>OZ020498.1:27914344-28474656 GCA_963971365.1 Lasioglossum villosulum | reverse complement strand
AGATCAATGTCACTGGTCCTCGCGAATAACGCTGATAAGCGATGCTTCTTGTTCAACATTAAACCTACTATGTACACTTCATGTTATTTTTACTAATTTCTAAAAAGTTCGTTTCATGTCCGACAACCGGGTACCTACTATGTACACTTCATGTTATTTTTACTATTTCTAAAAAGTTCGTTTCATGTCCGACAACCGGGTACCTACTATGTACACTTCACGTTATTTTTACTAATTTAAAAAAAGTTCGTTTCATGTCCGACAACCGGGTACCTACTATGTACACTTCACGTTATCTTTACTAATTTCTAAAAAGTTCGTTTCATGTCCGACAACCGGGTACCTACTACGTACACTTCATGTTATTTTTACTAATTTCTAAAAAGTTCGTTTCATGTCCGACAACCGGGTACCTACTATGTACACTTCATGTTATTTTTACTAATTTCTAAAAAGTTCGTTTCATGTCCGACAACCGGGTACCTACTATGTACACTTCATGCTATTTTTACTAATTTCTAAAAAGTTCGTTTAATGCCGACAACCAGGTACCTACTATGTACACTTCATGCTATTTTTACTAATTTCTAAAAAGTTCGTTTCATGTCCGACAATCGGGTACCTACTATGTACACTTCACGTTATTTTTACTAATTTCTAAAAAGTTCGTTTCATGTCCGACAACCGGGCACGGTAACTGTTCGTAACTTTACCCTGATAAAAACAATCGCACGAAATGTTCAATCTACATACAGTGAACCGAGAAAGTATTTGAACGCACTTTAAAACAGTATAACAGTATCTGCGGTATAACAGTTTCTTTTTGGCATCTTCATCGCGGTCTGACTAGACATTGTAGGGCAAGGGTTAAGGGGGATATTCCCATTTAGAATGTTATTTCAATTATCGATCTATGATTGTTAATACAAATGATGTACCAATGATCTCGGCGCAACGGTTCGATCAAGTAAATACGTAAAAGCAATTTTATTTTATTTTAAACTTTCGACGTTTCGATCCATATGTGGATCATTTTCAAGAAAGAAGAAAACCGCGTCTGAAAATTTTAGTAATATTGTAATACAATCGGATTGAAATTCAGTGATTGAAATTCCCATTGAGATTTGAGAATTTTAAACAACGTGTGAAAGATAAAAAATGGTTACGGTATTATCCCAGATAGCACGGATGTCTACTGGACGTCCGATGTACGTCCAATTTACGTCCATACGTCCATTGGACGTACATCGGTCGTCCGGTGCTATCTGGGATAGGTCAAGTGTTTTAAAATTTAATAAACACTTCCGGCCGAAATTATTTGGTCATTCTTTCAAACCGAATAACTTTTTTAAAATTGGTTCAAAAAACTTGAGTTTCTTTGGATGTTAAAAGGATTAGTTTGCTAGGTAATTTATAAAAGCAATTAATCAAAAATTACCATTGGTCGACATTTTTTACCATTTTATCCGCGCCCGTAACCATTTTTTAAAACATGCCTTTTCTAGATCTAACAATAAGTATATAAACTATTTTTTTTCGATCGGATTATTGTTTCAAACAAATATTAAACGATCTCGGCGCTACGGTTCGATCAATGAAAAAAGCTAAGCAATTTTGCTAATTGATAATTAATTCGACGTTTCGGTTCCAATTTGAACCATTTTCAAGAACAATAATTATAATTGCGTCTGGAATCAGAGATTTTAAACATACAATTTTCAAAAGATATTGGAAAAAACTATCAAATGTTTGAATGTACAATAAGTATGTTATACATTGTATTCGTAAATAGTGATTTAATAGTACACTACAGTTCATAAATAATTAATCGAACTATTTTTGTCTACAAGTAGTGGCAGTAGGTAATTATGAAATTATGATATAACTTGGAGAACTCCTCGTTCATTTAAAAATAAAAGAACATTAATGGAACATGGTCGTAAATGCTGTTTACAATTGTAATGAAACCTTCTGTGTGTTCTACTGACCTCGAAACCACTGTCACTGCAGCCTCTTTCACTGCAATATCGCACTCCTGTACGAAGCAACGTAGTTAAGTAAACACACATTCTTCCGTTACTGTACCTCTACGCTTCATCAGAGGACAATAAAGAGTTTCTTTATTTTAGTACCTGTTCACGCCGCGAAAAAGCGGTAAAACACATGTACAGTATAAACAACTGAATAGAGAGTGCAGTCCAGCAAGAATTTTTTTCTTCCTTTATTTCTAATGTTATTGTTTACATCAAGCAGTAATAATTTATACAGTTCCACACCTCTATGCAAGCTACGGTTCAAAGAACTTCAATAGCAATAAGTAGACTGTGGTTGTTAATGAAAATAAAAATTGTCTGCATCGATTGCAAAAAATAGAAATTAAATTGAATGTTATTTCTTCCCTTAATGATTTTAATCGAGGAAAAATCATACACTGATATCTGCAATTTTTAAAATTTTCCAACAATTTTGAATTTTATCTACTTAATTTTGTTATAAATGCATAAAGATACGCAGTCTAATAGTAAAATTACATTAATTAACTATTCAACTCTGTTGGACTACACCCTGTGACAGAACTATGTCTACAGGAAGGAGTTTTGGGATACCCTGTATAACAGAAACTGCAACAAGCGCGGAAAGATTGTATCATAAAAATCTTTCACTGAAAAGCGACACGCACTTCAAAACAGTAAAAGAAGTTTAACAATGTCTTTATTCGCAAAAAATTTCATTACGTGACAAAAGGTGGAAGAAAAACATTGATAGTGATACTAAATATTTAGAGAAAGGAAATATATTTATTTTTTCTGTAAATAAAAAGACAATTTGTGTTAAAAAATACACCGAATTAATTTGTACTTGCATCTAGGATATTTATACATACCGGTACAGGGTGTTTGCGGTAAATTGGACCCAACGAGAACTTAACCCAGACCAGCGTTTTTTTCTTAAACAGTGAATAGGAAGAGCTTGCAATATACATACATGTCAGTCTTTTATATTTACATTATTCCGAGAAACAAAGATCACCGTCAGTTTTTTAAAAGAATGCTATATATTTATTGATTCATACAACAGCGTGTTTCAAGTTGAATTCACTCATATGTAACAGAATGACTTCCAAGGTATTGCAAGGTCAGAAATAAGAGAAATTTCATCTACGTTTCATTTACATATTTAAAAATGTAGATCGAATATTTTGTAACTATTTATTACAGTAAATTCCGTTGACTGTTTCAATATTTGTTATGTTTCCCAAGATATGTATCATCTCACTGACAGTACAACGATGTCTATTATTTCTGAACATATGACATTAAAAGACATGTAGCATTCCATTTAAAAGAACTAGAGATCACCACTGTTTTGGGAAAAATAACGTAAATGCAAAAGAAATTAACATAGATTATCGTGTTGCCAGTAGATATACTATTTGTCCTTTACATTTCATTTATATTGAAATATTTGCTGTTAGCAAAGAAACGTCCAATTTACCCCGAACACACTCTACAGTTGAGATTCTATTAATGACAATCGTATCATGATTTGCAAACAGCAGGAAAAGGGAAAAGTATATATAGTGTTGGGTCAAAAAATATCAGAAATTATTGTTTCTACACAAAAGTTTGCACAACAATGTACGATTCACTTAGGAAATGAAGAACAACAATTAAACTACATTTGCTAGAACAAAAACGAGGTGCAGCTAACAACTGTTTTCAATCTAATCACACTACAGTAAAATAGAGTATAATATAATCTCACGTTATTCATATTACTTTAATTTCTTTGGTGCCTTTGAATCCATGTGAAAAAATCTGTAATAAAATATTAATATATCATACAATTACCATTATATTTAAATAATAATATAAAATATAAATGAGGGACAAACGATGACCCTAATGACATTGAGCGAAGACAGAAGTGAATGGAGGCCTGAGATTAACGAAAAACTGACAAAATCTAAGAATTAATCATTATGCTAATATCTCAGAATTTATTATACATATACTTTATTCTAGTTCTGTCGCATTCAATCATATTTTATTGTAGATTCCTATCATCTTACATCTGCAAAATTGGAGAAAACGACTGAGTGGATGTAAAAATTGACTCTATGTATATGTATTATATAATTATCTTCTTAACTGCTGTTTTTATTGTCATCGTCGTAAGAAGTGTTGCTATTGCATAATTTCAAATTCGATATCCATTTGATATGGATTTGGGATGTATACAGGGTGAGTCCACATAAACAGAACACCTGAATAACGCGGCTGCTATTGGTGTTAAGAAGAGATGCATCAGATGCAACTTACATGGTTTCGAGGGGGCATTAATCTGATGTTAGTAGCTTTTTTGTAGGTGGATTCGTAAAGGACATATGAAGGTCAACTTCATTTTTTAAAATGAGGCATTTTTTAATACTTCAATCGATGCAGCCGGACATTCGTTATAAAAAAGTACTAATCTATGTATGTCGAAAAGTTAGTAGTTCAGGAGATATTTAAATTTAAATAACTCAAAAATACCATTACTGGCGTACTAAAACGTTACACTAGTAAGTAAACGCTAACGACTTAGTATGATTGTAATGGTATTTCAGATTTGTGGACTTTTTTCCATTGGACGACACACTGTGGAATGGCATAAACACTATGGGTGCAAACGCTATCCTTTTGTCCGTAACTGTACGTATATTCGATTTTCTTCTTCAAATATGTTTCAGAAAGGAACTTTGCCAGTTTTTACGGGATATGTCGGATAATAGAGCTGAAGATTTTAATGTTTTGACAAATGAAGATTTTGCGAATCTCGGCTTGGTTCCACTTTGAATTGGGTAGATTCTATCAAATGAATATTTTTGTATCTGATTTCGAATTCTTCAGATTTGCCAGTCTAGATAATGACAACAAAATGTTCGAATAAATTTGCTAATGTCTGTTCCAATTTGCCCGTTGTGACGGTTGTACGAATTTTGTGGTTTATATCTCTTGTTGATTGTTGATTGTCGGAGCATGGCGTGAAGGTAAAGTAAAAATAAAATTAGTATTCTGTACCTGAGTACAAGGCTAGCCCAGGTTTACTTTTTTTGATATTGAATGTGAATGTCATCTTATTATTATTACATCAGAATAATAATGTTCTACGCAATTGTAAGTAAAACTTTCATTTTCGAAAATCAAGGTCATGTTATTATACATATCTGAATGTATTTTTCAATCAGCTACACGATGCAATTTAAAAAAATGTTATGTATCGAAAAACACCGATGACCTTGATAACTTCGGAAAAAAATATTCTTGGCAGATATTGGTCCATGGACATCACGTACATTACGTAACAAATAGCCTTGCATCACAATAACCTGAAGAGATATTTAGGTGTTCTTATTTAAAAGGACCTTCCTGTAGACTCAAGATCGCCCTTCTAAGTTATCTTCAGGAAGATTTAGTCAACTCCATGATTATTAGAAACTTGTTAAATTTCAATTTCTTACATGTATTATAACTTACTTAGATGTACAAAGGCACATCTAAATTTTCATTTCGGACAGAGATAAAAAACTTAAAAATCATGTCCATCACTTTTTTCTTTCTTTTCAATTACTTCTTCTTTTTCTTTTCTTTTCAATTACTTCTTCTTTTTCTTTTCTTTTCAATTACTTCTTCTTCTTCTTTTCTTTTCAATTACTTCTTCTTTTCTTTTCAATTACTTCTTCTTCTTCTTCTTCTTCTTCTTCTTCTTCTTCTTCTTCTTCTTCTTCTTCTTCTTCTTCTTCTTCTTCTTCTTCTTCTTCTTCTTCTTCTTTTCTTTTCTTTTCAATTACTTCTTCTTTTTCTTTTCTTTTCAATTACTTCTTCTTTTTCTTTTCAATTACTTCTTCTTTTTCTTTCTTTTCAATTACTTCTTCTTTTTCTTTTCTTTTCAATTACTTCTTCTTTTTCTTTCTTTTCAATTACTTCTTCTTTTTCTTTTCTTTTCAATTACTTCTTCTTTTTCTTTTCTTTTCAATTACGACCACCAGCAATTAAAAAAAAAATTACTTATTGAAAAATACTATAAACATGCATAGGTCAGTCCAGTTCGCAGGTACAGAATTTATATTCCCTAAGTTGTGTACAATTTACAAAAAAATGTTTATCAACTAAATTACATGGCAATATCTTACGTGCTACATTCATACGCATCTTCCGGTATATCTTTCGTCACTCCTTTCTCGGGATGATCTTCAGCGACTTTAGTTATCCTCCAAAGTCCTCCTGCATACCATAGGAAGACACAAGAAAGGCTTAAGAACGAAGTGAAATGAAGAGCTCCTATGTAACTATCCATCGCATCGTGCACTACACCTTGAATGAAAACGAAATAATAATTAATAACTTAATGATGTCAACTAAATGAGTGTTTGCTACGCGCACAATTATTTCGCTGTTTTTTCTTTCGTTGTGTAAATTACTGTGTAATGTATTGGCAATATACATATATTACTGCACTAATTTCGATTACACTGTAATAATGCATGTCCTGCCATCAGACATATTATAAAATATAAGGAAGAGTAATTTGCTGCAATCAACGTTTATGATTTCTATTTATCTTTAGAAAAAGTTACTGATTAATTCATGAAATACTTCCAGAGAAAATGAATGCAAATGGCTTTTATTTTTTATTATTTAAATGTAATGTAATTTTTTCAAATAACGTGATTCTTGTGAAATTACAGTTTAAATTTAATAAAAGAATAATAAAATAAGTGTCTTTTTTTACCTATAATTGGTCCTATAGCTATAGACAGTATACCATTGGAAACCATTTGCATGCCTGAGGCAGCCGGCAGTCTTTTAAGCGGAACGTAATCGGGAATTATTAATGTCTGAAAGACAGCTTTCGTCCCTTTTGCAACGCCAATTAGCAATGCAACACCAATAACAACAGCGTAACTACCTCCCCAGATCGATAATACTGAAACCGGTAATATTTATTTGATTAAATTTATTTGTGTTTATCAGGTTGAACTATATAAAATTACGGTAATTATATAGAAAAGGTCTGCCTACTCCGATTTTTATGAAAATGTATAGCAGGATAAGCATGGGCCAGCGGCCCCCGCTCCGATTTTCCTGATTTCTGTCTTACAATATACTTTCATATCTAAAAAAACAGTGTGGAAAATTGCAAATATCTACCCCCACCGATAGGGGTGATATTGGGGTAAATTCCCCCGCACTTTAATGCAATTTGCTCTAAAACGAGAAAAATTATCGACATGGGATAAACAGCAAATAAAAGATATAGATACACTCTACATTTCACATTTTTTCAAAACTTTTTGCTAATTAAGATAAAGGTACCAGTAGTTGACCATGTACGAGTAGTTGACCATTTTATAGGAAAACATAAAAAATAAGATTTTTATAAGCTGTACACTTTTGATGAAACTGAATCTCGGATGCCATACCATCTGTTGGTTAAATTTCTCTATACTATTCTCTATTAACTCGCACATCTACTCTGTTCCGCAATTTAACTTGCGGAATTGATTTGTTTTATTTCTTATTTCATTCTTTAATTGTAATTTGTGCTGGTAATTGTTGAAACTAAATGATAGTAAAATAATTCCCAACATTATTGCTTGAACCCTCTTTCTAGTATAAGTAATCAACTACTAACGAATAAAGGAGGTCAATTACTAGATTGTTCATTTTCAAAAGTGGTCAACTTCTGAAGCAATTACTGAATTTTTAAATACATTTCTTAAATTTGTATAAGTAAACTTGATTTAAATAGCAGCCTTGGTACATAGTTTAGAAGACTTAAAGAGTGTCTTCAGGCATCGACTATCGGGATTTGATGACAGAGTAATTGGTTACTATTGTTCGCGTGGAGAACTTCTCTTAACTGGTCAACTACTAGTACCTTTACCTTATTTATAGTCGAAAATAATTAATTAATTTTTTGGGAATTTTTTGAACTATCTTCCCCTAGGTTGACACCTCCAAAAAATTCTAAAATATTGCTATGATACTAACCTACTTTGTAAAAAAATCTTAGAAGTGTCCATTTGGCGGAACAGTGTCAAAAAAAAGTATGCCGGCGAACGCACGGTTTGATCAGTACCCACGCAGCGACCGAATCCCCTTGCGGTGGCTAGTGATGGGAGCGAACGGAAAGTCGGCAGGTGTACGGAAAAGCTGGTACATGTAAAAATGCGATTAATTCTTCTAATATATGACTACAGTTGGAAGTCTAAACAATTACAGTATTAACAATAGTTTTTTGCGAATATCTCGAAAACTAAAAGCGACCCCCTATATTGGAAAAGGAAAAAATTGTTCAGAATGTGTTACTGCGTAACATATTAAAATTTCTTCAAAATCGGAGTAGACAGACCTTTTCTATATAATTACCAAAATCACTGTTGTTTACATCAGCGATTTCCAATCTGGCGGGCGCCGACATTTTTTACTAAAAATTTAATTAGTAGTTCTTAGTTTTTCTTGTAATAAAGTATTTCTTATTTAAAACTTTTTAAATTTATTTGTCTATATTATTATATCTATAAAAAAATAAAGGGTAGGGAGGCATAGTAGCTTAAAGGTTAGAAACCGCTGCATTACATACTAACAAACATGTACTCTAAAGATAATAATAAAATTAACATTTTTTCAATACAATAACCTTTGCTAAAAATATATACAGTTTACTTTAAAAAATGTAACAAAATATTTTGTTACACCCTACGCACTGTATACGTGTTCGAGAACACTTATACTTACAGAAAATGTAGGAAAATTAATTTTTTGAAAGTTTAAGACCACGATACTTTCAAGTAAAACTTTTGTACTTACTAGTTCTTCCAATAGTCGAACCTATCAACGATAATATATAAAGATTTCTTGGCGTCCAACCAGCTTTTTGAGCTAATAATGGGATGCACAATCGGCCAGCGATGTCTGATGCAGCTTGTATCGACATGATCGTTGCGATCGAAGGCCTTTGAAGTCCTGACAGTTCCGCGAGAATGAAGGGTATCAGAGCATTGAAGTTTGTCTCAGCAACCAAAGATATCCCCATTCCTATTATAGAAAAGATATAAATTATAATAACACAATTAAATAAAACACAGAATCGCTTTTACAATAAATTTGTTGTATTTAACATTTTTTAATTCTTCAACTTTCACCTTTTAATATCTGCAGATAATAAAAATTGCAATTGCATTATGCGGATATCCATCAAAAAGTAAATAAAAAGCTAAAAGTGTTAAATATTTATTATGTAGTCGAAAATGCGTGCAATATCCTTTCCGTAACTGTGAAAACTTTGGGTCGGCAGAGTCATAGTTTTATAGAAATATACTACATTCTCCACAGTCAAATAGAAATTGATATTATCGGCGCCCTGGTTCGATCATGACTCTACAAACATAATTTGAATAAATACTACAAACGTTGATTCGGGTTGAATCTATTTGTTGGTCTTAAAATTTTTTGACCACACGTTTGAGATATTTCGAATGTTTGGAATATATATTGGAATATATTGGTCAAAAAATTTTTAAGACCAACAAATAGATTCAACCCGAATCAACGTTTGTAGTATTTATTCAAATTATGTTTGTAGTATTTATTCAAATTATGTTTGTAGTATTTATTCAAATTATGTTTGTAGTATTTATTCAAATTATGTTTGTAGTATTTATTCAAATTATGTTTGTAGTATTTATTCAAATTATGTTTGTAGTATTTATTCAAATTATGTTTGTAGTATTTATTCAAATTATGTTTGTAGTATTTATTAAAATTATGTTTGTAGAATCATGATCGAACCAGGGTGCCGATAATATCAATTTCTATTTGTCTAAAAACAATCTGCGATCGCGAAAAATAATCTTTATTCTCCACAGTGCTCCGAACTTAGAGAAATACTGATTGAACGAGAATGAAGGACTGAGGTTCGTCTCGAATACATATACGTACACTACTGTGCAAAAGAAAGAAGCACCCGGCGATATTTAATAGAGAAGCGTAAAAATCAAATAACGACACAGTAAGATTTGAAAAAGGATTCCGCTGTTTAATTGAATGGTTCTGAGAATAGGTGTTAATGCAGATTACCTAAAACTTTAAATGCAATACATCAATCATTGTACAATACAATTTCTGCATAAAGATATTGTTTGTCATTATATCATATAATTATACTGAGTACTTTCTGTTTTTGCACAGTAGTGTATGTATTAGAGATACCCATTTCACGTGTATTTTCAATACACGTGAACACGTGTAATTAATATATCCGTGCAGAAGTCCGGATTCAATTTAATACACGGATCCACGTGTACTGTAGTACACGTGTTCACGTATATCAAAATATACGGATAATATACGTATCACTGTGAACTTGAATATACCGATACACATGTATTATCCGTGTATTTTGATACACGTGTGCCCGTGTATTCAAGTACACGGATACACGGATAGTACATTGAAATATACAAGAGTTAACACGAGTGGTTTCGAAAATTAACAAACATCATAATTTCTGTTAATACACCTTAATAATCAATTAACTGTTTATTTTCATGAAGAAAAACGAAAATCTGTACATTTTCCGGCAAACCAAACCTTACATCTACACACGTGTACCATTGAACTTCAATACACAGATAATACAAGTGTATTCAAAATAACGGATACCCGTATATCATCCGTGTAGCTCGATACACGTGTACCCGTGTATTATCTGTGTATTTCGGTACACGTGTACACGTTTACTTCAGTACTCGTGTATCCGTGTATAAAGAAGTACACGGATTAAAATACGGATATATATTAGTACACGTAAACACGTGAATACGTGTATCCTCAATACACGTCCAAAACCGTGGTCTCTAGTATGTATTAGGGGTGTGCGAGAACCTGAAAATGTAGAGACCTCGATGGTCGGGAGGAATCGGGTCAGGTTCTCAAAAGTTTCAGGATTCTCGATTACGTCGGGACTCTCGAAAATCTTCGAGATTCTCGAAATTAACGAGATCCTCGAAATTAACGGGATTCTCGAAATTCTCGAAAGTATCGAGATTAAATAAAGAAGCTTCAATTAATAATATTTGTAATCTGGTTTTCGGAAACGCCTCTAATATCGGAAATCTCATACCACAATTGATTTTAAAGCATTTAACGAGTACTGAAAACCCTGAAATTTGTGACAATCTCGATACTTTCAAGAATCTTGATACTTTCGAGAATCTTGATAATTTCAAGAATCCCAAAAACTTTCGGGAACCTTGTCATAATCAGGAATTTCAAAATTTTCGAGAACCCGTCTCGATCTCGAAACAAATTCTCGTCGCGACTCGACTCGACGTTTTCGGGTTCCCACAGACCTCTTATAGTAATGTACACGTATCCTATAATATATCTTTTAACTTATGCTTTCTCGATGTATTATTTTCAATGTATACTTGAACCGTAAGCCGTTTGCCATTCAGATTGACAATATCAGTGTTACGATTAAGCTTGTTAACTAATCCCACTGGCTACGCGCAGTCTTTTCAGTTTCTGGATTGCTTTCATTGCCTCTCTCGTTCCTACTTGTACTATTGACAACACTTTTGCCGCTGTGCATCCTGCTTTTATCTTAATGTATTCCGTGGTTGTTTTCTACTTTTCTTCCTTATTCTTAAAGGCCCGTTCTAGATTATCTTGATTCACGTAGCGGACTGTGACGTCGATTACCATTAGCTTTTTCTGGCGTTTAATCACGAGGTGCGGCTTTAAGTGCTGGCCTAGAACGTAAATCGCTGGCTTTGCAAATACTATACATGTTTGCTCTGCTCCTCCTGCGACGAAATCTATTGGGCAGTTTGAAAATCGCACTGGTAAAGGGAATTCCCCTAACGCCGCACAGTGGAGTATTTAGCCAGTTTAGCGCGGCAAACGTTAAAATTTTTAATATAATAAATTGAATGATATCGGCGCTAGGTTCGATCATTAATCATAATGATATCATTCAATTTATTATTGTTGGAATTTATACATTGACAAAAATAATCTACTCTTATTTAGTAGAAAAATTCAGTTTGTTTGTTTCACTCTCTCACACCTATATAAATGAACATTGTATCAATGCTGTCCACGACATGAAACTCTCAACTCTTAGATCGACGTCTGTTATTTTCTGGAGCGATCCTCACTTCTGTCATATCTGTCAATTAGTAAAGACATGCCTCACAACGTGTCTTCTATATTTAAATAGAATAAATTCTATTTCATATTTGATCGTGAGTGATTTATTATATACTCGTATTCCAATAATTATATTACTAATTTTCGATCGAGAAGAATTTAACGTTTGTTAAAATTTTTAGTTTGTTCAAAATGACTGAAACTTTTTCTCATGTATCTGAATACACAGGGCGTCCAAAATAAGTGTAACACTTTCCTTTACAAAAATGGTGCCCGCGGCTTTGTTCAGGAGTTATTATCGACAAACACGGACCAATCAGAGCGAGGCTATAGCGAACGGAGTCCGACTCGGCGACAGGTCCCGCTTAACGTGGTGACGCTATTGGCCGAATCAGAATCAATCCGCTGTACCCGCGCTTTGATTGGTCCGTGATTTTCGTTAATAACTCCTAAACAAAGCCGCAGACGCCATTTTTGTAAAGGAAAATGTCGCTTCAAAGGACCCAAGGAACCTCCCATTTCCGGGAGTTACACTTATTTGGGACACCCTGTATATGCGAGTGATATACAATGACATTTTTCTATGAACAGTACTATTTAGTAACATATAGACACTTGAAAGTAACATATTCTCGTGACCAAGAGATGCGTCGAAAAACATGTGTTAAAGAAATGATTTTTTTCACAAGTTTAATGTATGAAATCGAGATAAGAACATCACAACCAAAACTTCAAAAAAGTAAAAAAGTTACGCCAAGTACATGAATTTAATTAAGCCGCTAACACGGCATAGTAATTATGAACACAAAAAAATAGAAGAAAGTATAACACAAAAAAATAGAAGAAAGTATAATTATGATATGAACACAAAAAAATAAAAGAAAGTAATATCACAAAAAAGAAGATCACACAAAAATAGAAGAAAATAATACATCAAAAAGAAAAAAGATAGAAGATAATAAACAATATAAAAAAATATGTGAAATCGAAATGAGCTGCAAGTACATAAAGGTGCTTTCCAGCAATGTGCAAAGGCGACACTGTGTAACACAATGTAAGATTCGGTGCTTTCTAACTACGCTTAAGGTGACACAGCTATTCAACAGTAGCATATTTTCATCGCAATATGCCAAAAATGCACTCAATACATTCCATTACTCATATCACGGACATTTTAATAATGTGAAGATAAAATGTAACATCTAGACATTTGCCTAGATGTCCGCGGCCTGGAAGTCAAATACTTGGCGTGGACAGGCAAGGTCAAGGTGTCGATGAATAAGAATTATTTAATCTCTGTCATACATGGACCAATTTTATTGAATATGGTCTTATTCGAAAGCTTATATGCGGTTTACATTAGCAAAATGCCTTTCAATTTAGAAAATATTGCAGACGTGATGAGATATTAACGAAAGAAGTTTCAGGTTAGGTTAGAATGCCCGGTTTACGAGTAAAGATACGCGGTAGGTAGCGACAGTTGACATCGATAATTTTTCATGTACTTGGCGTCGAGACGGTACCACGTCTCTAGATACCTAGGATGTAAAATTAGGTATATAAGCAATTCTATGGCTTTTTGTTTTAAACTGTTCGGTGGTTTTGATAGAATAAACAATCGAAACTGATACAATTTTTTCAGAAAATTGATATGTATTATGTTATATATGTATATATTAATACAAATTAATATGTATTATAAAACCGCTGAGCTTTGCCGATAAACGGTCTTCATAGGGGTTTTCCTTTGGTATTAGGAGAGAAATTCGTTGCGATCACACCCGACGAGACCCGACTGCGGCTGGCATTTGGATTTGAAAAAGTGGCGGGAACCTCCAAATAAGTAATGCTGCTTTTAATATTGACATAATTTACTCCGATTGGGTTGAGATTTGGTACTTAGTGATAGGTACTCAACACTTTACCGACCAGTAGCCTAATTCATTTTAATTTCATAACGAATATAATTGATTTATATTGATTTATTAATATAATATTAATATATGTATTTAGAATTTATTTACTTTTATATTATTATTATTAATAAATACAAAAAACCAAGTACTTATATAGAAAAATCATGATTTCTTTGAAACCAACTTATCTGACAAAAATTAAATTCTGTACATCTAATAAATCAGATATATCTGATGATATTAACTTAAAAATTATTTTCTGAGGTTTCATAATGTGAATTGTCGACAGAACATGTCGGAAAACTAGGATATTAAAAATACATCCTGTCTTTAGCGAATTTTCTATATAAATGAGTCATTTTTTCCTTATTTTCAACATTTGGAAAACAAAACTTTTTGACTTCAGATTGGTATTCTATACTAATGAAAACATGGATATTTAAAATCTCAAGGCGATACAAAAACTGAAAGGAGTGCTAAACGCGATGTCCAGCATTTCGATACATTCGTCTCGAAAAAAACATCGATGTTGAAAAGTTGAAAGGGTGGTTCTTCAAGATAAAAGTCTGCTCTATCGCGTGGTGTGCTTTGATTTTATGCTGGACCCTTATCTTTTCAAATAAATTAAAAAATATAATAAAAAAAGAGGTGCAAAAGTGGTGTTTCTCCGCCTTCAATGATTATTTAAACATGTTTAAACAATCATAATGTATTGATAATGGATATCACTGTATTCAGAAACGTCTACAGAATCTTTTGCTGTAAAGAACAATTAAATATCTATTATAACATCACAACATTAAGTTTAAAGTTTAAAAATAGTTTTGTTTTCAAAGTCATGTTTTTCAAAAACTGTACGCGTAGGAGAAAAATTAAGGGCAGATTCGGAATCAACACAAAAAACTCTATAAGACCCACCCATCAGTTATATGATAACATTTTTGGTGTTGGACAGTGTATTCTTAATGTGGTGGAGATAATATGTACACATGTACTCTTTAAGTCTTTTAACATTTTCACTATTTTAACTTGCACTCACTCATTTTTGTAATAAATGTATAAAATCCGGAGTCTATTGATAAGACATCCAAAAATCATCGAAGTCCTAAGAGGAAGTAGCTGTTCTACAATTTGACCTTTCTTTTCAACATTGCACAGTAGAATCATCGATATCATTTGTGCATAAACAACAATTTACGATCGTTAAAACTCAAAATTATTAGCACAGTAGAATGTACAGAAGTGTGAAATAAAATTTAAAAAATGAGTTTCTCACTGTAAAAGATTTAAAAATATAATATTACAATGGAGTAGTTGTGTATAATATTACCTAATATGACGGCGACGTAACGAGTATCTTTCAGCATATCGAGATCCAAGTTCTCTGAAATTGTTGACAGTAACGTTTTTTTTTCTTCTTTCTTGAAATCCGGTGACGATGGCTGCTCAGGTGATTTTATTTTAATATTGTTAGTTTTATACAGGAGTTTACTTTCGGCATCTTTGTCATCAGTCTTGTTTTCGAAGTTTAATTCGTCAAATCCTTTCGTAGTACGGTTGTCGGTGCATTCTACGGAAGATTCCATGGTGTCATTGTCCTTTGCGATACATGAAATCTATTTAAAATCAAATCTGACGGTGAACGTAAATACGTGCCCTCCTCTACAATCGAGAGTTCCAACTTATTCCCCTCCGAGAGCCGCAAGGTGCATAGTTTCAATTGGAGTTTAGTGGTGTAAGCGACGAAGAAAGTTTCGGTCGCAACGAGGGACAGCGTATGGGAAAGAAAGAGACGCGGACAGAAAGAAACGTTTCGGCCACCCTAGACACTAGATGCAGTCGTAAATCAAGAAATAAAGTCTTCTCTGCAAACGCTGTCCATTCAGAATACGATTTTTGGACAGGATTCAAGAATTTACTTTATACATTTAACGATGAAGTCTAAGGGTGGGGGAAGTACCTAAGCGGGGAAGGTGTCGCGTATGACTCTCAAGCTACAAGTTGGAACTCCCTGGCCTATAATATTAAGAAGACACAAAACTGTAGTAATAAAAGCAATTTTATGAGGATACTGATGAGTTTGTATAGACTTGTAGAAAACACTTTTTAACAAGTAAATTACAAATTAATATTTTAGAAATATACAGGGTGTCCCAAAATAAGTGTAACTCCCGGAAACGGGAGGTTCCTTAGGTCATTTGAAGCGACATTTTCCTTTACAAAAATGGCGTCCGCGGATTTGTTTAGGAGTTATTAACGAAAAACACGGACCAATCAGAGTGTGGCTACAGCGGATTGATTCTGATTCGGCCAATAGCGACACCACGTTAAGCGGGACCTGTCGCCGAGTCGGACTCCGTTTGCTATAGCCGGGCTCTGATTGGTCCGTGTTTTTCGATAATAACTCTTAAGCAAAGCCGCGAACACCATTTTTATAAAGGAAAGAGTCGCTTCAAATGACCCAAGGAACCTCCCATTTCCGGGAGTTACACTTATTTTGGGACACCCAGTATACAGAAATATATGGCGCAACACTTCTGGAAAAAATTTAGTATTACGGGTGCAGGTCCTTCTGAATTAGACATTTTTTTACTCTGACATTTTTCTATAACTTCATTAATAACAACGTTGTAACCTGGATTAGGTTATAGACATACTAACTATACATATACATATACGTTATAATAACATTTATCTTAGGACTTCTTCTAAATAAAATGTTATAGATTCATATCATATACATGAATATTTAGACATTTTATATCAACAATTCTTCAACAACAATCATTAAAGTGAACAACATGCAACATATGCCATTAACTGCAAATATTTTTTACGTGTTTAAAAAACTAAAAGTCTTGAACTTGATTTTCATACTATACAAAATGTTATCAGAAGTTGGAAGTCATGTTATTATTATATTTCTAGTGAACCATTTATCTATTTTACATTGTGTTTAGTGTCTTCTTAATGGCTATAGCATTTTAATATCTTTACGACTTACATCCATCTCTCTAAACGGTTTCAACAACGATGCTCCAATGAATGCATGTGAAGCAATACCGGAAAGAATTAAAAGAGTTCCAGTGGTAGCGTAATTCTCTAATAATTTTGTTATTAAAAGGGGCATTAAAATGGGACCAAGACCAGTGAGAGTAACCGAGCATCCCATTGCCATATTGCGTTTTTTCCGAAAATATGTATTCATTGCTAAAGTTGTTGCTGGAAACATGATTCCGTAACCGATACCTGCAAAGTATGATGTCCATTACAAATACAAATACATGCGTAATCCATTACAAAAATATCTGAACAATTTAAATAAATTTCGAATGATGTTATACATTTCGCTTTCAGAGAACATAACGCTGCAAAATTATGTATCAATATTTATTACTGTACTACTTAAACTAAACCTCACGTTAACTAAAAGTATCACTTTACCTACTCATTTGAAATATTAGTTTCATTACTAGTTTTTCCAGTTATATAGATAAATAATATGGCTTTATAAATATCTGCTATTTTTTGTTTACCAATACGACGATCTAATTTGACTCGTTAATTGTTTCCTTTCTATTTAAATAAACTTAACAAGGGGAACAGTACATTAATAAATGATGTACAGTGGGGATCAAAACTATATGGACACTTTTTAAAAACAAATAACTTCTTCTGAATTGGACAAACACCTTCAGCTTTTTTGAGACGTTAGATGGACTAAGTTACTATTTACTTACTTACTATGTAAGCTACTAATCCGTACAAAAATTATATTAAAAGTTCTTTTATACTTTTGCATCACGGAGTTGGTGTCTCGTCGCGCACATGCATGTCTCATTAGGGTGGTCCATAGCTATAGGAACCAAAAATTGTTTGTCCTGTCCTCCTAAAATATGACACTTAGTGAAAAAATGATATGTGCAAAATTCGATCGGACAATGGGAACACGTGTCGCAGAGCGCGTGAAAATTGTTTAATTTTGAAAATTAATTTTCTCTATTATGGTACATCGTAAATATACATTTCTATATATCGTTGAATTTGTTTTTCCATTCTCTCTAACTATATGCAAATAAAGTACGAGATCATCGTAATAAAAAGTTTCTATAACTTTCAAATTTCGAAAATTGGATTTCAAAAAAATAAGTTTCTCCAGCATTATATTTATTTCGTCTAACAAAACAACCTTTGTTTGACACATTTTTCATATATTTATTAATAACAAAGGTTTGATTTCTCGTAAATTTCGAATATGATTGTGAGCGGCTATTTTGGTAGAATTACTAAATGCTTCTAAATAAAATTAGAATTTCTTAAATGTATAATAGTTACATTTCTGTATTGCCTCCAAGAATCTAATCAAAATTTGTCCAATAGACTTAGGAGTGAACGCATATAAGGCAGCGTGAGAGTCGCGTCACTATCTAAGAACCCGAGGTGCAAATCGTAAAATAATAAATCGCAAATAGTCGTCAAGCTAGTTGTTCGTATACTTGTCGAATTTCTTTCCGCTGTTCCTTTTTCGTTAATACCCCAGATAACAAACAAATCCAATTTTGGACGAGATTCTGTGCATACAGTTGGCGCTATTCTGCCGCCAAAAGGACCAGGGATTTGGACGCCGAAATTGGGGGATGGCTTTTTGGCACACGGACGATGGCGCACAGTTCTTTTGCACACAACTCGATTGCACACACGGTTCTTTTGTACACGGCAATATTACACACACGTAGAATTCAACAAATGACTTATACTTTCTGTATAACCATAATATATCCAGAACTGGATGACAGTTACAATGCAAAGATTATGCGATCAAAATGAGTTGCGGTTAGGTCATAGTGGGAGCGGAGAGGGCTCGCCGTTAGTCCTGCCCGACCACGCATACGAAAATCCAGAAGTAGTCTTTAAAAATTGAAAGATAAAAAATTTTTTTTCGTGTCGCCAAAAATCCTTCTGGCAATCGTCATTTTAATAAAAAAAGAACCTATTTTCAAAATTTTATCGCATTCTGAGAATGGACGTAAACAGAAACACAGCCCTAATATCACTGATAAATTCTGAAACTATAGGTAGATTATGCATAGAAAATATAACGAGAAAGTATAACCATAAATTAATCACACAGCGCAACTCACGATGTTAAACATCAGCTTGAATTCTTTCTGTGCGCAATCCATCATTTGTTGAATTCTAAGTGTGTGCAATATTACTCGTGTATAAAAGAACCGTGTGCGCAATAATGCTTTGTGCAAAGAATCGTGCGCGCAATGATGCTGTGTGCAAAAGAACCGCGTGCGCCATCTCGTCGTGCGCAAAAGATTTGTGTGCCAAAGAAGGCCTCTCCCGAATTTGCCGAATTTGCATTTGTTTTAGGGGGTCCGTACCCATGAATGTAACTAGCATATTACTAGAATATTACTAGAAAGACAAGTGAAAATCGTGTTTACGGGAAACTATTTTTTGTTTTTATATATAAAAACAAAAAATAGTTTCCCGTAAACACGATTTTCACTTGTTTTTCTAGTAATATTCTAGTCATATCCATGGGTACGGTACCCCCTTAAGGGGGTAGAGTACCCACGTGACCATGGTATTTTTCAGTGTGACCAACCCCCGCGCGAAAAACCAATTTGGCAACAGTGATGAACATACATTTGTATCAATCTAACGCTTCAAATTCGCTATAATTACAGGTTTTCTTCTTTTAATCATTATCTTTATTGCTATTAATGGATCCGAGTGGCTTCATGCCCTTTACACTTATGTTGTTAAGAAACTACGCTGATAATTCTCCTGACTAAGCGCCATCTCGTCCA
This sequence comes from Lasioglossum villosulum, assembly GCA_963971365.1. Taxonomy (NCBI): domain Eukaryota; kingdom Metazoa; phylum Arthropoda; class Insecta; order Hymenoptera; family Halictidae; genus Lasioglossum; species Lasioglossum villosulum. Next base: position 28,454,718 of record OZ020498.1, on the reverse strand, counting down.
AGTAGCTGAACTAAAATTGCTTCTACTCACCCTTCATGAAGGGAATCTGGGGAACAATTGAATGCGATCACGCGGGAACGTTTCACGTCCTCATACGATTATATTTTGAGCTGAGTGAGGGCTCATTCGAAAGAGGAAGGTTGCACGCAGTGCGGTCTTCTCGATTTTTTCGCGAGAAAAATCTTTTTGTGCACGAAAAATACATTAGAATCTCCGGAATTTTTCTTCATTTGTTTCGCCTACTTTGGACACTCGTATTACTTCATATAAACATCATCTAAAGAAAACATGAGAAGAGCGCACTGCGTGCAACCTTCCTCTTTCGAATGAGCCCTCACTCAGCTCAAAATATAATCGTATGAGGATGTGAAACGTTCCCGCGTAAACCCCTGTTTTCACTTGTTTTCTAGTAATATTCTGGTTAGATTCTAGTAATGTCACGTGGGTACTCTACTTCTGTTGTACCAAATATACAGCACTCGTCCTTTTTACTGACAATTCGAAATACTTTATGCACATACAAGGAGAGAAAACGATATAATAAACGCCCATGTAAAGTCAAAATTTAATTTATTTGTCAGTTTTACCTAGACTGCGGATCTTTATGCGAACTAAAAATTGTCTGCAACCATTGCAAAAGATAGAAACTTAAAATTTTGCGCATATCATTATTTCACCAAGTGTCATATTTTAGGAGAGTAGCCTCAACAGAATTCGAAATTTGCAAAATAAGGACCACCCTGATGCCTCATTCGTTAACAATATCGATCAATGTTTCATTTCTATGTTTTGAATATTATAACTAAACTGCAGATCTTTATGTATTTATGAAAAAATTGGTTGGCTAAAATGTAAAACAGTAAAAGATTAGAAAAATTTAAGAACATTGTAATATTCCTTTGAATGTAACCAAGTCATTAGGGGATAAAATCAATTTATGTTTTACTTCTGCTTCCCACAATGAATGCAGGACATTTTTATGTTGCATAAAGATCCGTAGTCTAATTACGACAGACGTGACAGATGATAGGTGTTCTCTCTGAGCGACTGACCTGATTGATATCTATGGTTATTTGCATTTTGTTTATACTGTCGTAATAAGTCAACATTACATGTAAAATACGTTGTCTTAAAATGATAGTTTTTCTAATAAAAATATATAAATATAAATACTTACCTACTATGATACAATAAGTAACGATAATAGAAGGAACGGAAACTGCGAACGCAGTCATACAAATGCCAACTGCAGTTGTCAAGCTACCGGCGAAAGCAACTTTTCGAAATGAAAACCTTTTCATCATCGGTCCGCTTATCAAACCTAGACTGCACGTAATTGTCCCATTTAAATGAAGAATTAAGGAAGTTTGTGTGGCGGTGATACCGAGCGCAAGGAAACGTTCCGCGAAAATGAGACCGAAGCATTGCTGTATAGGTAATATCGCCATCTGTAACCATTTTTTATTAAAAATATACTCGAGGACACACGGTTTTCTTTATGTTATGAAACGTGTAGTATACGTACAACTAGATTTAATTTTATTCGTAAATTAAAAATTTGTAATCATTTCAATTTTATATACAGGGTGGCCCACATAACTCTGAACAGCTCAATATCCCGAAAACTATGCCATCGATTTTAAAGTTCTTACCTAAAGTACCTACAACTCGAAGCTTCAAACTGTTACAGTAATTTCTCAATCGTAGTCCTCGGTCGCCTCTGCAATCGTAGTCCAGTGCCTACCCATTCCACCGCCTGTCAACGCTGCGCCGGGCAGTAGGACGGCGATGTTTGATGTCGGCTCGGGTATATCGGTGTGAACACCACTACATTGACTCGAGTGAATCGAATTTTCAAACTACTTAATTTTCGTTACTTTTTTATGAGATTTTACTGGCTTATTCCTGGCATTTTTCTGATTAAAATCATACCAAACACGATATAATTTGGCCAATATTTAGTGGTTTAATCGACGATGAAAGTTTTACTTACAAGGACAGCGTGTTTGATCTATGCCGGCGACGGCGCGGCGACTCTTCGCGTCTCTTTCTTTCCAATACGCTCTTCTTCGTTGCGTTCGAAACTTTCATCGTCGATTAAACCACTAAATATTGGCCAAATTATATCGTGTTTGGCATGATTTTAATCAGAGAAATGCCACGAATATGTTGGTGAAAGTTCCATAATGATATCATCGAAAATAAAGAAGCTAAGGTCTTGGTGTTTTATTGTGATGACGCACGGGCCTTTAAACTGTGCCGGCGACGGGGACACGCTTCGGCCACGCGATCCTATTTCATTCTGTCCTTCTCTACGTTCGGCTTGTCGTTTGAGGTCTCAGCGCGGTAGGGTAGACGCAGTCATAAATCAAAAAATAGCCACCCTACTTGATCGTAGTCCGTTCATAACACGGGTGTTGGGACTACGATTGAGAAATTACTGTATATCTCATCATGGAAGTATCTGACAAAAAAATGTTTCAGACAAAATTGACTTGTTTTTTCCAGTAGAATCTAAATATGTAAGATTTTATAGGGGGTTCCATTTAAAATTACAAAGGTACCTCCCCTCCCCCGTTAAAGGAAAAGGTAGGCCACTTCACGTTTACGTAGTCAGAAAGGCCCTTCAGTTCCATGCAATTTAAGACTAAGAACTTCAAAATTGATGGCATAGTTTTCGAGATATTGAGCTGTTCAGAGTTATGTGGGCCACCCTGTATACAATACATATACAGGAGGGATGTCAAACTCTTTTACCCCCAAGGGCCTCATTAAGTATTATAAATTAATTCGAGACCCGCAATAAAAATAGCAGTCTCGAAATAAAGAAAAAACTCATTTTTTTAATTAATATTGCAGTTACACATACAAAATAACACACGTACAAAACACAAAATTACGAACATACATATGAAATACATATGAAATATAAAGTATAAAATATAAAAAATATATGAAATAAAAGTTGTATAAAACTATTTCACTTTTGTTTCGAAGAAACTTGGCAACGTTTTTCAGTAAAACAATTTTCAAAACTTGGTTGAAGTTGTTGAGCTGTAATTATTTTTGAAATTGATTGTTCACGCTGATCTGTTAATCTTGACCTTTTCGCAGTTTGATTGATTTTTAACGTTGAAAATAGTGGTTCGCACATATATCCAGATAGATACTTTGATAGGAATTTGAGACAAAAATCAGAAAATTCGCATGGCGTAGCAATAATAAAAAAATTTTTGTTTGGAATCGTTTTAAATGCACTGATTGAAACACCCCTTCGTTTTCCTTTTCATCTATTATTCCAAACATTCGGAATAACTCAAACGTTTGGTCTTAAGACCAAGAAATAGATTCAAACCCGAATCAACGTTTGTAGTACCATTCAAATTATATTTGTAGAATCATTAAATAAATAAATAAATATCGTAAATAAAAACAATTTACAATCGCGAAAAATTATGTTATTTTGTTGTTTTCAATTCTTCAACAAGCCCCTTTTTATTTCCCATCAGTTTGAACCCCGTAAGGTAATATTTTATACTTCTAAATTGTGAATGTTTTCTCTGAAATCCGTTTCAATGCCTCCGATCGGAAACATTCTACCACAAGGTGTACAAACACGGGTTATTTCAGTAGTCAAAAACGCTAGAAACAATAGCTACATATGCAGTTGTATGCTTCCGAATGATGCAAATTACGACTCGTAAACGTAAAAATTGGACTTTCGAGGTCGATCGCGGCCTAGATCAATCTTTTATCTAGCGTTATTGACTACTGAAAAATCAAGTTTCTGCATTATCGACAAATTCAAAGGTGCATCCCGCACCCTCGCAATCCTAAAAACGAGTCTATCCTCTTAAGGTCCTATCTTGTAATGTTCACAGCAATGTTAACCGACTTCAATTAAATTTTTACCGTGTGTATAATTGACATGGGTCTACAAAACATATTTTTTCAAACGTAAAGAACAATTAATAGTGGATATTTTTATCGATCGCAATTTTTGATATATAAGAATTAATTTTTCTCGGCGCTTTGGTTCGATCATTATGTTACTATACTTGGCTCTACTGGACGAGCACAAACACCACCATCTTTTCTTTTTCCTCTACTATTTGGAAGAGCACATGTATGTCACTTTGACATATTCGCTATAGTAGAGCCAAATATAGCAAAATAATGATCGAACCAAAGCGCCGAGAAAAATTAATTCTTATATGTAAAGAACAATTGTTAGTATTTTCTCTATAATTCTGAACAATTTAAATTTTTCCAAAACTCTTTTGTACACCAAGTAATGAACTAGTCCTTCTAATATATCAAAAAATCTCAAATCGTTTGAACTCATTGTATAACAGTTATTCCATTTTGAAGTGTGTACAGATACTGTTTCGTGTGACTATATCATATTTCAAATCACTTCAATCATACCGGAACGAATTAATCGTAATTATCTGGAGTATTATTCATAATTATCGTTTATGATATTGATGTTACTGTTGTTTCTTTTAAATGCACTCATTTAATAGATTATTGACCTTTCTTATCCTATAATTCGCACATACAAATACAGTAGTCATATACGTATACTACATTTATCAAGTTAATACGCTCAGAGGTGATAAATACATGGATACACGTGTACGATTAGATACGTACATGTACGAAAAATATACTACATACATTGTTTTCATTTACATAGATATCTTTATTATCTTTATTTTCTTTGATAACGTCAGACTATTACGGAAGAGAATTGTCCATCTAGAATTCATTTTCTACCATTTTTAAACTACATAACTGAAAAGTTCAATAAAACCTTGACCACCTACTAAAAAATTTATAATATTCGATCATTTTAAATAATAGTTTTTTTCATTAATAGTTCACGTACCCAACATTTAGTAAAAACGAAAGCAAACAATGTTGATGAATTGTTAATTACAAGTTCTAGGAAATTCCACTTAAAAATTAAAATACACTCTCAGGATTAGATGTATAAATACAACATAATGTTAAGAGAGCGTCATTCTGTGTATCATCGACATCAATTAATAACGCTGAGTTAGGTATATAATATTATTATTATAGTATATATACTATATATACATATATTACTATATTGAATGGGAAACCATTTGTGGCCCAATCATTAACTCAGTCGATTAACTTTTAAATCCTCGAGTTCTAGAAATTAATCCATGAACGTGCTTTACTACAAGATAATAAGATGATATTTTGATACACAAATCTACAAAACGTATTTTAAAAATTTTCAATATAGGCCCACATAAAAAAGTTGTAAAATGCAACTCTTAGTATTTTTTCTACAACTTCGATCAATTGAAATTTTTGAAAAAATGTTTTTCCACATTCTGTAGCAAACTATTTGCTCCAGCTTCCCAACAAAAATTCAAATCGTATAGTTCAATATTAAACCAACTATCGTTTATTTTATAGCGTCCGAATATTAATGGGAGTCACTGTATATATAAATAATGTAATATCTACAAAGAAATTAGAATTACATGCAATATTTATTGTATCGATCGTTTCGCATAATATACGTGGTATTTAAATTGTTTTAAACAATTTTAAGGTATTGTCACCAGTATTCCATCACAATGCTTTTATTCGAAAGCTCTCGGCGACTCATTGGTAAAAATTTCATGAAAATATAATAAAGGCTAACAAAAACTGTTTGTTATGTTTGCGCAACATTGATTTAATAAAACCACAAATTAACTAACCGTACTAAAAACAATTACAAGCCACCTTTGTTACTAGCCATTCTACTTTTATGTATGAATTTAATGTATAAATATATTCTCATATAAGTACATTCATTAGCCCTTTGCCCTACGATTTATTTTACGGTTTCAGTGATTAGAACTATCTTTGTATACAGGGTGGTCCACGCAATTGTTTCAAGTTATAACTCCGTTATTATTGCATTTACGAAAAAATGCCAAAGGAGGATGATGAATGATTCGAAGAGCACTACATCTGTAGGTCATTGAATTTTGTTTAAATGCAGCAGTGCATGTGCAATTAACAATTGCATCATTTCTTTAAATAGAAATGCATATTCTTTATACACAGATCGATTCTGTGTAATCTGAAATTATTAGATCTCGAGATATTTTCAAAAAATGTCTTTATTGAAGAAGATGCTCACGAAAGGGTGTTTACGTTTACTACGTAGTCGTGAAGCGCTTGAGCATCTTCTTCAATAAAGACATTTTTTGAATATATCTCGAAATCTAATAATCTTTTGCCTTGGTACCCTAATTATCTTTTACGTAGAATGAACAGAAGAATCGACCTGTGTAAAAAAGAAATGATGCAATTGTTAATTGCACATGCACTGCTGCATCTAGGACAAATTTAAAGGCCTACAGATATAGTGCTCTTCGAACCATTTATCTTTTTCCTTTGGCATTTTTTCGTAAATGCAATAATAACGGAGTTATGACTTGAAACAATTGCGTGGACCACCCTGTATAATTCGTAATTTCCTGAAAAAGGAGAAAATTTATAACTATTGTATGCCTACATGTTCTCCAATAACTATACAGTAACGAAACCAAAATATAATTTCATCTCGGTTTAAAAAAAAATATATATATGTTATTAATTTCCTTTATACCGATATATATATATATATATATATATATATATATATATATATATATATATATATATATATATATATATATATATATATATATATATATATATGTTATTAATTTCCTTTAAACCGAGATGGAATTATATTTTGGTTTCGTTACTGTATACATATATATGTTATTAATTTCCTTTAAACCGAGATGAAATTATATTTTGGTTTCGTTACTGTATAATATGTTATTAATTTCCTTTAAACCTACATGGAATTATATTTTGGTTTCGTTACTGTATAGTTATTGGAGAGCATGTAGGCATACGATAGTTATAAATTTTCTCCTTTTTCAGGAAATTACGAATTATACAGGGTGGTCCACGCAATTGTTTCAAGTCATATAAAAGTATATATATATATGTATATGTGTATATATATATTTATATAAGTATATATGTATATGTATATATAAAATTATATTGTATTAGTAGACTCCGTTTAGAATCTTCATTACGAATCTTACACGATATTTTAGGATCGGGCAAGGCGTTATACATATAAAGCAACAAATAAACATTAACGTAGAAAATAAAAATAAATATAAAATTAATGCATCGTAATGCTGGAAGTATCTGAAGAAATACGAAATTGCTGAATAATGTTTACAGATGCTCACAGATATTTTTGAGTTGTGTAAAAGTAAAAATTTAAGAGACTCACATTAATAATGGACACAGCGGCAACGATCATCCATGCCCATCCTTTGTCAGGCTCGTCACGTGACATTCTGCCAACTGCTGTCGCCCTTCAGTTTCGGAGATGGTTATCTTCCGAAGATCACGAGAAAACTACGTTTCTCTTTTCTTTCTTCGACCCGTCTCGAGACTGGCGGTAAACTGCAATCATAGCGTGTCAGCTATAAACCAGACGGGATTGAACAAATGATAAGATACGTAGCTGTCTGGATAAGTATTGGACGCGCATGCCTACTCAGACAAAACTAGAATTGTTTACAGTTCTACGGTTGCTCGGAAGAGAGAAGTTCGAAACAGATTGCTATACATACTATGCAGTGCTTCAGCTATTCGGCTACACGGTACACAAGGACAGTGTGATAGTACAGTGACGAACAAAGGAAAATTTAAATATTAGTGTTTAGACCATATACAGTGAACCACGAAGGTATTTGAACGCAGTTTAAAACGGTATAACTTTTTTATAATTGTACCAAACGACCTGATGTTTTGTAACCAATTAGAAGCATTGGTTTACTATATTATCTGCAGAAAATATTTTCCGAAAATTACAATTTACAAGGTTGCATGCAAAAATAAGAAAAGCATTTTTGGAAGTATTTTATTTGGACCGTTAATGGAAATGTAAAATATATGTTTTGTAGATTTACGTTAATTACTCACATGCCGAATATTTGGAGGATGTGGCACATCGAATACGAAATTTTTAATAAAAATAACTGTACATTAATTGTAAAGAATACACTGCAAAATCCTCTGAAGTTTACTTTGTAAGAATTAAGGTTATTTCAAAGTAATTGGCCTGTCTAATTGCTTTTTGCCCATCAAGAACGACGCGTACCAATTGAAATAATAACTCTAATTCACCCACCCCAAATCAGATGAAAGGATGAAGAAAATATTTTTGTCAGTAAATTGTATTTAAAAGCATGGATCCCAACTGTTAAAAAATCTATACGCCTGTAGTGCCATTAATGACCAAGTAAGTCACGTAGCACTACGGAAATTTTGTAATCCTTCGTGGTATTTAACATCCGAATCTGTAACGTTGGCTTTTTTTTCACCCCAATATTCATCATGGATCATTCCATGCCATAACGATCACTTTTTGCAGGCACCATCGTCGATTTTGTTCTAAATGAAATGTGTTATAGTTCATGTGAAATAAGGGGCGGTTTAAGTGATCATTTTACCGGTTTCGAATTTTTTTAGAAATAACAGCCCTTCGAAAATTGCAATTTTGCCCATTTTGACGAAAACAGGCCTCACTTACGAATTTTTATCTCAGAACTGTTTGTCCGATTGAGCTACATATTCTTTTTATTTTGTTCGGAAAGGATTGGGGTATTACAAAGTAATTTTTTTAACCTCTACAATCAACTATGCAGGGTGCGGTGCGAAATAGTCTCCACGATTTTTCAACCCCTTCGAATGGTCGAACAGAAAAATGTGTTTCGTAGCAAAGTTAATCAGTATGTGACCGACAACAAATTGCAATTTTTTAAATTAAAAAAAGATGGATTTTCAACAAAATATCAAGGTCAGGTTTTGTTGAAAATCGATCTTTCTTTAATTTCAAAAATTGCAATTTTTTGTCGGTCGCATACTGATTAACTTTGGTACGAAACATTTTTCTGTTCGACCATCCGAAGGGGTTGAAAAATCGTAGGGGACTATTTTGCGCCGCACCCTGTATAATGTCGAAAAATTTAAGCAGTATTCCTCTAATTTTTTTCGAAGAGGTGCCAGAGTTATTTAAATTTTGAAAAAATATGGTCATATTCCTCGAAATTTCCCCTTTAAACTGAGCCCTTGAAATGGATGGCTATTTGAAAATTGGTGTTATAATAAGCTGGTAAAGGACGCCGTGCACCCCCTTTCAGGTAGAGGCGAGTCGAGCGTACCCCATTGTCTGTACTGCTGGGCTTGAGAAAGTACCAGCAGCCTGTATACGACTAAATAGCCTTATTTATACCTCGAGAACAATATAGTAATCACTGTTGGCCAACGACACCTTTTTAATTAAAAGGTAAAATCCCTGAAACCCTCGTCGACTTGAGTGGAATAAAATCTTGTTGGATGTCGGCTTGAGTGGAATAAAATCATAAATCTTGTTGGATTCTAGAATATGTTTTCCACGTATACAGGGTGTTCGACGACAACAGGTGGGAGAAAATTTAAGGGGCTCCATAATAATACACGACGAAAATGAAGAATAAACAAATTGCGATTTCGGCTTCATTATCTAGTTATTAATAATTAAGAAGACCATTAAAATGTGGCAACGAGGTCACCAAAAGCGTACGTTGCGTACGTCTTACTCGTTTGAGGTTCCTACGAGTTGAAAATGGTTAACACATTAATCATTGGACGACATTGTAGGTATCTGCCTACTCGTTAAAATGCACAAGGAGATTTCGAAAATATCCTCTCTATGGAATTATCGAGTAGAAGGGGTAAATACCCTTTCAGTTTCAAATTGTTCTCACATGACAATTTGAGTATCCATTGTATCCATAAATGTTGAAAAAATCCTCACAAATGCAATTATCCACAAAAATGCACATACGTACCGTAATCGCGCACAATTAATTCTCGTTCGATGCATGTCAATTTGAGACTTTGGCACAAGAAACATAAAATATCAGTCAAAATAATGTGAAGTCTGCACCCACTTAAACAACACCCTTATTCAACGGTTTAAGAAAATGTGTTTGCACAGGAAGAATCGAAATAGCTGATTCGATCAATGTCACATACATGAGATACAGTCACGGACAAAAATAAGTGGAGAGTTAGTGGAAATAGGTAAAAATGAAGTTTAGTCGAATGAACATGACTGTTATAAACTTAAGTTTTATTTATTATGTATCCTTATAGTGTATACAGGGTGAGTCCGCAGAAACAGAACACCTGAATAATGCTGCTGCTGTTGGTGTTAGGAAGAGATGCATCAGATGGAACTTGCATGGTTTCGAGGGGGCATTAATCTGCTGTTAGTAGCTTTTTTGTAGGTGGGCGCGTAAAGGACATATGAAGGTCAACTTCATTATTTTAAATGGAATGAGGTATTTTTTAATACATCAATCGACGCAGCTGGACATTCGATATAAAAAAGTAGTAACCTATGTATGTCGAAAAGTTAGTAGTTCAGGAGATATTTCAATTTAAATAACTCTGAAATACCATTACTGTCGTACTAAGACATTACACTAGTAAGTAAACGCTAACGACTTAGTATGACTGTAATGGCTTTTTTGAGTTATTTAAGTTGAAATATCTCTTGAACTACTAACTTTTTGACATACGTAGGTTAGTACTTTTTTATAACATATTAAATTAAAAATTAATTAATTAAAAAAAATTATATTAAAAAATACCTCATTCCATTTAAAATGACAGTAACTTCCCTATGAATCGGGAAGTTAAAAATGAAGGTGACCTTCATATGTCCTTTACGCGCCCACCTACAAAAAACCTACTAACATCAGATTAATACCCCCTCGAAACCATACAAGTTCCATCTGATGCATCTCTTCCTAACACCAATAGCAGCCGCATTATTCAGGTGTCCTGTTGCTGCGCACTCACCCCGTATAATCGTATGAGGACGCGAGGTGTGTTCCCGTGATTTCATTCATTTGTTCCCCAGATTTCGTTCATGAAGGGTGAGTTAGAAGCAATTTTCGTTCAGCTACTTAGACGAGATGGCGCCTATTCAGGAGAACTATCAGCATACATTCGAAACGACAAAAGTGTAAAGGGCATGAAGCCACTCGGATCCATTAATAGCAATAAAGATATTCATGAGAAGAAAAAAACCTGTAATAATAGCGAAACTGAAGCGTTAGATTGATACGAATGTATGTTAATCACTGTTGCCAAATTGGTTTTCGACGCGGGGGTTGGTCACAATGAAAAATACCATGGTCACGTGATTACCCTACTCCCTTAACAGCTGTTACCAGAAGGCGTCTCACAAAGACGTGTGAAGAGAGTAAAAATGTTGACTGTATATGATATTTGGTCCCCTCAGGGTTCCAAAATCCATTCACCAATCTCCCTTCTTTCTACTCTCTCTAACGCCAAATTTCAGCCTATTTCAGCCTATTTCAGCCTAATTTTCAGCGGGACCTACTTTTTATTACGGTGGGTTCCGAACCACCTTAAGAGAGTAAAAATGTTTTCTCATTTAACTGTAAAAAATTTGTCTGTAATATCTTTATTATTAGATATAGACTAAATTGAGAAAAGAAAGAGGTGTCGTAAAATCGAAGCAAAATATAATAAAAATGTTTTCATTATTTTAGTATGTCTCGATATAGCTTCAATATTCTTTTGGGTAAAATTGGAAATACCTGAATGAAAGAAAAACTAAAAAGAAAAACTAGCAGTATGTTTAAAGTAAATAATTTATTTACGATTTGTCACAATGGTTATAATTATAACTGTTGATAAATACAGAGTCTGGATACGAATAAGAAATTTCGTTTGACGTCGTTTCCGTGTTGTCTACTGCTGTTCGGTCTTGTTGCTGCGACCTTCCAGACAACAATCCACGCGAGGCTCTTGTGAATGGTTGGGTAACATCTCCGGTATAGTTGTGGACCGATTTCGAGGGGTAGGTTCCAGCATTGCCTCCAGTCCGGCTATATGTAAGAATTCTATATCTGAAATAATGTTGAAAACTCTTGCTTTGGCAATTGTTTGATTGCGTGGAGAGAACTTTTTTACTGTTGTAGCCATGTAATTGAAAAATGTATCTATATCGTCTTGAGACTTGTAGTCGTTCTTCTCTAAATAATACTTCATTAAGACAGTGAATGCAGTTTCTGCGTGATCTTCACATTCCGTGCGTGCCGAAGATAGAGTTCCTGTTGCAGACACATTCTCAATCATTTCAACATCTGATCTAACGTCAGGGATTGATAGAACTTCTTCAATTGCAGGAGAATCGTCATCCTCTTCATCCACCGTCACTGAAGCAACAGAATTTCTTTCGGTGAAAAATGGTACTAAGAAAGCCATTTCTTGTTCGTATTTCCACTTTCTTCTTTTGCTAGCAGTTTGGTCACTTCTCATTTGTTTGCGTTTTTTTAAATGCCTACGAAATGCATCACGCAGATTAGCCCAAGCCCGTTTGCAGTGTTTCTCTAGAAGAAAGAAAACTCGGCAAACTAAGCAATTCTGTTTACAGTGAAGTTGTAAGTAATATACAAGGTTTCTAACTAAAGTATAATGATTTCATTAAATGTCGGTTATTTTACAGACGCAAAATTTTATTATTTTCTTGAAAATGATCTATATCTAGATCGAAACGTTGAAAAATGATTTTGTGATATTTTGCAAATAGTGTTTTATGTAAAATCAGATCGAACCTGTGCGCTGAAATCATTATACTTTAGTTAGAAACTAATTGCGATCGATATTACGTATTTATTAATATACAAGGTTATTAAAATTAAATTGTTATAACCTACAAAACGGCAATCCACCTGAGCTTATTCTATCGGGTATGTCGACATACTTTTCTGGTTGCGTAATAGACTTGCTTTCATGTTTTCAGAATTTTGAACACTGGTGATTTGTATATGTATAGAACAATACCATTGAGTTACTCCTTAGAGCATACTACTCTTTGTGGCATAGAAATGGAAGTTTGTAATGCAAATATTAAGCACCTTTTGGTAGAATATACAGTGAGTGTAAGAAGTACGCCCTTTAAAATAGAATAACTTTTTTATAATTGTACCAAACGACCTGATTTTTTATAATAAATTAGAAGCATGTTTTTATGAAATTATGTGCAAAAAAGATTTTCCAAAAATTTTAATTTACATGGTTACATGCAAAAATAAAGAAGGCACTCTTAAAACTTTCTTCTTGGGACCTTAATGAACATTTAAAATACATTTTTTGTAGATCTTTATTAGTCACACACGTTTTTCTTGTGCACGAGCAACATGGTAAAAATAGTAACGGAAGAATTTTTATAATTCAAAACTAGGCAAATATTTTGCTTTCGGAAAATTAAATCTACCAAAAGTCAAGTCATTACGAAACACAAATGTTGCAATGCCACGTAACATACTTGCCGACGAGGCTTATCCGATGAAAAATTTTTTATCAATACCATGTGCTAAAGCTCATGTTAATTAGTTATAATTATAATAATTAATTATTGTTCGCCTTCGGAATTTTGGCACAAAATTTCGAATTTATAATATTGTAGAAGATTACAACTGCATTCAAAACACGCGGATAAAATGATATTAACTACACACATTCTGCATAATTATATCGTCACTAGATTGCGGATCTTTATGCAAAATAAAAATTATCTGCATTGATTGCAAGAAATGGAAACCAAATTGAACGGTACTTCTTCCCGTATGATTTTAATAGAGGTGATATCGTATATTGGTATCGTATATATACCTCTTCAATTTTAAAAATTTAACAATTTTTAATTGCATCTACTCAATTTTGCTATAAATGCATGAAGATTCGCAATCTAATCACCACTTTTCATAGATGTGATCTTCCTACAGTATCATTTATACTAGTTTAAATGCAAAATATCTTCCAAGGCAAGGTGGCAAAAATACATTCTGATGGTATTTAAATAATGAATATGAAAGACTTGTATGGTTACAGAATTTTTAGAATGCCTAGAAATGTAGCAAATAGTGATTGTTTAACCCTCCGAGTGCTGTGCCGGAGTAATTTTTGACCGGGATCATCCAAATTATCATCCCTAGTAGCATTTATGGTTGGCGTTTTGTTGGCCCTCCGTTGGCGGTATGCATTGGGCAACCGTTGAAAATGTCGCTCTTTTTTGCAACAATCTCTTCAACAATCTCTTTTTTGGGCCAACAATCAGGACCAACGTTGGGCCAACGATCATACCCAACCTAGAACCAACGTTACTACAAGATGAACCCATAGAGCCCACATTCTGATTTTCTCTTTTTATGGTATATCATAAATAATATACATATTAAAAATGTATTTTCACGGTAAAATTTTGGGAAAAAAGGAAAAAACTAAAATAATACCCACGTCGGACTTGAACCCGGACCCGCTTGCGTAGTTAGTACATGACCTATCGCTGAACCTACAGATGATTGTTGTTCGTAGATGCTATGATTAGGGTTACTAGATATGTCAACAAATTAAAATTAAAGTATCTAAATAAAAAGGAAGACAAACTTTGAAGAAATCCAAAAGGGTCTTCTTATACTACATGAACACCCCCTTGTCTTTCCCTTGGAAAATGAGAAATTAAAGAAATGAAAAAATTCCAAGGCTGCTCTCACAATAAAACTTTATAATTATCAACTATCGCGCAAAAATTACAAATTTCAAGTATATTTAGACATACGAAAAAAAAAATTTGGAATATAATTTATTTTTGGTTGCAGCAACACTACTGCCGTCTGTTAGACGATATATTTAAATATTGGCAGATTTTCCTTGGGCCGATGTAGTATAATCGTTGTACATTTCACGTTACTTAACCAACTATAATATCTGTAGACCCAACGTTGGGTATTCGTCGGCAGATTGACGTTAACTTATCGTCGTTGGTCTTACGTTGAGCATTCGTCAGCAAATTGACATAATTTTTCGTCGTTGGTCTTACGTTGAGCATTCATCGGCAAATCACTAACCATTCCCCAACAAACTCCCAACCGTCGGCCACCATTGGTCAACCGTAAATGCTACTAGGTATGTAAGCACTCAATTTGTGGCAATTAAACTAACTTAATAGCTGTTTCATCGAGTATATCGGAAAAACTACACGAGATGTCATCAAAAGTAAATTTTAAAAATTATTAATTAGAGCTGTCCTAAACATTGTAAATTATATAGCTATAAAAATCGTCCATTGTCCGAGGGTGAAGTAGCTTTTCAGTTTTGACATTATAATACAATAACTATATTACATTATATTTACCAGACTGTCCGAGTTTGTGCCCAATTTCTATCCATGCAATTTCTTTCCTTTCGGTGTCACTGTATTTTGGATCTTCTTGGTCGTACAGGAACTTGTACTTCTTAACGCATTCAATTAATTTTTCGGAATTCATTGCAATACGTATTTTCTTGCTGTAACGATTACTATGACTGTATCTGAACCGGCTGAGTTGAAATTATTGCATACTATCCGGACTCTTTCCGGACATGAGGAAGTATTCTGCGCGAGATGTCGGACGGTCGAACTGGTGCTGTTACGTGTCTGTGCAAGTCGGAGCCGTTACGTGTCTGTGCCAGTCTGTGCCGTTCCGATACGACGCGGCGTGGCGGGTACGGTATGTATAAAACGGAGGTGAGCAACCTGTTGCGCATGCGCTAAACGTGACGCATTGCATCTGCGCATGAAGTAGACGCCATCACTGAAATCCATATTCGTATTTTCATCATCTGAGTGCTCTGGAGTGCTCTGAGTAGTGCTGTGACTTATGAGATACCCGAGTACTCGAGTAAGGAATGAGACACCCTAGTAGAGCAAAAATACCCGGGTATTTCATGAGATAGCCGGCTTCTCGAATATGTACTCGGTTCTAGGAAATGAAAACCGTTAGGGTCGATTCATACATCTCCGATATCGGAGTCCGACAAAATATTCTTACCCAGGTTTAAGTGAGACCATCCACAACCGGAAAACTGAGTCCGATTTTCCTCCAATACTTTTCCTTCGAGTCGAACAAGCCATAACTAACAAATAAAAGGTTTCTATCCCTCCTCAGGTGAACTATCGGTAGCTCTCCTTTCCAACTTCATGGTAATGAGAAACATTCCTACTCAAGCGCCGGCCGGATATGTATGAATCGGCCCTTATGGATCAGTTCCGGTTATCGAAACAGTTATTAACAACGGAAATGATGTTATTATACAGGGTCATGCGTTTTTAAACGGACAAACGTAAACCAGCTATAAAGAACCCCAAATGGAACAAGTTTTACCCCTGCCACTTTTTTTGTTTCGGCCTTGATTTCTAGAAAATTGCAAAAAACCATAATTTTTTTAGTTCACATAAACTTGAATATCTCGGGACTCCAGTGATGAATCTTGATGATCATCAACATTTATAACTAAATGGTTACTAAAAACGTTCAGGTTTCGAAAAAATAGTTTATGTTAATTTTTGAAAAATCTTAAAATTTTGAATTTTGTTAATAGTTTTTTGTTATTTTTTGTCTTGAATTAAACGGTTGATTACGCATAAATCCAAGTTTTTCGAAGTTTTTTCATTCAGACTCCACGACGTGCCCTATGCCAAAAAAAAAACAAAGATCCGAAGGTCATACAAAAATATTTTGTTAACAAAAAAGATGCCCCTATTTATTTTAAACCAAACAAAGGAAAAATCATCAAGATTCATCACTGCAGTCCCGAGATATTCAAGTTTATGTGAACTAAAAAAATTATGGTTTTTTCCAATTTTCTAGAAATCAAGGCCGAAACAAAAAAAGTGGCAGGGGTAAAACTTGTTCCATTTGGGGTTCTTTATAGCTGGTTTACGTTTGTCCGTTTAAAAACGGATGACCCTGTATACAGGGTGTCCCAAAATTCCTCCGACATCCGAAAATGGGAGGTTCCTTGTGTCATTTGAAGCGACATTTTCGTTTACAAAAATGGCGTCCGCGGCTTTGTTTAGGAGTTATTAACGAAAAACACGGACCAATCAGAGCGCGACCTAGACGCGAGTCAGCACAGTTTACCCAACGCGCCAACTGTCAATTGGCCGAACGTGCCGTCGCATGTCTAAATTGCGCTCTGATTGGTCCGTGTTTTTAGTTAACAACTCCTAAACAAAGTCGCGGATGCTATTTTTGTAAAGAAAAATGTTGCTTCAAATGACCCAAGGAACCTTCCATTTTCGGGTGTCGGAGGAATTTTGGGACACCCTGTATAGTGTTACTAAATAGAATATCGATTCTGACTTATTTCTATTCTATAATTGTTATTTTTCGGTTCTCGATTTCAGTTCTGTCATTCTGTATTTCGTATTGTGTTTGGCCTTATACAGGGTGAGTCCGCAGAAACAAAACATCTGACTAACGCGGCTGCTATTGGTGTTAGCAAGAGATGCATCAGATGGAACTTGCATGGTTTCGAGGGAGCATTAATTTGATGTTAGTAGCTTTTTTGTAGGTGGACGCGTAAAGGACATATGAAGGTCAACTTCATTTTTAACTTCCCGATTCATAGGGAAGTTACTGTTATTACCCCGAAAATCGAAAATCGAGTTTTTAGCAGATCTTCACGTTTCATTGTCAGTGGAGTCATTTTAGATTATTTTTTATCAAAATGTTTGTGTGTGTGTGCGCGCGTATGTAGGTTTGTATGGTATCAAATTTTTCGTTAACGTTTTCTAAGAAAGTAACAACGCGATCAGAATAATGAATGATACAATCGATGTGCCCCGCTGTAACTTAGAGCTGATTAGATTTTGGTCCATATTGGTCAAGTAGTTTTTTAGTTTTTTAGTTTTTTCGGAAGAAGTTGATTCAACAATGCAATTTATACGAGAAGACGGAAATTATTCACCGAAGAAACAAACGTAATAATTATATATATTTTTTTTAATTAAAAAAATTTTTTTTAATTTTTGTATATATTTATTTTAAATTATGCAATTAATGCTAATATTACCGTTTACAATAATCGTAAATTATCCCAATGCAAGAGTGAGTTAATCATCTCTACTGTCGAGAATACATTTTCAAAGAAAATATCGATAAAAGTACAAAAAAAATTTATATTACAATCTTTGAAAAAACAGTTCAAAACGAATTATTAACTGAGATTAAATTGAAAACTAGCTGGTTATTGTTGCTCGCTCGCTTCGCGAGCTTCGCAGGTGGGGGTGTTGTAGCTCGCTCGCTTTGCGAGCTCGCGAGAGGGTTAGTGGTACGGATCAAGGACCATCTCACGAGGAAGCGAACAAAGGTGAAACAAAAAGGGAAATGGCATAAGGAACCCCCGAAAGAGCAGTAACCAATGGCGAAACAGCCCAATAAAGGAACATCAACAGACACTCACAGGGAAGCAAACAGACAAACAGGAGACAAACCTGAATGGGCGAAACCGGAGGGAGGGCAGCACAAGCTCGCACCTCCGCCGGACCCCGAGAGCGATGGTCACGCTCGAATGTCACCAGCCATAGAACCTAGTGCGGCTAGAGTCCCCCCCCCAACCCAATACGCGGCAGGCTCGGCAAGGAAAGACCGCATGGAAGCGATATTTCAGCCTCGGCAGGGATTTCGCTGAAGTCGGATCGGACCCCAAGTTGATGCGTACGCATTAGGGTGGGAAGCTTTCGAGGGCGATGACCGCATGAACGCGATATACCGGTCTTCACTGGTATTTCGCCGAAGTCGGATCGGAGTCCGAGGGGGCCGAACACATAGTACGCAAATTCATCCCAACGACTGTAAAGGCGCGGCCCCTTGCTCTTGAAATACCCGTAGAAGCGTAGAGTAGCCTATCCTAATCCAGGGTGGGAGTGGGTAAGTCCCGGACAGCCGGGATAGACTAGGGAAAGGGACGTAAGACTCGCAGGCGCACGACATGGTTCTATGGTGAAGAGGGGGGGCCAACTGGGCAGGTGTGGCGAACCTGCATGATCCGAGGGTGAGCACGGCCCGACGTACGCTCCGAGCCGTAAAACGCTCAAAAATCCATACATGTTAGGTAGAATGGCCGACTCACCGATGACGATCGCTTCCCTGACTAGTAGACCGACCGCTCTGAAAGTTGCCCGGGCTATAAAAAGCAGAGCGGCGGTCGAACGCAGTGGTATTTGCAACCCTACGGGGCCGAGAGCCGGTCGCCATATGAAACTGACTGTTCTGTCGGTGTGCGATCGGGAGAGGGGAGGTGCCTGGCGGCACCACCCCCTCTCCCGCAAGGACAGGTAGGAGTGCCGATCACTTCTGCCCCGGCTGAATTTACTACTACTACTACTACTACTAGTGGTACGGATGGTATTTTGTGTGTGACTCTCCACGAGCCACACAAAGAACTTCCCGATTCGTTAGTTGCAATATATTATTATCATTATTTATTTAGTATACGTTTTAAGAAGATTATACATTCTTTGGGAAGTTCAATAGTTTTCTACTTATCAAAATGTTTGAACCAACATCGTATGCTCGTTGCTCGCTTGATTCCTTGTTATAGCATAGTAATGTTGCAAAATAAATTACAAATGCATTTAAATTTTTTTTAAATTTTTTTTTAAATGAAAAAAAAAAAAATTTTTTTTTATTTTTTTTATTTTTTTTTTTAATAAAAAAAAAATAAAAATTATATATAATTGTTACGTTTGTTTCTTCGGTGGAAAATTTCCGTCCTCTCGTATAATTTGCATTGTTGAATGAACTTGTTTCGAAAAAAACTAAAAAATCTAAAAAACTACTTGACCAATATGGACCAAAATCTAATCAGCTCTAAGTTACAGCGGGGCACATCGATTGCATCATTCATTATTCTGATCGCATTGTTATTTTTTCAGAAAACGTTAACGAAAAATTTGATACCATACAAACGGACATACGCACACACACACACACACACACACACACACACACACACACATACGAACATTTTGATAAAAATAGTCTAAAATGACTCCAATGACCATGAAACGTGAAGATCTGCTAAAAAATCAATTTTCGATTTTCGGGGTAATTACAGTAACTTCCCTATGAATCGGGAAGTTAATTAATATAAAATATATGATAATTAATAACATTGATGTTGAAGACGGGCTGGTTAATAGAGCGTGCGGAATATTAAAATTTATTACTTTTCAAGAAAATACTAAAATTCCGTCTATATTGTGGTTAGATTTTCAATTGCCCAGAGTGGGAGTGAAAGTAAGCGAGTAAAGTAACCAAGCGAGCAACGAGCATACGATGTTGGTTTCATGCGACGCCATATAGCAAACATTTTGATAAGTAGAAAAATATTTAACTTCCCTGAAAACGTATAATCTTCTTAAAACGTACACTAAATAATGACAATTATATACTGAAACTAACGAATCGGGAAGTTCTTCGAATGACTCTTGGAGAGTCACATACCAAATAACATCCGTACCACAAACCCTCTCGCGAGCGAGCTATAACAACCCCACCCGCGAAGCTCGCCTCGCTCGCGAGCAACATTAACCAGCTAGTTTTAAATGGAATGAGGTATTTTTTAATACATCAATCGATGCAGCTGGAGATTCGTTATAAAAAAGTACTAACCTATGTATATGAAAAAGTTAGTAGTTCAGGAGATATTTCAATTTAAATAATTCTGAAATACCATTACAGTCATACTAAGTCGTTAGCGTTTACTTAGTAGTGTAACGTCTTAGTACGGTGGTGTCAAATAACTAAAAAGTGGCAAGAAATCTGTTAGAACAAAACTATCCAACGAATTTGTTTAAAAATTTTTGGATAGATCGCCACAGATAGATTGTACGTCGCTTATTTGGCAAAAATAATTTTTTAAAATACATATATGGTGCAACAACAATCAGAACATTTTTTTATACATTATCACCAGGTTTGCCTTTGTTAACAATGCAACTTTCCTCTTTAACATTTTCTTCTGTCTTCAAAACCAAGCCTAACGGTGTTCTGTTTCTCCGGAATCACCCGTTATAATTACTATTCTTGAATTGTTAAATATGTCTCTATATCTCGATCGTATTACTGTTATAATAAATGTTCAATATTCTCGGCGCTACGTTTCGATCAAATTACTACTGAGAAATCAAAAAATAATTTTGCAGACTATCAAATAACCCTCAACGTTTCGATTCTGATTTGAATCATTTTCAAGAATGCATTTGTATTGTGTCTGTAAAAATAAATGTATGAATTATACAATTTTCAACATATACTATTGAATTATTTAAACGTGATAACGAATATTGTTTATAAATGTAGTTCATAAAACCAACTTACTTGTTTTTTATGCGATTTAGTACTTTAATTTGGACATGGTAATGCACGTGTTGTACGTCGTCAATGCTTGCTGTCAAGACACTGAACATTTTTGACGATCTAGGTTGTATCAATCGATATTGAGCGGTAAATTTGAACGACATAATATGTATTTTTACTCTAATGTGAAAAATACCTAAATATGGTAAATTCAATTATTCACATTCAATTTTAATTAGAGAGATTTGTGTGTATCAATTGTACATGATATAAGATTGTTTATTAATTCGAGAATGTAAAAAAGGGGCTTATTTTGATTGGAAAAAAAATTGTTGAATTTGTTAAGGTGTAAATAATTGTAAATGCCTGCACGTTTTTGCATTTTAAGTCATCTATCTAGAGTAATTTCATTATTTAGTATCACATATGTAAATACAATTTAGTCACACGCAGTGATGACTCACACCTTCTTGTCTGCTTTTATCATTTATCCGTTAATCTAACAAGCTTTTTCAATTGCTCTTATGTCTCTCTTGGAGAGAAACTCCCGTCGAAGATAAAAAAGATTTCGTTATCTCGTGCATATTTTTGCATATCATTTAACAAACAGTATGCTACTTAACATAATCACTTAATTAGACCATTTCTGTACATTGTATCGATTTCTTTGGAAGAATATACATAGTGTAACCAGAAATACTTGTTAAAAGGTGGTAACGTTTGTGCAAATATATCAATATGTAATATATATAGGTATTAATTAATACTTATCACTTCTCGTCTAACTTTACTTGGAATAGAACTATAACGTGGCCTAATTATTTATTCAACTTACCCAGCATGTTGATAATTAAATCTAGGTGGTCATATTTTTAGAAGACAATATGTACATGCCAAAATATAATAAAACGTGAAAATAAAGAAATTGCCGTTTCATTATTAAAACCATTGTATTATAAAAATGATAAAATAACTTTCAAATGACCCCGAGAATTACGAACGAAAGATTATTCATTTACATCATCATGATCGATGTAAAAAACATTCAAGAACGTTCTTAAATCTCTTCTTTATCATATATGATTTCGCAGTTATTTACAACAGCAGGTATTTAGAAACAATCTGTATACTTCAAAATATACGTTGCAATATTATTCACGTGCATGTGTTTCTCAGATATATAATAATTTCCTAATAATAATTGTGGCTTATGATACGAACGACTAAAATCTGCTTTTTATTTAAAGATACGTTGTACGAATGGTATTTGCAGTAGAAATTAATTTATTACTGCGCGTTCTTGTAAACACATGCAAATCTAGGTATCTAGGTTCCAGCTCAATAATGATTGACGTGCCATTAACCTTCAAATGTAAATCGAAGTAAATAGGTCCGCTATTCGTGCAACTACTTGTGCTCATTGTCAGTATGTGCCTACCTCTGTCAGCAGTTTCTTAAGGGGCAGTTTCAACCATAACCCAAATAAAATACCACATCAATAAAAATCTTATGCGGGCCCTACATGGTCAGTTGGAACGACACTCAAATCGAAGATTGACATTCTGATTGATCGTGTAGGGCCGGCTTTAAACCTCTTATTTAATTAGAAGAGTCTTATTTAGATAACAGTTTTTATTTTATATAAAACGATGGCTTGGGACGGCGTACGACGTATTGGGGATGAGGGTAAATATCTATTCGGCTTGATACGTATTGTTCTTGAGCGGTTTGAGAATCTATGGGTATGAACCATAAAGTTGTCTATTTTTTTTTAGCTTGAGGGAAATGCTTTTACGCATACCCCGTACCCCTTGGGAGGGATAGTGGTTGTGGGGCTACGTGGCCAGAAGGACGCACAATACAGTAATAACTTGATTCTTGTCCCAAGGGCTGTTCGTGGAGCGGACAAGAATCGCGATGTAGACTTGTTTTGCTGATTTACGGCTGAGTCTACCGCTCCGATCGCGCCGAGCGAGACTACAATTAGTCCAGTCGGCAGGTCGAAAAAAGGCGTCTACCTGGAAAGTATTCCGAACTCAATGAAATTTTCACACCTTAGTTAGGGGTACTCTGGGGTGTCGTATCTGAGTTTTCGACCTCGAGGACCCTGTGCTAACTTGGGGAGGGGGTAAAACCACGATTTTGATTACCTTGCCTTGGTTTTTTGCTTATTACTCAAAAACTATGGGTCCTAAGAACTTTTTGTTTTCATTTTTGGAAAGAGCATTAAATTTCCTTCAAATTTCACTGTTCAATTGTAATTTTCGGCCCAACAGGCACCGAGAGACAGGCGTTAAAAATTAGAAAATTAAGTGGCAACTGACGAATATAGGAAAAGATAGAACAAATTATACTGTCCAGTAACAAAAATGTTTCCATATAACTATTGGGTGTATCTTGTACAGTTTTTGGCGCTGATTCCGAATCTGGCCTAAATTTTTCTCCTACACGCCCAGTTTTTGAGAAATTTGAGTTTGAAAAAAAAACATGTTTTTCGACATCGAAGAAATATTTTTATGTTATTATATAAGATATTTTATTGTTCTTTATAGCAAAAGATTGTCTTGGCACAGTTTAAAGGCCCACGTGTTCTCACAATGTAATGCCAATTCAAAATGCTTTATTTTTCATTATTTTTTTATGAGACTTTTATAGGCTTGTTTCTGGCAATATTCTGATTAAAACAAGACCAAACACCATATAATTTGGCCCATATTTACTCTACATGTGAGGAGCATAATTTATAATTTATCATACATTCAACATACGCTATAGCATATGTTCAAATAAACAACTAAACATCTCGAAAATATGTTCTCAAAGAATTAAAGAATAAAATATATTTAAACGATTACATAAACGAATACCTAACCAGACAAATTTTGATTTAAAAAGTTATTAATAAATGTGTTAATCGCATTGGTATTTTAAAGAATACAGCATACAATACAGTTTCTCTTTCCTGCTCACTCGCTATCCTCTTCCATATCCTACAGTTACACCATAAAGTCAATGAAACCAAGAAGTAATGAAAAATAAATCATTTTTAATTGGCAATACACATTGTGAGAATACGCGGGCCTTTGTATTGCCAGCGACGGCGACTGTTCGCGTCTCTTTTTTCCCATACGATTAAACCACTAAATACAATTGAAATTATATCGTGTTTGGTCTTGTTTTAATCAGAAAAATGCCAGAAATACGTTTTGAAAGTCCCATAAAAAAATAATGAAAATTAAGATGTTTGAACATTCGATTCGTTGTATTAATGTAGTGGTGTACACACCGATATACCCGGGCCGAGAACAATAGTCGCCGCCCTGCGGCGCGGGACAGCGTTGACAGGCAGTGGAGTGAGTAGGCCTAGATAAGAATCGAGTCGTCGAACCTGGGACAAGAATCAAGTGATTACTGTACCCACTAAAAACCTCACGACAACCTGCCCTAAGCTATTCGGGGGCGGTTGGGATCTCCAATGGAACATAACCAGCCACCCCCTTGCCCTTGGCCCCTTGTGGGGCCCCATACGGGGGGGGGGAGAGAAGTAAAATTGTCCAGCAAACGGACAACGCTGGCTCGACGATCCGCATGTGTTTTTTTCCTGTTAAACCATCCTTTCCAGGTATATCGCTTAATCCTCTCTGTAGAAACGGAGAGGTACGTTTATAGAGAGGTACGTATGTACTCTTATCTCTGATTCATTAAAATCTTAAACATTTTTTATCTTTAAGGTGGACATTAAGTAAATTAATAAATGCATGTCTGTTTTAATACCTATGTATACCTACATAAAACTTTGTTCCGTTTGAGTTTTATGTCGTCTTTTTTCTTAGATCAGCAAGCCGAAATCAAAATTCAATGAAATAATTAGGTTTTTGAAGTGAAACTTGTTTGGTGTATATTGTAAAGAATAATATATATTATTTCGGCTGAACCTTTTCTTTTTTTTTTTTTGAAGAATTCAAAAAACTACACATGTCATGTGGTTGGACATACCATAGATGCTTTGGGTTAAGCCGTTTGAAAATTTCGTAATTTTTGCAGTAGGACGCACCGTTCCCGAGATGTAGCCATTTTTTTTAGATGTAAAATTTCAAACTTTGATAATTATTCCTTTTATGGTTTATTATGGTGGACCTATGTACCAAATTTTAAGCTTGTAGATCAATGGGAAGTACCCAAAAGGTTTTGATGAACTCTCAGTCAGTCAGTGACAAATTTAGCGATTTTTGAGGTCCTATATCTCGGAACCTACTAATATTGGAAGATTAATATTTTGTCAATACTGAGACATGATAGTATTTAACAAGTGTACGAAATTACATCTCTCAATCTGCCTCCAGTGTCGATTTATAAGCCTCTAACAAATGCCTTAGTTGTTTCGTGTAAAAGGTGGTAGTGCGAGAATTTGGCTGGTGCACTACTGTGCACCTAGACACAGAATTAGCAATAGGTTTTTGCAAGTCATCGGAGCTGCCTCCCCTATACGTAATAATCACCCCCGTAGATTGTCCTATCGTCTGGCATCGGCACCACAAAATATTGAAACATCCATTTTCAATGGAACTGTTCGCACTATACTGCACAGACTGTTATGGGAAGAACTATGTACTATCTTTTTATCTCATTCTTCGTTTCCTTATTTGAAGTTAATCTTCAACAATTTTGTATCGCGCAGAGACGAAGCTTGACATAATTTTGAAGAACTGTAGCATGAGTGTTCCACTCCAGTTAGTGTGTTACAATGTATATCATTATCTAAAAAAGATTTTTATCTAATCATATACTAACACTGTGTGTGTTGAGCTAGTAATACGGCTATTACTCGTCTTAAATTGGAGAAACTTGCAAATAATGTATGAAGTTGAATTAATTCAAACTCGACACTTGTTTAGTACTAATATTAATATAATCACACACAAATTCAACGCTAAAGAATGTGAAATTAATTACAATAGGTTACACTGTCCAACACCAAAAATGTTTTCATATAACTGATGGGTGGATCTTATAGAGTTTTTTGCGCTGATTCCGAATCTGTCCTTAGTTTTTCTCCTACACGCACAGTTTTTGAAAAACATGACTTTGAAAAAAAAACCTATTTTTCAACTTTAAACAAATGTTGTGACAGTATGATAAAAGATATTAAATTGTTCTTTGCAGCAAAAGATTCTGTAGACTTTTTTGAATACGGTGATATCCATTATTAATACGTTATGATTGTTTAAACATTAATAAATAATCATTAAAGACGGAGAGACACCACTTTTGCACCAAATTTTGATGATATTTTTTAAATTATCTCAAAAAATAAGGGTCCAGCAGGGAATCGAAATATACCACGCGATAGAGCAGTTTTTTATCTAGAAGATCCGCCCTTTCAAGTTAGCAACAAATGACGTTTTCACCTTTCTAGAAAGCAAAATATCATCGTCTGACACGAGTTGCTGCCAGTGGCGCTCTTCCACCAGCGCGGTCTTACACCGCGTGGCGCGCCGACGAACGACCGCGCTAGTGGAAGAGCGCCACTGGCAGCACCTCGTGTCAGACGATGATATTTTGCTTTCTAGAAAGGTGAAAACGTCATTTGTTGCTAACTTGAAAGGGCGGATCTTCTAGATAAAAAACTGCTCTATCGCGTGGTATATTTCGATTCCCTGCTGGACCCTTATTTTTTGAGATAATTTAAAAAATATCATCAAAATTTGGTGCAAAAGTGGTGTCTCTCCGTCTTTAATGATTATTTATTAATGTTTAAACAATCATAACGTATTAATAATGGATATCACCGTATTCAAAAAAGTCTACAGAATCTTTTGCTGCAAAGAACAATTCAATATCTTTTATCATACTGTCACAACATTTGTTTAAAGTTGAAAAATAGGTTTTTTTTTCAAAGTCATGTTTTTCAAAAACTGTGCGTGTAGGAGAAAAACTAAGGACAGATTCGGAATCAGCGCAAAAAACTCTATAAGATCCACCCATCAGTTATATGAAAACATAAAAAAAGTTGAAATTTGTTGGACAGTGTTATAGCCCAAAGGAATAGAGAGAATAAAAAACAATAGAAAGTTACTGGTTTATACTTGCGATATTGTAATTTCTTTTAATTCTGTGTGTAGCCATCGCAAGGAATAAATCAAGAAATTCTGGAAATATGAATTTATTTTGGAATTAGAATTTTGGTACAGGAAATGCGAAGGGAAGATTTCGTTTAACATATTCAGTATACAAGACGTGATTACGAAATACAATTCTCTAGAAAAAAAATCACACGTGTACTCTAGCTAGGTTCCGTGGTATATACAAACGACCACGTTTGCTCTATCCTCTCCCGTCAGGCGTCCAGGAATTATCGCCGTACTCTCCTGTCGGGGTGCTAATGCTAACCAAGAGCGGCCGTGGTCCTTACCTCGTCCTATCTCTCGGAATAGCAAATAGACAGTCTTTTTTTTGTTCAGGTCTCTACCACAAGACGACTCGTGGTCTAGACCCGCGCTTCAAAACATGAATAATTTTTTTAAGCGAAACTTCTTTGCTGAGGGTAACAATTTTCTGATGTAACGGAAGTCGATGTTACGGAAGTCGAAACTCGAGTGGCGCGAAAATTTAAACTGAGAATGAACGGAGAAAAACAATTTCTTACCCCGACGGGATCCGAACCCC
Source organism: Lasioglossum villosulum (assembly GCA_963971365.1). Taxonomy (NCBI): domain Eukaryota; kingdom Metazoa; phylum Arthropoda; class Insecta; order Hymenoptera; family Halictidae; genus Lasioglossum; species Lasioglossum villosulum. The sequence continues at coordinate 28,426,726 of OZ020498.1, read as the reverse complement.
GGTCCACCGATTGGTAGTCCAACTTCTTAACCGCGTGGACAACCAGCGATCTCAGAATTAAAGCGAATGGTTAGAACAGTACGTGCAACCACGTTTTTTATTTTTATTTACACGAATTAAAGTAATATAATTAAATATGTTATAGACATATTAGATATATATATTTTTTAAACTACCGTGTGTGGAACAGAAAAAAAATCGTGTGCGTGGAAACCACACGCGACAGAAGTGCAACTTATTGCTTATTAAGTATAGGTACAGATAAATTATTAGTACTTTTTTATTGAAAACAAGAGATAATGATAACAAAAATACTAATAAGTAAAAAATAAAATAAATAATACAACAATTGATGCAATATTTTCACGAAGTTTATTTTAGCTATCATAAGCCAATTGTCACAATGATAGAAACCGATAATTCGGTGGAAAATGATTATTGTTTGTGATTTAATACGTTCTAAACTTCTTGAAAATACGGTGCCAATTGTTGTATTATTTATTAGTTCTCATTTATTTTATTTATTACTTATTATTATTTTTATTTATTACTAGCTGACCCGACAGACGTTGTCCTGCCCAAATTTCAATCAAGTTTTTCATCGTTTTGTATACCGTTTCAAGAATTCTGATTTTTGCAGTTCGTCCAAATTTTCCTACGTTCCTTTGTAATTGTCTCGAATTTTTTTCCTGAAAACTTTTCCAGGATCATAACGAACAAAACAAAAAAAAATTACGCATATCCATCATTTGAATCGTTAATTACGGTCTTGAGTTCGTACAAAAATCCCATAGGAAAAAGCACTTTAACTTTTTCCTGAATTTTACATTTTTCTGGACAACTTTTCCGATTTTTCTTTCCCTAATTTAGGGAAATTCCCTATATTTAGGGAAAGAAAAATCGGAAAAGTTGTCCGGACAAATGTAAAATTCAGGAAAAAGTTAAAGTGCTTTTTCCTATGGGATTTTTGTACGAACTCAAGACCGTAATTAACGATTCTAAAATACGAAAATACTGTATATGGTCTAAGATCTTATCAGACTACCCTTTGGTGTTGTACCAATAAATAAATATGTCTATTCCTGTTCTGAATCGTTGTTTCGCGTGCTGGACCGCTTCAATTGCATGCAAATTGACGGAATAAAAATGTTAATGGGGTCACGTGATCCCAGAAAAGTGAGCCGAGAAACTACGTTGGATGATAGTTCTATCCTTATACCTCGTCGGTGGCATGAAGGATGCGGAGTAATAACTTTAAAATTCCCGCGCATTGGTCAGTTACTATCGTAAAGGGGCAATGCATTGAATTATACGACCCTGGGCAACACTAGTAGGTTTCTGTAACATTGACTCACTAATCATTATCGATTGTTAGTAATCGCTGTGTATTTCTTAATCTACCGTCACAATATTCTTGACCTTGCTAAATTGAATTGCAGTTCTCGTGCTTTTACTAATTTAGGTAGCAATAAGAACGCAAACATTTGCCACTGAATGTAATAAATATGTACTTACCTATCGTCGATCGAACCTTTGGCAATCTTTTTTTTCTCGATATGTTTCCTAACCTTATTTTGAATTGTTTTTCACCGCCCTTTTCTAAGATTTCAATTACACATTTTTCACGAACAACCGAAAAAAAATAAAACCGAGTTGCTTACATTGCACAATTTTAATAGGTCATATATTACCAATTTTTGTGTAATTAACGAATATAAACGACGAAATGATAACAGAGTGAAATAAATAAAGTATCAGAAGTTTGTCCAAAAAGTGTCCAAATATCAACATGCAACAAGTATTTCAAAAATCCAGTACAAAAAATGTAACTTGTGAGCAATGCGTTCAGTTTGATAATAATCTGACAATATCAGTTTTCTGCTAGGTACAGAGTGATTCCCTCTGCTAACTGTCTCGCCGTGCCGGTCGACATTGTTGTGACTTCAGAGATTGATACCGTCCATACCATTGGCGGTATATTCAATACTTAGTTTTATGGTTAGAAAAACAGTTAACATTTTGTAGCAGACATGTCAATTGGTGGTTACTGTTTCCGAGATCTATAGCGAGAGAATAACCTCCTATATTTTCATAATAAAAGAAATGTCCATACTGACAGTCATTGCCTGCAGACAGTCCACATCAGTCCACAATGTCCACATACTGCGCATGCTGTCTGTGGATACATAGCAAATTGTCGCGAGACGCTTGTGTGTTTACGCGCGGTATTTGAATTCTAAGAACGCCACATACATATTGCAGAGTAGGGTTGCGCAATACAGGTCCCCTCGCGGATTTGTTTGCAATATACATAGAGTAGATAATATTTGGTAAGTTTTTATAGATTTTATAAGTAATAAAATTACATTTGCCGAATATTCTACTTTTGATAAGGGTGTGCGAGTACCCGAAAATACTGCTCGGGTTCAGCATCTATTAATAACAAAGTATACTACAATGATATTTATAGTATTTTATTTTTGTATAGATTTTATAACAATTTATATAAATATATCTCCATTGCAAAATATATAGAAACTTTAATATTAAAAAAAGTTGTGTATAACAGTGGTATTTTTTTAATAGATATATAAATGCAGTTAATCTAGTAGAGTATTTCATAAAAAATAAATTTTAGTTCATTATAACAAGCAATCAGTTGTCATGTAAAAAGTATGTTAAGATACATTATCTTTTATAGTGACTGTTACAAGTCTGGAACGAGCGGTAGCGCGCGTGGCTGGCGAGTGGTTTAGGTTCATAGAGGAATATTAACCCTTTGCATTCGGAGCATAACTCGAAAATTAAACATTTCTGCCTAGCTAGAATAATTCCATTCTAAATATATCATATTTTCCATTTTGTAGATATGGAATTGATATAATGTCTCATACAATATTTAAATAATGTGTAGTAATTGATTAAATACGAACATATTTAAGAATCTAAATAATATTTTGAATAATAGTACAGCAATTTTTAGTGGTGTCCCTCTCGAATCACCACTATAAGGTTTAATATGTATATATACAATAAATATATTTAATAGTTTGAAAATAATATAACAGTATTTTTAATTTCGTCTAAGTTTTTTGCTCTCTTAAATTGTGCACCGAGTAATTGATTGGATACCAACATATTTAATAAGTCGAGTGCTAAGGGTTAATTACAAGTAAATGCACTGACGAACCTGATGTATTGAAATCAGGCAGCTATATAGGTTGGAAAACAGTTCTGGATTCCTGATGTGAGATCAGGTAGCTCTTGAGATATTTTAGTAACCGCCTCATAACTGTAATATTATAAATTAATGAATACAACCTGAGCGGTAAGATTGTATCATGCGGAAACGGTCAACTAAGTATTGCTAAACCTAAATGGTTTATAATAATTCCAGTACAATTGTTACTGTCACAGCAAGAATTGAGTGTTTGAAATATGAGTTGTAGTTACCTAAATACTACTGCTTGTTTGGTGATACATTGGCGATGCAGAAAATATACCAAATAGATTAATACTGAACTTACAGAATCTATGAGATTACTTGATACAAAAAGGTGGACTAGGCCTGATCTCACTAAATACAACCAACTCCAAAATGTGATTCAGCATAATGACTAGACTATGCATCTTTATGCATTTATGACTTCTAAAAATCTTTAAAAAATGCTAAAATATAAAATTCCACAGAATTTAATACGATTTTTATTTATTTCAAACCTATAGAGGTTACTATCACTGAAAATAAGATTTAATTTGTTCCCACTTTCTTGCAATTTGCCTACAAAATTTAAAAAATTGCATAAACTGTTTGTTTGTGTTTTATGCACTTTCCCCAGAGGGTCAAAATTCAAGGATTTATATATTGCAAAGACTGAGTAAGGATGCTTTCAAGATTTCCATATTAGGAAATCTTAAAGATGTTTTTGAAATTTCTATATTACAAAATCCTATGGAATTAGTCTCCATACTAAATCATTTATGTAGTCGGCTGCATTCAACTGAAGCATAGTCATCGTTTCTACAAGCAAAGGTTAAGGCGTTTTCCGTTCTCAAGAAAGAGATTAGAAAATTCTAATCTAAATGCACGAGGATAAATTCACCAGGCGTAACAGTCACATATTTCAATAGCGTACTTTGTGTAAGCACCCAAAGCAGTATGCCATATTGTAGTAAAAATAGTTTTCGTGCAATTGTACCACAAGGTTTGCTCGCATTTCAATCGTTTTTTAATATATTTTACTTGATTTATGTGGAAACTATTGAGAGAAGAGCTCTTTTGTAATCCCCCGATGTATCACGCTGAAATCATACAAATTTGTATATCTATTAGTAAATAAACATGTATAAGTTCTTATTTCATAATCTAATAGTTTTACATTATACTGTTTCGATTCTATTAATTGTACTAATTGCACTTATAATAATAATCATTGCAATAGTATTCTTTTCATAACTGGAATATATAAAAATCAATAAAAATACGTACAGCAATCCAACTTTCCAATGATTCGCCATATCGTTTTTCAAAAGCTTCTTTAATATCACCCAAATCAATCTCACTTCGAGAAACAATAATGCGAATAAGTGTTCGATCTTTTCTACTTATACCATGCATACTGCTATATAATCTTTCAGCAAAGAAGCCCACTTTTGATTTCACACATTTCACTGAAACATAAACGATGATAGATTTGAAAAGGTATTCTTGAAATAGCATGTAAACGAAACATCATAATAACTAGACAGCGAATGCTTATGCATTTATGACTTTATGAAAATTTTCAAAAAATGCTATAATATAAAATTCGATTCAATTTAGTACGATTTTTATTTGCTTTACATCTACGAAAGCAATTCCCGTGAAAAATAGGATTCTATTCCATTTCACTCTCTTAAATGTAGTCTAGTAATAACATTTTCTAGCATAATGAGCAAGCCAATGTGGAGTGTTTTCTACAATACTATAGTCTCAGACAAAAATTCTTACCTATCGCAAGGAGACCTTTCTCGAGATTTCCAGAGAATTCTTTTTTGATAGCAATTTCTATATCATGTCCAGATATTTTACTATATTCATTAAAAGTTTGTCTTAACTGTTGATAACTACGAGATACTAAAATAGCAATGAATTGAGATTCATCTGTCCCCCATCGTTTTTCACCTGCAATGTAAATAAACGATAATTATATTATATCTTAAATGTATTTAGATTCAGAAAATTCATAATTTGATAATTTACTTTATTATATTGTTTAAATAATTGACATTATAAGGATATAACTTTGACAAATTATAATCGGAATAAAATCAATGTCCTATCATTTTGCAAACATACCTGCTTCATAAAGTGCTTGTGCATCAGCTTGAGCTTGAGCTTGATCTACGTTCTGATTTTCATCTCTATTTGCTTGAACAAGCGAAACAAGCAATCTTTTAAAGTGTCCTGAAGTGTCTCCCTTTAAATCATGTTCAAGAGTTTTACCGTATACTGAAAAAGCAAAATAATATAATGAAACAAATTCACACATGTAACATTATCATGTTCCGTGCCGAGCCGTTCTTATTCGATTTTACATTCAGGTCACAAAATTGCGTTTGTTTAATGTCACTGCTAAAAATTGGACATTTCATATGCAACAACCTAATATATTTTGTTAAAGTATTAAATAAATATGTCAGTGTGTACCACCATATACGGTGGTACATGTGGTCTGAAGTTTAACACATACCATTAGTGGTACACACGGCACAGAACATGTTAAAAATTATGCAAAAAAACTCATCTTTGAATTGATTATACATACAATTTTCACAAAATGCTGCAACTATACGGATAGCACAATTACTTAAAGTGCATAAAATTTCTATAATTGCTTCTTCATCGGTGCCAAATCCACTAATTGCATCGTGCAGTTCCTTAGCATAATAATGAGGTAATGGTGTCATAAGAGCGAGTAGAACATCTTCTAATTTTCCCGTAAATTCACTCTTTATATCTTTAACCAGATCTTTTCCATATAATGTTTTGTAAGCCTCAGCAATTTCCAAACGCTGGACAATCCCTCTTCTCGTAAGTATATTGATAAAAGTTTTATCGTCACTGACATTTCCTTTTATTGCTTTATACAATAATACTGCGTCTGCATTTGCATCGAACGGATCAGCAGGATATACTGTACACTATTAAAATAGAAAACATATACAAATAAATTATGAGAGAATAAAGAAAAATGAAAAATATAAGTAACCAATTAGTTTGCACAAAAATTCATAGTTCATTTTTTATAGTACATAAACAATTCAAAAAATTGTAATCTTAATCCTAATATATTATGAATAGATCAATTCTTGGATTATGTTACTGAAATAAATGATGAGGTCTACATTTAATAACTCATAAATGTTACATTGATAGATCTAATTTATAAACAATTTAATCCTAAAGATTTTTCGTCCTTTTGAAAAAATTGTAGTATTTTCGAATATACATACAAGATCGAGTTTGTTTTTATAAATAAAAAATAAAATTGATATAAATATTTTGTAAAATTTATGTCATAATCTGCACGATATGCAATTAAATGACACGAGTCATTCAAATTGATCTGTTCGAATGACGCAGTGATATAAATATACATACGATTGATCGATACTTAAGCCAAAAATATAGATCGAACTATTTAGAATCATGTAATAAAGAAATTTTATAGAAATTTCAAACATTAATGATAATGTACCCACTTTGAAAGAATAATGCTGTTGCTGTGCCATGATTATTTATCCAATCAGCAATCTGAAATTATAAAAATATCAGGAATGTGCAGGATCCTGAATTCTTACGATTCCCGATGCTCGGATCGGGTCGGAAGAAATCGGGAAAACTCGGATGGACTCCTGGAACTATGATACATATCGGGAATAATCGGGTTCCTGAAAATACCCAATATCTGGCCACCGAAATCCCGAAACTATCTGACTACATACGAACATATGGAAATCTCGAATGTATCATATGTAATCATACTATATATACAGTGAGAAGCAAAATATTGAATAACGAAAACATTTTTCAAAAAATCAATACTTTTGTATTAACGAGATTTTAAGTTCATTTGTTTCAAATTGTAATCCTTTAAAAAATTCAAGTCCTTTGGAGCAAACTTTAAAAAAGTTATGTGATTTTTAAGAGTATACACTTAATATTGTCCCCGACTGTATATGGTCTAAGTCTAAGGTTGAAATCCCGATCGATTTCATACTTTCGGAAGTTGGCTCGATCTTGTCTGATCTTTCCGAGATTTCCTGACCCGACCTGAACCCAAAATGTCGAAAACCCACACGTCTCTGAAAAAATTAACCCTTTGCACTCAGACCTATTTTAACTAAAAAATTAAATATTTCTTCCGACCAAGAATAATTTTATTTGACATGATTTTTTTTTCATTTTATAGATTTGAAATTGACTCAACACCTCATACAATACTTTTAAATGTTTAGTAATTGATTAGATAATGTAAACAATATTTTGAATAATGGTGTATACAGGAATTTTTGTTCACGATTAGTGAAAAATTTTTAAAACCATCCTGCACCGATAAGCGTATGGTATTGTTAATTGATCGTTGTGGTTTAAATTATTTATAAAAGCTATACTTACAGTGAATAGAGCTGAATAATTTGAGAACGAAAATATTTTGTTTAAACCACAGTAATTCCTGTGCGGACGGCAAGCGGCTTTATAATAGCGGGACGCGCCCAGTGATGACAAGCGACGGATTTTTTCGCGCTTGCGCGGCAAGTGTAGCACCAGTAAAGTAAATGTTTGGATAAAATGGGGTACCTTGATCACCCTGTATAATTTTGCAAAAATTGTTACGATCGTAACAAATGTATGTATAACACGTGTATTTTTGTTGTATGTATAATAATTACGTACATATACATATAGGTACAATCTAATTCACACTTTGCTTTTATTTTGGGTATAGAGAAGGGTGCTAAAATGGTTTTAAGCTAAACATGTAATAAGGAAATTAAACATATTATTCAGCAGACGCAATCAAGGAATACTATCCAGTTAGAATAAGGCTGCTATTTATAAAATTCCAAATAAATATCTTTTTCGAGATGGCGTGAATCAATTTTCAAATTGATACAATTAACATTATTGTTGGGAAATTGGATTACATCTCACAAATTGAAGACACCGTATAGTTCGATAATTGATTTTTTAAAAATTTTTTGCAATTGAAAATATCAGGGTATGTATTTAACAAGTACGTTAATAATAAACACCTTAATTCAACGTTTTAAACAAATGTGCGCAGTCAGCACGCCTGCTCTGTTTCTGCAGGGCCACTGTGTGCGCCTATGCGCGCAGATCAGCTGCATAAATCGCAAGCCCAGGCCCTGCAGGCCGGGCAGGTATTCTGCACAGTTGCAAGGTTCATTTCGATAGTACAAACATGGGGTTTTTCAGTAGTCAATAACGCTAGATAAAAGACCAATCTAGGCCGCAAGCGCCCTCGAAACTCATATTTATCGACATTACTTTATCGACATCTGCCACGATGGTGCGGCCTGTCCTGTATTCTATATAACCGTAATCGCGACACTAGTGCTGCCCTCTTGCGGAGGTAGATTCCTTTTTCCAGGATTGCAAGGGTGCGGGATTCGCGTTCTCATTTCTCGACAATACAATAATTTGATTTTTCGGTCGTTAATAACGCTAAATAAAAGATCGATCTAGGCCACGATCTCTCTCGAAAATCCTATGTTTACTTTTATGAGTCACAATTTGCATCATTCGGAAGTATACACCCAGATAACCAAAAATTTCATTTCTGCCGAGCGTCTGTAAGCGCAGATAGAACTTGTTCTGCTGCCAGATGGACTCTGCGGTCATACTGATGTGGCAAATGAAACAAGGAGTTATGTGGGGCTTACGTGGCCAGAAGGGCTCACAGTACCCACTAAAAACCTCATGATAACCTTCCCTAAGCTAATCGGGGACGGCTGGGATCTCCGAAGAACACAACCAGCCGTCGGGCACAGTGGCCCTGCAGAAATAGAGCCGACTCGGCCTTTTTTATAGGGGTGTGAGAGGAAAAACAATAGTAATGTAAATTAAACGATATTGGTTCCCGGTTGGTCTGGGAGTATGGGATTCGGAAAGCCGGATGTTCGGACCCCTACCCATTTCAAAAACATTCACCCCGTTTTTGGGGCTTCAAACCCATTTTAAAAGACCTTAGCCCGAGTTAATGGAAAGGTGGGGACGTGCTCTGCGTATAACACCCTCCAGAGCTGACTCGGCCTAGAGCACCTCGAAGCGGTGTTCGGCCCATAATCTGCAGGTCAGGGGCTCTGCATGCTGGGATAGCGGCAGGGCGTGCTGCTGAGTGTTTGTGCAAGAGGAATCGACCGTACACGCTTGCATTCTTATGCACATTACACTGGTTCAAGTGAGCTGATGAGGTCAGTGTCTAATCGATAAAACAAATGAAGATCTACAGCATATGCTATACCAATACTACTACACATTGTCTATCTTGTTTCCACGAACTTCGTCATCCTTTCTGATTGTGGCCTTGACCGTCAAATATCTCACGTGCGTGACCTCATCAGCTGTTTTGAATCAGCATGGAAGTATGGATATGAACGCAAGCGTGTACGGACAATTCCTCTTGCATAAACATATTTTCTTAAGGAAGTAGATTAGTTTTTCCAGGATTTCAAGGATCCGAGATGTGTATTCTCATTTCTAGATAGAACAAAGATGATGTTTTTCAGTTGTCAAACTGCTACTATAGGCCGGATATTAGAAATGCTCTTGTGAATTTTAACGAGCAGGCAGGTTCAATGACGTGCAACGATTAATTTGTTAATTCTGTTCATAATTCTGTTAAACATTTTCACCTTGCCGAGGGCCTAAATGAGAACCCAGGTATAAGGATTCAAATAGCAAAAAATCCAATTTCGGCCGGTATTCTGCGCGCGCAGTTGGCCCTCTTTCTGCCATCCAATGGACCAGGGATTTGGACCTGGGCAGAAAGACGAGCACGGCGTGCCGAGGTCAGGTATCGGGATTTTTACGGGCCGAACGTCGCTTGCACGTGCTCAAAGCACACGATGCCTCGAATCTGACCCAGGCACTTATGACCGTGAGGGCTCGTAACGTTTTCTCGGCAGAAACGCGGCACAAGTTGCTCTCGGCCTGTCGGTCTTTCTGCAATCATCATTTCTGGCATGGCAGAAACGAGGACCAACAGGCCGAGGGCAGCTTGTTGCCGGGTTTGGGCCAGATTTGGGCGGAGGGCAGCTCGTGCCGCGTTTCTGCCGAGGGAACGTTACGAGCCCTCACGGTCATAAGTGCTCGGGTCAGAATCGAGCATTTTGGCTATCTGGGTAAAGCGGCATTCGCCACATCTGTGCGACAAATCGGCCGAAATCGATGGCCGGCGACCGTCTTTCTGCTCAGGTCCAAATCCCTGGTCCATTGGACGGCAGAAAGAGGGCCAACTGCGCGCACAGAATACCGGCAGAAAATGAGCCAAGTCGGCCTTGAGCCGTTCCAAGCGTAGCTTGTCCTCTATTCTGCCCATTTTCAGCCGCGGACCGACTTGGCCCTTTTTAGGAAGGTGGTAAAGTTTAAAACATCCACCTCCCGGGACAGCCAATGGGCCGCCCCTCTATCTTCATTGTCCCGATAAATGGACTTCCGGATCCAAACGGGTGACCCACACCTGTTCTTGTCTTTCAAGGACCGACTTGGCCCTGGAAACGCCTGCCTATTTGGGGAGCTATTTAGCACTTGATACGTGACTGTCGCGGGCTTCTGTGACGTTTGCGGTGTACACTTTTCCCAGATAGCCAAATGCCTAAAATCTACCCAGGGCAGTTATGACCATGAGGGCTCGTAAAATGCCCTCGGTAGAAACGCGGTAGGACCTGCCCTCGGCACGTCGTTCCTCGTTTCTGCCAAATTTTATAACGACGTTATAACAACGTTTGCCACATTAGTGCGACCGTGCTGCCCTCTTACAATCTCGGACCTACTTAAAATTTGGCAGAAACGTGGTAGGACCTGGCCTCGGCACGTCGTTCCTCGTTTCTACCGAGGGTATTTTACGAGCCCATACGGCCATAACTGCCCTGGGTAGATTTGAGGCACGAGCTACCCTCGGCACGTCCAAGCGACGTTCGCCCCGTAAAATTCCCGATACCTGACTTCGGCACGCCGTGCTCGATTTCTACCCGAGGCACGCTTGGCTATCTGGGATTGTTGGTTGGGTTGTCGCATTTTAGGCAGATTTTTAATTGTGAATAACTAAATAACGAAGCCGAAATCGCAATTTTTCATTCGAGTGGTGACTCAGAGTCACCAACAAAAATTGTTACCATTATTCAAAACATTGTTTACATTATTGAGTAAGTTGGTATCTAATCAATTACTAAACATTTAAGCGTCGTATGAGGTGTTATGTCAAAAAATCATATAGAACGTAATTGTTCTGGTTCAAAAGAAATGCGTAATTTTTAAGTTAAAATAGTTCCGAGTGCAAAGGGTTAAATTTTTTTCGCACCTGTAGTCGAACACCCTGTATACAAAAATTTCAAGTAAATCCTTATTTATAAGCTCAGAGTATCGTCCTCTCTTTATAACACATTTAAAATTAGAATTATTAATTGTTATTATGTAAATACGTTACGTCTACGCTGAATTTTGTGATGTTGAAATGCATATCTCTTTATTTTTCTTAATATAGAATGATTTAAGTAAATTGTTCGAGTTCTTTTTTAATGATTAATTATTTTTAAGGCCTCAAATTGTATACGCAGAAATTTTATTCCCCAAACAATGGTTTGTTTTTTATTAATCGAATATATAAGGCCTTTACGGCTTGTTTACGTTCAACTTTGCGAGTATACCGAAACATGTATTTACGTGTACGTACCGAAATATTATGTTTCGTTGATTTAATTTCCACTCGTGTTACTTTATTTTTATGTAATAAATCAGTGTTACTGCTACCATTATTATTATTGTTGTTAAAATTGTTATTATCATCAGTAGCTTTGTGATCAGGCGAACTCATATTTTTGATATGTTCGACACCGCCTATTAATCGTAAATTAAATCTATTCGGTTGACAAGAAACTAGTTTCAGTATTCTAAGGAGAAATAAAACTCAATTTTGGAAAAATTTTGAAGTTCTATGAGTTCGGGATTATGAAGCTACTAGAGAGATGGCAAGGTAAGATCATCGAACAAAATGGAAAATATTTTATTAATTAAAGTGCATTGCTTGAGTAGAAAAATTAAGTTTTATTTTAGCTTAGAATACCGCAATTTTCTTGCCAACCCAATATACTTTGCAGCATTGGATAGTTTTATTACATGCAATACCATATTTTAAAAATATCATAATCTAACTAGGAAGGTTGGAAATATCGAATTCTAACTGCCATTGTCTAATCAAATATCAAATATTAACAATAACTTACGAAAAATTTAAAGTACACTCGTTCTGTTCTGCATTGGTCCGGTACTTTCGCACCACTAGCACTACCTCACTATTTAGCTTCTCCATATAACTAATACGTATATGTCACGTTACTACACTGGCCATTCTGGACATCACGTCATCACTATCTGTCGAGGTACCTACACATGCGGACTACGAATACAAATGAGTAATAAGTAAAAGAAAAAAGGAATTGTAACCAATGACAGCACCTAAACTACCACATACATGAAGTACGCCTACATATAATGTATCGATACACTTACTCTATACTTCGTAAAATTCGAAGAATGCTATTCTTGTCTGTAATTCATCCAACGATGTACGATGTAATTAGTTCAATACATAGTATACAGGGAGGTCCGTTTAAATAAGAACAATATCTCTTCAGGTTATTATGATGCAACAAATATTTGTTACGTAATGTGCATGGTATCAATGAACCAATATCTGGCAAGAATATTTTTTCCTATAAGGTCATTTTTTTCAAGTTATCAAGGTCATCGGTAATTTTTGATACATAACTACATTTTATAAAACTTCTATCGTGTAGCTGATCGAAAAATATATTCAAATATGTATAGTAACATGACTTTCAAGTGATTTTCATATTTGGTTGCTCGGTGCAACGAGATGGTCATTTTAAGGTCATGTTATTATGCATATCTGAATGTATTTTTCCATCAGTTACACGATCCAATTAAGAAAATGTAGTTATGTATCAAAAACACCGATGACCTTGATAACTTCGAAAAAAATATTCTTGCCAGATATTACTCCATGGACACCATGAACATTATGTAACAAATATATGTTGCATCATAATGACCTGAAGAGATATTTAGGTGTTTTTATTTAAACGGACCTCCCTGTATAGTTTCAATAACACAATTATTTTAAAGTTTTTATCAAACTCTCTTACCTTTTCAAATGTTCACTTATGGAGTGTTGCCTTCTTGTAATACAAAATAAAACATAATAACTTGTAAGAAAGATTGTAACCTGTAACGTTAGCGATGAGAAACCAATTTTATAAAATATTTCTATTTATCTATTTCAAATACTATCTCTATTTGAATGAATCGTCATAAACAAACTTTTTAGATCCATACCTGACGTTAATTTGTTTCATATACTCCCTTTATTGTTGATATTTTCTAATCTATTGAGTATTTTGTTCAACATTTCTCAATCTAAATTCTAAATTACTTATCGAAATGATACCCATAGTATGCTTTCAATTTTTTAAAATTAGTTATCAACATGTTTATATGTATATTATCATTTTAGTAAATATTTTAAATTAACAAATTTTCAACAGAAAAGATTCCATAATGTGAGAAATATTAACATTAAAAAGCCCACGTGAGCCGTATTAATACCGTTTATGAATTTCTTTGGTTTCCTAAACATGAAAAGGAGTAGATATAAAAAATAAAAATATTCCCCGATAGTCTACATGTGTGCCAAGCTTCAGTTGACAATCGGTAACTTTACAAATCACAAATATTTGACAATTATTTCGAAATCAGATCATATTAGTTTTTTAATATCAAGTCAAATTATCTTGTTTTATAATTATTAAAATTCAAGGTTTAATACTATTTAAGCGGGCAGGGTACCCACGTGACATTACTAAATTTTGGGCCGAAACATGGGTTTATTTGTAGAGCAAAAATCAAGAAAGAAACCGCAGATTCCAATATATTTTTCTGTTACAAAACGATTTTTTTGACTGATATGATGGGGCACAATGCACTGCGCTGAACCTTCCTCTATCGAATGAACCTTTGTGCAGCTCAAAATATGCACGTATAAGGTCAAATAACCGAAGCCCGTGATTGCATTCATAGTCCGTTCATGAAGCCAGAGTCTGGAGCAAGCCCAGAACCAATTTTAGTTCAGCTAATTAGACGAGATGACGCCTAGTCAGGAAAACTGTCAGCGTACATTCGTAACAATAAAAATGTAAAGGGCTTGAAGCCACTCGGATCCATTAATAGCAATAAAGATATTGCTGAAAAGAAAAAAACCTGTAATGATAGCGAAACTCAGGCGCTAGATTGATACAAACGTATGTTCATCATTGTTGCCAAATTAGTTTTCCGTGCGGAGGTTGATCACAAAGAAAAATACCAGTCACGTGATTACCCCACCCCCTTAAAGTGACAATAATTTGCATTTGAATTAATCATCGAAACTCTTCTTTTTTCTAGTCCTTGAACTTCTTCGTACATTTCCTAAAATAAGAAAAATAGGAAAACTAAGAAATTGTTATTAAAAAGACATAAATGTAAACGTATCAATATTGGCCTACATACTTTACATACCTCATACATATCGCTAATTTGGAAGAGAACCGACACAACTCGAAAATCACTAGTTTGGAGAAAATCCCATTTAAAGATTTAATAAAAGTTGAACTGAATATCACTAATCTCCATAAAATCGAATCAGCAATATCTTCTACTTTCTTTAAAGTACATATGTACATACTTAGAGGGAATTTTTGTATTGTTTTTCTTCTTCTAACCGAAATGTATTAACCTTAGGGTTTTAGACATGTAACACGTCTCTTAAAAAAAACTTCAATTTTAGATAAAGGGCTTAGGCTAACTAATTTTAGCGAATTAAATTTGTGCTACTCTTCCACATAAAAATATACCACTTTTTCATTTTGTTTGTCACATATGTAAACAATTGCAATTTTTTGAGTTATGCCGGTTTCTTCCAAAGTAGCGATATATACCTTATATACCTTATATAGTACTGTATTATGTACCTGTATTAATATTATTTGTCTTAGCTACATTTTTATTTCGAGAAAATATTTTATTTATCGGATAAAACATAGCTGGCATTCTTTCAAAAAATTTCAACATAGGAGTTGGTACTATCTTATCGAGTGGAATCCAAGGAGGATTAGGTAGTGTAAAGTACTTTTCGGTATAAATTGTTTGTAAATCAAAAACGTTCTTCCTGTGAGTAGAAAATAATTACTTAAACATGACTTTGATAGTAATTAAAAATTTGATAGTAGTGTTTAGTTAAAAACATATTACATATACTTACCCAGGACTGTCGACTTCCTTATAAACGGCCGCAAATGCTCCATTTCTTACAGTGTGTCTTACAATATAACGTCCTGGAGATAAACTAGAAAGTGACTCAATAACATTATGTAAAATTACCAAAGAATCCTCAGCTTTTATGTTATAGAGCCGTTTGATTTCATTATTTATAGACATTGCTGTACGTTGTTCTAGTTGCAATACTTCTGATGTATTCGCGGTTATTCGAACTAAAACAAAAGAAACATATCATTCATTTCATTGAAATGTATAAATCAAAAAACAAATAAATTGCCATTGATATATTAATTATCCATTGCAATTGGAGCACCTGGATAAACCTGAAAGCCCTGATAATTGGGACCTTGGTTGATCGAGACCACGAACAATCCGGATCTAGTTAATCACGGTCCTACTGTATCTAATACAAATGATTTCAGTCCGGAAGATATCCGATTTCGGGTATAATAACGCCAATATGTTTAGAAAATTAATTAAAATATAATAGACTGCAACTTATAATGAGTATATTGGGTACAGATATAATTTGAATTGTTTACCTCTCGCAAGAAATGTGTTAGGTCTAAATAAAAGAGATATCCATTGTTTCAATGCCTCTTCTAATGTTACAGATTCAGCACCAATATCATGTTGATACTCCAATTTTGGTGCTAATAGTAATAATTTCTGTTCATTATCTGGTAAATTCTATAATCATAATAAACTATGTCAACATGTTATAATGTATACTTATTAATAATGTAGTAAGCTACGAAAGTATTCGAACACCCTTTAAAACAGAATAACTTTTTTATAATTGTACCAAACAACTTGATTTTTATAAGCAATTAGAAGCATTGATGTATTATAGTATTGGTTTATGAATTGATATGCAAAAAAGATTTTCCAAAAATTATAATTTACAAGGTTACATGTAAAAATAAAAAAGTTAAACTTGAAACTTTTTTATTTGGGCCCTTAATGAAAATTTAAATATAATTATTAGAATTATATTATAATTAAATACATATATAAGCCATAAATGCATACAGTCTAGTATCTACAAACAATTGTACTAAACATACAAACCTGAAATCCATCAGTTTTTGTTCTAACGAGCATTTTATACTCGTGAATAACGTTTTTCATTAATTCATTTTTCTCTGAAGATTGTGGTCCAATCGTAAACAGTTTATATGATGCATTAGACCCAGAATAAGTTTCTTTACCTAATTAATAATATGTATTATTTCCTATTCTGTAAGTTATTATTGTTTACATTTCCAATTCAACATTTGTTTATACATTCGAAATATTTTACAAATGCTTAATGGTGAAATTGTTATAATTAATACAAATATATCTGAGAGTGGTCTTACCTTTAGTGCTTGTAGCAACTTTAGAAATAACAGAGTCTGTACTGTCATCTGGAGGTAGTTCACTTTTGATATCTACATTTACAGGAATTTTTATGTCCATATTTGAATCTTCTTCTTGATTTAATTGTGAGCGATCACTAGTATGAGAGACGACATTATCGCATTTTTCTTCCAAATTTAGCATGTCTTCAGAAGTAAAATCATCAAACATATTATTGTCATTGCTACAGAATAAATAAAATTATTATTAGAGTATTATGAAATAAAAAGTATATTTATATAGTGAGTATATTGTATTGTTAATTTATATATAGTTTACTATCTTACCTGTGTGGTGTAGGAGTTTGTACATTAATACTGCAATACTTAAGAATATATTTATATATCCAATTATTTTTTCCAGGTATAGTGTTTGCTAATGGTGGTCCGGGTTTATCTATATAGATGACATTTTTATCATTGTGCCTTTTTATAACTACTGGCAAAATCCAGGAATTCGAGTAATTCGGCCCAATATTATTTACTAAACAATTAAGACCACTGGATGAAATTACTATATCTGCATTATTATGTTCAGCCAATTTTTGACAATTTTCATCTTCACTTACTGGTAATTTGTAAGACATTGATGATTTTTTGCAAACATTATGTTTATGAGGAAACCGTGTTTTTAAATTTCGAAATTTTACGTTCAGATAATAAGGGCTGGTCAAATTTGGCAACGTAATTTCTGGCAATTCACCCTACATAATAAGAAATTTGTATTAGTTTTAATATATAAACAATCTGGCCTGAAAAACCAAAACAGAACAGGCAAGTAGGTATAATCATCTAAAGTATTTGTTAAGTTTATAATGATATAATTTAAAAAATAAAGGATATTTTCACTTTCTGCGAATTAATTTATGGCACTCTTCCACAAAAAATATACCACTTTTTCATTTTGATTATGACATAAGCATACAATTGCAATTTTTTAAGTTATGTCGGTTTTCTTCCAAAGTAGCAGTGTGTACTATTCACACGAAATAGCTATTTATTCAAATGATATTCTAGTATGTATATTGAGTAAATCTCTATAGAGACTTGCTGAATGAAATTGTATTATAAAAATATGAAAGTATTGAATCAATAGTTTTATTTAAATGTAGTTTTAAAACAACACTGGCGATTTCACTCAAAATCTAGTTAAAAAATTATTCTAAGGCAAACATTTGTTGTAATTACATGTATCCTTTAAACCCTAAGGGAATTGCAGTTTTTTTTCGATTTAAGATAACTTCTTTTGAAGTTGTATGCTCGACACAGCTTGGTGTCAGAACGAGAAGGTACATCATTATCTAACTTTTTCCAATCAAAGGTATCGCTACATGACCCCTTTATGGTCTGCTGAACAACTTTATGATACCCATAAACTAATGGTCCACTCGAGAACAATGTCAGATCGAATGAGGTACCGCAATAAGTCGATAGTCGTCTTGAGCCATCATCTTATATCAAAAGAAAACTGAGGCTATTGAGGCCACAATCTTAAGACTTGTTTCTAGCATTGTAAGGGTACGGGATGTGCCTTCTTATTCCTCGATAATGCGAAAATGGGGTCATTTAGTAATCAAAAGTGCTAGATAAAAGATCAATCGAGGCCACAATTCAGCAACATATAGCTGCCACAGCTTTATGAAAATAGCCTCTGTATGCTTCCAAATAATGCAAATTATGTCTCATAAACGTAAAAATATAACTGCTATGGACGACTGCGGCTTAGATTAATCTTTTGTATGATTTGAGATCATTTTGAAAGCCCACTTATGGGTTACGTAGTATAATTTTGTTCTGAGAAATTTTTGAGTATGGCCTCAAATAGATGTCAATGTGCTTTCACTTAACTGATCCAACGTGTACATGTATTTCAACGTTTAGAAATGTAATACTAACCACTTGCAAACAAACAGAATCAAATTTTACTTCAATATTTTTATCTCTCACAAATGGAATATTTGTAACTTCACCATAATACCTAGGAAGATTATGAATATATCGTAATTTCCATTTCCAACAGTCGTTTACATAATCTTCATTCATCACACACAGTGAAGGTAATCTTTCTTCCCATTTACTTTTTGCAAATTCTAAAAATTCAATTTGTTCTTCTACAATGTCTTTTTGTAAAGCCTACAAAATGAAACAATAAAACATATGTTAATAGCATAATTATAAAAATATTTAGAAAATACATGTATATTGTCAAGGGTAATGAACCTTTAATTGATCAGATGATTAACACTGTACCTTAATATCTTTGTTTAGATAGTGACATTTTTATCATCTCTTTGACATTCGAACGAAACGTTCAAAACCAATTTAGTATCTTTAGGAAAAGAATACTGCTGCCAAAATATGATTTACTATAGATAAAATATGAATTCTTTATCATTATTTGAAAAGATTTAGAGGATGTGGGAATTACATCATCTGACCAGATGAAGATTAAATAATTTTTGATGTAGTATAAATTGCTTCTCTCATGTTCCATATTATGGTATACATTTCTAAAAACCTATCAACCATTAACTAAAATGACATTTTCATTAGATTACATCAGTTAATATAAATTAATCTATCCGGATAAACAGGTAGCTGTGTTTGAAATTATTTAAAACAAAAAGAATTGGAATGCAAGAAAATTAAAACATCACTTGATATTAAGTTAATATGGCAAATATTATTTTGCAAAATAAACACTAAAATCCAGCAATTAACACTTTAGAACAATATTCAAAAGAATGCTGTGTGACAGAAGGTGTTGCTACTAAAATGATGGTTACATACTGCATTGTTCCCAGAAATTGACACAGGCTTAATGAACAATGCAAGAGAGAATATACTTGTGCAGATTTAAACAAAATTACATATTTAATTTATTGAATAAAAATTAATTTGATTATCTATTTAACACGTTCCGTGCTAAGCCATTTTTAGTCGATTTTTCATACTGACTGTTTGCTTTGTTCTATACTACATTAATTATAATACCTCATCCTTTGTTGGGAATATATTCTAGTCTTAAACTTGTTATAACAATATATATTTTTTGGGCGCATTAAATCAATATGTCAGTATGTACCACCAGTGGTACACACGGTCTGAAGTTTAATGTGTACCATCATGGTATGGAACGTGTTAAACAAAAAAGAATGAAAGAAATAGGTGCTTGAAAATGAAACAGTTATACATATACCATAATTTGGAACAAAATAGGAAGTGAATATATACAATATCTCAGGCCTAGGCAACACTGGTTCACGGGATAGATGTAGTCGCTTTTCCTTTTCACCTGCTTGGCGAGTCAGTCTCCACCACATCCATTCTAACTCTTCCTTCTGCATGATGCTATAATTATGTCCAACCGAAATTGTATTATTTTCGAATAAAGTAGAAATGTGTTACTATTTTTCGTAAAATTTATGATGTTATTAAAAAATATCCCATTTTCTTTTGATGAAATGTATTTTAATATAACCATATTATTGAGTATCTAAATCAATCATTTTCAGGGTGTCTTATAATTTTGTCCATAACCGTGCATAAGATTACTGCTTGAACTCTGATACCAACGAAACTTACCAATTCCTTCAATTTTTATTTTAGCAGAGCTGAAAAAATTGTTGAAAGAATGAATGGAAAGTGAGCTGGTGCAGCATTGTAAGGCTTATGCTGATGGAAGAATCAGAGTAGACATAGTAGAGACTAACTCGCAGAGCAGGCGAAGAGGAGAAGCAGTAACATCTGTTTCGCGAGCCAGCATTGCTCAGGCCTACAATATATGTAATATGACACAGAGACAGTACAGAATATCTTTACCATATACTTATTTAGTTCTTCCCTTTCAAGTTGATTTAATTTTGGTTTGTACGACTCTGAAAATCTTAACAAGACTCTTAAACATAATGCTTGTTGTTGTATATTTAATCTAGACTTTTTAGGAAACTTAAACTTTGGTTTAACAATTCCAGGCACGTAATTTATAGCTTTCTTCTTTTGTTTGACTTGGACATTATTTTGCTTTTCCTTTTTTTTCTTATCGCTTTCAGCGCCATCATTTTTATCTGTTTCATCTAATTCCATTTGTACACCATCCATTAAGTTAATCTTTACTTCTTTATAATCCTCATCAATATCTTTAAATGGATCAGTGAAATTGCCAGTTACCATTCTACACATAACACTCTCTCTTTCTAATCTTTTTTCCTCAATGAAAGTGTTGTCTATTATATCTTCCAATGGCTGGTGCCTAATAAATAAAACATACTTACTAATCGGGTAATTTATAAGTAACATTAAATTATATCGAATGCGCTCACACATAATCCTATTTTAAGTAAGAAATATGATTATCAAAAGGAAATAAATTAACGTATAATATCCCGAGTTAATTCACTTATCAAATTTGAAATTTTGTATTAACTGGATAGGTTAAGTGTAGGTAGTACTCACCAATCAATATTTAAGAACCTATCCATGATTGTAAGGTTCAGGGAATATTTAAAAGTCTACGGTATTTTCAATTATTGTATAACATCTCATGTCGCTTTTGGTTTGTAGTATTCTTGTAATATTCGTAAACCAAACACAAACGAGGCATATTTACTTAAGCTGGGATCAGCTGGGATATTGCACGGTTTTGTCGCGCATGCGTGACGATTTTTAGCATCAGTGAAGTAAACGTTTCACTAAAAAGAGGTATGTACTTTAGTCACCCGTATAAATATCAAAAAATGGTACAAAAGCGGTGCGTCTTCGTTTTTAATGCTTGTTTAAACATGTTTAAACAATCATAATGTATTACTATTGCACATCACTGGATTCAGGAAAGTCTAGAGACTCTTTTACTGTAAAGAACGATACAATATCTTTTATAATAACATTAAAATCTTTGTTCAAGGTCAAAAAATATGTTTTTTTTTCAAACTCAAATTTTTCAAAAACTGTGCGTCTAGGAGAAAAAGTAACACCAGATTCGGAATCAGCGCGGAAAACTTTATAAGAATTGCATAGTGGGAATCGAAACATTAAAAAATAGTTTGAATTTGTTGGACCGTGTTATCAAAGATGTGTTTGGCAAAACACAAT
The DNA here is from genome assembly GCA_963971365.1 of Lasioglossum villosulum. Classification (NCBI taxonomy): domain Eukaryota; kingdom Metazoa; phylum Arthropoda; class Insecta; order Hymenoptera; family Halictidae; genus Lasioglossum; species Lasioglossum villosulum. The sequence goes on along the minus strand of OZ020498.1, from coordinate 28,404,616 downwards.
GGTAAAACTTCATTGATGATGATGACCTAAAACGTACTCGAATCAGGTTTTTACCGAAAAGAAGAAGAATTATGAAGCTATTAGACACATGGTAAAAGATCATCGGGCACAATGGAAAATATTTTATTGATTAATGTTCATTGCTGGAATAAAAAACTTTAGTTTTATTTCACTTTATAACACCGAAATTACTTTCTTGCCAAACCAATAAGTTATATTAAAATTTAATATGTATGTACATATAATATTTAAATATATAATAATTGTGTATATATGAATGATATAACTCTCTTTTCCTTTATTTTCAGGATAGGGAACGGTATTCCGTACCATTAGGGAAGTTAAAATAACTTTAAACCAAATATATAATAAAAAAATAATATTATATATTTTATTCGGCAGAAGAACGCTAGGATTCGGAAAACTGCCAAAATCTTATCAGTACTCACAGAACAAAAATTACATTTATAACGTGAAGTAAATATTTTATATTTAATAACAAAATATAATTTTTAACAACTGAATAATAAAATTTTTAAATACTAGAAAATAAATTAAAACAAAAATTACATCTGTAACATAAAGTAAATATTTTATATTTAATAACAAAATATAATTTTCAACAACTGAATAATATAATTTTTAAATACAAGAAAATAAATTAAAACAAAAGTTACATCTGTAACATAAAGTAAATATTTTATATTTAATAACAAAATATAATTTTTAACAACTGAGTAATAAAATTTTTAAATGCAAGAAAATAAACTAAAACAAAAATTACATCTATAACATAAAGTAAATATTTTATATTTAATAACAAAATATAATTTTCAACAACTGAATAATATAATTTTTAAATACAAGAAAATAAATTAAAACGAAAATAACATCTATAACATAAAGTAAATATTTTATATTTAATAACAAAATATAATTTTTAACAATTGAATAATAAAATTTTCAAATACAAAAAAATAAATTAAAACAATAATTATATCTGTAACATAAAGTAAATATTTTATATGTAATAACAAAATATAATTTTTGACAACTGAATAATAAAATTTTTTTGATTTGGCTAATTGTTTTTTAATGTTCGTTGTAGTCCGAATCAGGTTTTTAGAGTATAAAAAATTGGAGAAGTTGCCCGGAAACATGAAAATTCGGGAAAAACTGAAAGTGTAAACGTCGCAGCTTTTAATCAATATTTCAATAGGAATGTACGTTATCCACATCCGTTTGCTATAATGATCACTGCGAAATACGTTTTTTCCTCATTTTTACTTTGTTTTATATCCTACAGCTTTTCACAAATTTACAAAATGATCACAACCAAATTTATTGAAATTTTTACAGGACAACGTCTGTCAGGTGAGCTAGTGCAAAATAAAAATGGTCTGCATCGATCGCAAGAAATAGAAACTATTATTATTTCATTCTGTAATCATGTTAATAGAGCAGAAATTATATGTTGACATTTTCAATTAAAAAAATTTATCAACAATTTCAATTTCACATACTCAATTTTGCTATAAATGCATAAAGATCCGCAGTCTACTCGCCAATTTAAATAAAAACACATGAAAAATAACTGTTTATCTTGTTAACTTATCTATCCTTTATCACGGTGTCAATGTGTCACCGAGGAACAGATTCGGTTCGTGAAATGAGGGACGGAGGAGGGTTAAAATGGTAAGGAATTATTGGCAAGAAAATTGAAAAATAATTCGAAGTGCAAAGGGTTAATAGAATTGAAGGTAACGGTTCTCACTTGTCGTATTGACTAAATCACAAGTTTCCATAAGCTGATTGACATATGAAAGAATCGTAAGCCGTGGAATAGATATTTGGTCCGGAGAGAGAATGGATAATAGGTAGGAACAGAATACGGATGGGTAGCGTAGCTTCCGTCACTGACAGCGCCTCCCTGTCCCGATTATAGTGGCAATATGTTTATACAAGACTGATAATGAATTCATGCTGTGCATAGGGCAACCTACTTGTGAACAGGTTGCAGCAGCATTACAGATCGGATTGCGCAGATGCTCTTTTGTCGGCAGATGAGTGAAAGCCCTGGGGATGGTGGTGGATGATATCAGATCTGTCGGGGTCGAAGTAAGAATCAAGGGAATCGGAGGATCCCCGTGTGCGTGATGTTTATGTGACTAGATCCTGTCGGATGTGAATGTGCGTACTAGTGCGTAGGCACAGGCACAACCGGGGAGATCTCACGGGTCCCAATGGAGGACCATCTTTGGGGGCTTAATGACAATTCTGACTATTCTATGCCGCTCAAACGCTCGTTTGCGCTTGTTTGTATGTATTATGATCATCTGTGTTTAAGCGGGTGTGCCCACACCGCACCGGTTAGATTTCAAGAAGGTTTCCTTCATAATTTCGCTTAGCGGGGCGGACCGACGCAAAACATGCGAGGTGATTAGCCAACGTACTCGTCGCAAGACTCTAATGTATACCTAGGGTAAATGTGCCTATTACTGTCCGTTTTACTGCGGTACTTTTTCCCAATGAGTTTAAAATAAGTAAAAATACATAGTTTGTTCTGAATAAATTTGTACAATTCAATGAGATCGTCTCACATTTTTATAATTTCAGGATTTGTAAAAACAGTCTTCATAAAAGGTAAACGTAAGACCATCTTTTTTCTATGTTGTAATGTATTGTATTGTATGTAATTCAGATACCTATTTTGATACAATAAAAATATAAAATGATACTGAAGAAGAATTTGAACGTCTACGATTTCAATAATTTACGTTAATTGTTGGTAGGATAAGTGTACGTATTACTGTCGGTGTACGTTTTACTGCGGTATTTTTTCCCAATGAGTTTAAAATAAGTAAAAATACATAGTTTGTCCTGAATAAATTTGTACAATTCAATGAGATTATATTCTGATTGGCAAGCCAAACAAAATTGTCAATCACTTTCATCTTTTTATAGTCTCAGGATTTGAAAAAAACAGTCTTCATAAAAGGTAAAAATAAGACCATTTTTCTATGCTGATCGTGAAAGGACTTGTTGTTTATATGATAGCACATTCTTCATATTGCTTTAAATTACATAGTTTTTAGATATGGGCAATATTTACATTCTTATTTTAGATATGGGCAATATTTATTTTCTTATATTTAAACATTTTATTACCCAGTTATTAAAAATTAAATTTTGTTAAAATATACGAACCAGTGAATAAGAAATCCCGAAAAGACAAACTTCGATGATTCAAAAAGAAAGGAATTAAAGATTACTTTAACAAATAAGTTTTGTTAATATTAACGGTATATGTATCATCATTATGTATCGTATACGCATATACATGTACATATATTTTGAGTAAAATATCATATTTCTAATTGCAGCAGTAGTATACTCTTGTACTTAATATGTAATTTTAAAAGTGTTCAATTGTCCGAACCACAGTCCCAATTAGTTCGGATAATTGACACCCCACTGTAGTATGATATTTTCATGATAACATAAAGTATAGGGCTAAGAAAATCAAAGTCATACCGACGTCAGAATATTTCGTAACATCGTATGTCTGTAGTATAGAATTTTTTATTAGGTATTCATTAACGGCTAATCCCAGACTATGTAAATAATTGGATACCACTATTTCTCACCTTGTAAATGAAACATTCCGTCTCTCTAAAAATGGAGCCATAGATTAAATATCCATTTCGAATTAGGCTGATCCGAACTACAAAATTGGCACCAAATTACATTCTCGGCATTCGAATAATTTAAAATTCAGTATTCCCTGCATATAATTACGCTTTGTCGATCTCTTTATACTCACATTGTTATCCCTGCCTAATAGCATGGAATCAGCTGACATTGATAGGCTTGGAAGAAGGATAGCAAGAGGAAACAAGTCAAAAGCGAATCGCTAATCAATGAAACGATTATGGTATCGTGCCCATTATTTCCACTAATTGCTTCACCAGTCTCGAATGTTTCTGCTTTAGAAAGAGATTGTAATGCTATATTAATAGATTTATTATCTCTAATAGTACGTTTAGTCCAAACAAATGAATGGCCGCACAGTGGGCCAGGTCGAATAAGTAGAAGGAAAAAAGTCCGAAATTCAAGGTAAAAAAATATAATTATTGGTGAATATTTGATGTACTATACATTCCCCTGAGACGTAAAGTGACCTCTGGTATTAGTATTATCAACAATGAAACAAATAACAAAGGGAAGTGCCGCATTGCGTTGTTTTACATTTCTCGAATGTTTGATACGAAATATTCAGTATCAGAACGTGTGTTGTGAATATCTACTAGCTATTATCAAAGACTTTTATGTTCTTAATAACATGAATTCAGCAGTTGAAAGTAAGTACAGAACTACAGATTTATTTTAATTTGGTGATTCAGGTTATTGTTTATATTTCCGGAAATCTTGACAGTCATAATGTTTGTTTCTTGTAAGCTATTTCACAATTGGTAAAGTGAAGAGCCTAAATTACCAAATCTTATTTGTACCATTCAATGAGATCGTCTCATATTTTTATAATCTCAGGATTTGAAAAAAAGGGTCTTCATAAAAGGTAAACTTAAGAACATTTTTTTCTATGTTGTAATGTATTGCATTGTATGTAATTCAGATACCTATTTTGATACAATAAAAATATAAAATGATACTGAAGAAGAACTTGAACGTCCACAATTTTAATAATTTACGTTAATTGTTGGTAGGATAAGTATACGTATTACTGCGGTATCTTTTCCCAATGAGTGTAAAATAAGTAAAAATACATAGCTTGTTCTGAATAAATTTGTACAATTCAATGAGATCGTCTCACATTCTTATAATCTCAGGATTTGTAAAAACGATCTTCATAAAAGGTAACTATAAGACCATTTTTTCTATGTTGTAATGTATTGTATTGTATGTAATTCAGATACCTATTTTGATACAATAAAAATATAAAATGATACTGAAGAAGAACTTGAACGTCTACAATTTTAATAATTTACGTTAATTGTTGGTAGGATAAGTGTACGTATTACTGCGGGTGTACGTTTTACTGTGATATTTTTTCCCAATGAGTGTAAAATAAGTAAAAATACATAGTTTGTTCTGAATAAATTTGTACAATTCAATGAGATTATATTCTGATTGGCAAGCCAAACAAAATTGTCAACAATTTTCATATTCTTATAATCTCAGGATTTGAAAAAAGGGTCTTCATCAAAGGTAAAAATAAGACCATTTTTCTATGTTGGTCGTGAAAGGACTTGTTGTTTATGTGATAGTACATTCATCATATTGTTTTAAATTACATAGGGAAAAGTTTTATTATTATTTAGATACCTACTTCGATACGATGAAAATATAAACAGAAACTTCTCTTGCCTTTTTAATAAAAGAAGGAGGAGCTCATTACTGCGGCACAAAAATCACCAGGGATGTCCGTAATACTACGGTGTGAATTGCAACTACGATGATTATTTTATTTTTCTTATTTGAGGTATGGGCAATATTTATTTTCTTATATTTAAACATTTTATTATTCAGTTATTAAACATTAAATTTTGTTATAATATTCACGAACCAGTGAATAAGAGATCCCGAAAAGACAAACTTCGATGATTCAATGAAGAAATTATTTAATAATATCTAATGGCAGCATGTTTGTAAATTCACTAATTAGACAATAAAAAATGTGAAATCGACTATTTGATCTTTCGAAGTTAGTGTTATAATTAGTGTTCTTTAGCACACGAAGTAAGTAGAATTGTCGAGAGTGCGAATTATAATTGATCGAATGAGGGGTGAAATAAAAAATGATTCGAATTTTCTTTAATTTAATTTAAGTAAAAATGATTTGTCTGTTCAAATAACATGTCGCCAAGTAGGATAATTGTCTTAACGATTGTTAGATAATTATCTGAAATAATTGAATTGTATAATGCCCATGCCTGAGAGGAAGACCACGTTAATGGCAACAAGTAACACAATAAAATTGCAAGCGCTCGACTCGCATAGACCAGGGAACTTATTGAAGTGGATCAGCTTAACCGACTTCCAAAGCACGACTCCAAGTACGTTTTACTGCGGTACTTTTTCCCAATGAGATTCAAATATGTAAAAATAGACAGTTTGTAAAATGTTATAAAATGATACTGAAGAAGAACTTGAACGTCTACAATTTTAATAATTTACGTTAATTATTGGTAGGGTAAGTGTACGTATTACTGCGGTACTTTTTCCCAATGAGTTTAAAATAAGTAAAAATAAGAGTTTGTTCTGAATAAATTTGTACAATTCAATGAGATCGTCTCATATTCTTATAATCTCAGGATTTGAAAAAAGGGTCTTCATAAAGGGAAAAAATAAGACCATTTTTCTATGTTGGTCGTGAAAGGACTTGTTGTTTATATGATAGTACATTCTTCATATTGCTTTAAATTACATAAGGAAAAGTTTTATTATTATTTAGATACCTACTTTGATACAATGAAAAAATAAAAAGAAACTTCTCTTGCCTTTTTAATAATAAAATTAGGCTCTCTGTATAGCGTATATTAAAGTGAAGGAGGAGCTCATTACCGCGGCACAAAAATCACCACGGATGTCCGTAATACAACGGTGTGAATTGCAACTACGATGATTATTTTATTTTTCTTATTTTAGATATGGGCAATATTTATTTTCTTATATTTAAACATTTTATTATTCAGTTATTAAAATGATAATTGTCTTAACGATTATTAGATAATTATCTGAAATAATTGATTTGGATAATGCCCATGCCTGAGAGGAAGACCACGTTAATGGCAACAAGTAACACAATAAAATTGCAAGCGCTCACCTCGCATAGACCCGGGAACTTATTGAAGTGGATCAGCTTAACCGACTTCCAAAGCACGACTCCAAGTTTAGTCCAATGACAGAGAATATTTTAAAGGATATTGGGAATTCAACAAATTCAGGTTCTCCTGGAAACACGAAAATCAGCCCCGCCGTACAGGTTGATTTCGATCGAGCCCCGCATAGGTAGACACAGAGAATGTGACAGGCACGAGAACCAGGAACATGTATGTACAGCCAATCAGCGGTTTTTCCTAGACTGGCTGTCATTCAGTCAGCCAAGTGGAAGGACAGGAACGGCTTGTGGTTCGGCTTTGGCATTATTCATTATGCAGCTCACAACACGCCGTCACCTGCCACCGCAGTCCTGCATACACAGTCAGCCTGCCATTGACCACATACGTGTACCTACGTATGTACATGCCTTCTATATCAGCTACGTCTAACAAGAATTTTTTTAGGTAACACTCCGATTTCTCTGTGGCCCGTATTACCAAAACTCATTACACATGGATTTTGATCAAAATCGATTAGCTTACCAGACTTTTTCGTTGAATTAATAAGAAACCTGTTCACTGAAGCTCGACGCTTTAAAAAATAGCTCGTCGACCTTAACATGCTGATTAACATTAACGCATTGTGTTCGCGGTACACTGTCGCAGGTGTATCATCGATTTGGATCAATTTTGTTCAAGCAGTGAATGGAATTGTCAATGTTTAACGCACCATATATTCAGCGAAAACAAATTACAGTGGGTAAAAAAAGTATTGGCATACTCTTAAAAAGGCGATAACTATTTAATAGATAACTTTTTAAATATTAAAATATCAAAGGATCAATAATTTTACAGTACGTGGAAATATTGAATGGACATTTTCAATTTTTAAAGTTTTCCAACCATTTTGAATTTCATCTACTCAATTTGGCTATATATGCATAAAGATACGCAACCTGGTAATAAGAATTATCGGCGTTATCAGCGCTCCTATCCTTAATATCACCCCCTCCGCAACCCTTTTACTGCGGCCCTGGATACACTTGCATGAAATTCTTTTCTAATCGAATTAATCGAGACCAAAATCAGACTTGCAGACAACAGACACAGAAAACTAAAAATTCGCTGCCATGCGACGGTAAGGGACTTTGTTTAATACATATGTATAGGATTTGCACTCCGAACCTTATGCAAATCAATTTCATCTTTTTGCAAATCAATTTCACCCATTAAGAATATTTAAAATTAATTATGTATTTATTTAGACATGTGAACAGTGTCAGTACTGCGAGGTAAACTTCTAAAAATAAACGTGTACTTTCATTTTCAAAATTTATTGATCAGAAAATGGCTACAATGAATAAACATATCTATACACGTAGGTTTCATGTATTACAAAGTTGATGAATTGGTGATTACTTTAAACAAAATATTTGATGTACAGTGGGTAAAAAAAGTATTGACACACTCTTAAAAAGGCGATAACTTTTTAAATATCGTATTATACGATTTGAATTCTTTTGGGAAGAGCAATTAGTTTGCCACAGGATGCGAATCAAAATTTTGTCAAAAATTGCAATTCATCGGAATTGTAGCAAAAATACTAAAAGTTGCATTTTACAACTTTTTTATGTGGGTCAATATTGAAAATTTTTAAAATACGTTTTGTAGATCTTGTCAAAAATTGCAATTCATCGGAATTGTAGCAAAAATACTAAAAGTTGCATTTTACACCTTTTTCATGTGGGTCAATACTGAAAATTTTAAAAATGCGTTTTGTAGATCTTGTCAAAAATTGCAATTCATCGGAATTGTAGCAAAAATACTAAAAGTTGCATTTTACAACTTTTTTATGTGGGTCAATATTGAAAATTTAGAAATGCGTTTTGTAGATCTGTGTCAGTTATATGCACTGGTAAAGTTTCATCGAAACCGGTTGATGCGAGAAAAGAACGACAGGCATTGAAAGATGTAAGAATCTGCAGTTATAGGTCGAAAATCGTGAAAATCTGCAATTTTTTGTGTTTGTGCATTTTTAAAAGCTATGAAAATACTTGTAAGATTTAAAACGAAAAACGTGGGGCGAAAGATAATAGTAAAGAGTTTAGAGAGTAGCCATCGTTAAGAAAACTCGCACAACAATCCATATGATTTGCAGTGCAATAAAATTGTTACTGATTTAAGTGAACTATTCATGCATCTATCGCATGCGCCCCACGTTTTTCGTTTTAAATCTTACAAGTATTTTCATAGCTTTTAAAAATGCACAATCACAAATTTTCAGGACTATCTGTATGAGGCTAGGGAAAATTATATTTCATATTTTTTAGTGCATTTTAAATTATACAAATTAATTAAATTATTGCATTAAATTTTTTAATTAGTGCATTAAATTAAATCCATCTTAATTGTACTTTTTAGTCCGTATATTAAAATTTGTTTCATTATTCTTTTTTTAATTTAAATAATTACTTTTACTTCGTTTTAATTTTTATTTGAATAATTATTTTTAGACCGTCTTAAAAACGTGGTTTAAAAAATATTTTTTTATTTAAATAATTATTCCAATACAGGTTTGTTCGCATGGCTGTGACAATATTTTCGGCGCTTGAGTGGCAGGAATGCTGAAGTATTGTCTTGCCGTTTCTGCAAATATAGGTAGTCGTTTACAATTGCATTTCCACCATTTCCAATATTGCAAACATTCGGGACACCGACTCGACCCGATTACCATTTCGAGTATGCGAAATGGTGGGTACCTGAAGTTTATAAACTTTTGGGATCCCGATTCGAGCGGTTGGCAAAGTATCTATAGCTTTTATCTTATTTTAATTTAATAGTATCGTAATACAGTTTTCAATCAGTCAGTGTGTTATATCAAAATTCAAGCGAAGAATAATTTCTATTCTATTGTCACGTCCGGTGGTTCTGCCATAGACAATAATTAATAAACTCAATCATGTATAACATATAATTTCTGAATTTCTTTTCGTATTTGTTCTATTAATATTGCACGAGACTTCTAATGAATTATAACATCAAATATTATAATTAATAATTGAATAACCGTATGTTATACTACATCGCGAGCGATAGAATTAAGCGAACTCTATTTTAAACAAATGAAATAATTCGAAATACAATATGCGAGCGATTAATTAAATGAAACTTCCGTTGAAATTTATTCATCATCAAAGAATGTAAAAAAATATTCGAGAAGAAATTGATAAAAGATTATAGACTGGCGACTAATTACCCAAGAAGATGAGTAGAGCCACTTGATTCAGCCAAGATAAAAACGAATCGAAAATTAAACATCCGTTCATAATGCAGAGATTAAGAAGAAAAATGATTACGGAGAATTGATGAGAATGCATCCACCATATGAAGATTAAGAGTAGAACATTGGATTAACAAATCTACAGGGTGTCCAAAACTACCCTAGGAGCCGAAAATGGGAGGTTCATTGGGTCATTTGAAGCGACAGTTTCCTTTGCAAAAATGGCGTCCGCGACTTTGTTTAGGAGTTATTAACGAAAAACACGGACCAATCAGAGCGCAGCTATAGCGAACGGAGTCCGACTCTGCGACAGGTCCCGCGAGGCGTGGTGTCGCCATTGGTCGACTCAGAATCAATCCGCTGTAGCCACGCTCTGATTGATCCGTGTTTTTCGTTAATAACTCCTAAACAAAGTCACGGACACCATTTTTGTAAAGGAAAATGTCGCTTCAAATGAACCAAGGAACCTCCCATTTTCAGCTCCTAGGGTAGTTTTGGGACACCTTGTATATGACTGAGTGTGTAATAACAAAGAATCGTAATTAACAGTAGAGTTGTAGAAATACGATCGCTAACGAATCGCAAAAAGTCGATCAGATCAAAATGAGCAACCGCCACGACAAACACGTCTGCCAACGATTAGTTATCCGTGCGTCCTTACGGTTTTTTACAATTAAAAACGACTTTTCCTTACAATGGCTTGGTTTTTCTTTTGGTATCTAATCAATTATTAAACATATAACTATTGTATAAGGTATTTATTCTATCAATTTCGTATGCGCCAAATTAAAAAAAATAATTCAGGATGGAAATATTCTAAGTCGGAAGAAATATTATATAAAAGAAGAAAACATTTTTTATTTGCGTCCTGTGTCTTGCAATCAATGCATTTTTTATTCTGCGTAGAGGTCCTCTTAGTAGCGGTCTACTTATCCACTACTCACGTATCTTTCTTCGAAAAATAGACCGTAATTTGGTGAATTAAGGAGCTATTTTTGTTTGATAAGGTCCTCTATTGTTTAATTTTTTATATTAATTTTGAGCAATTCTGTACTTACTTATTTTATACATAATCATGTAATTATTTCTTACCCAAGTATGTGTTTCCTATCTAAATGGAGGGAACTCAATTAATAATAATTGAGTATACATACATTTTTGGAATTTGGCGTTATCAATCGTACCATAATCTTAATAATGAAATTAGTATTATGTGGATGTGTGAATACGCTTGTTATCGATAGCCAATAGTATCAAAAACAATGAGTTCAAGATAATGAGAAATTGATGAAAAATCTAATCATATGTTTCATGTTACATAAATCGAATAAAATTCGATAAACTTATTAACCATTACTATAAATATTTAATACGTTTCCAAAACATATCATTGAAATTTCAAGTTTTACACGTGTTCATAAACAATGTGGTTTCAAGCTAGTGGAAATGGAAAAATATGGGTTTGTTTGAAAACGAATGGCGTATTCGTTTCGGAAAACATCTGACTGTTGACTAAATGCATTTGTAAGGTGGAAGATATTTATAAACAGTAGCGTAGTTACAGCGTATGGTGTTGCTGAAGTTTTCCTAGTACTTTCACGTATATGCTGCCACCTCTGAAGCTGTATGGTCGATGTGATGTTGTTACTGCCACGATATAAATTATAATTAGTGGAGCCCGTAATACCCTTTGAATAAATAATCAACGAGTAGCAGCAACTACCCGTACGCTCGCCTCCATTTAAGTCAAGGTCTCGGAACTCATTCCTTGTCAGACCTTTATGCTCCCGTTAAGCATAAATTTATGCGATACCCGCGCCTCGGGAAGCAAATAGAAGATATTTTGCCGATAACCAGGAAAACAGAAAATTCGATTTATTCTATTGATTTCCAGCACACCTACAATCACACTAATATTCGGACACTCTTAAAAACGCAATAACGTTTGAAACATTGGACTATACGATTTGAACTTTTTTGAGAAGTCAGAACAATTAGTTTACTGCATCATGTGAATAGAAATTTTTTTAAATATGTTGGAATTGTAGACAAAATACTAAAAATTGTGTTTTACAACTTTTTGATGTGGGCTTTAACAGGTTTTGCACTATTGATTCACCCTTTGGCAAGTCACACCCTTTTGCAAATCAATTTCACTCTTTTCCAAATCAAGTTCCAAATTTAGTTCTTCGCCTAATTCATAAAATACATTATTTTCTATTATGTCAGTAATTATTTTTTACATTTCTAATTTCAACATTTGTTTCATACATTACAAATATTTTACAAATGTTCAATAGTGAAATGGTTTTAATCAACACAAATACAGTAACAACCACTAATATTCGGACATGTTAAATAAGGAAAAAAAATATTGGGACATTTTTAAAAACACTATAGCTTTTTAAATACTGGATTGGACAATGCAATTTGATCTTATTTGAGAAGTAAGAGCAATTAGTTTACTGCATGATTTGCAAAGAAATTTTATCAAAAATTGAAATTGGTCGAAATTGAAGAGAAAATACTAAAAATTGCATATTATAACTTTTAGTATTTTCTCTCCAATTCCGACGACTTGCAATTTTTTCAATTTTATCCGAGTTGTATAGGAAACCAACTGTTCTGACTTTTCAAAGAAGTTCAAATTGTATGGCCCGATATTAAAAGAATTATCGTCTTTTTAAGAGCATTCGATTATAATTATTAGTGGGAGTCACTGTACATACATTGCTTTAGTTTTAATCACGATCACCTTCAGCAGGCGTTACATGTGTTTATTAATAATAATTATGGAAGTCTATGTATTCGTGGTTTTAAATAACTCTTTTTCTATGCTCCTGCATGTCACAAATAATATCTTACAATCAGTGGGTAATAAAAAGACTATTGTATATGCATCTTGGAAAATGCATTGTTTTGTAAAAAATTATATTATATTTCCATTTAAGAAAATAGACAGTTGGAAATAAAATTCATATTTATTTTTGTTGGTACATTCCTTTTCTTTTTATGGACGAATTAGATTAACAGCTACTTAATCAATTGTTTCATTATTAAAATTTCGAAAAATGTATAAATGTGTTCAGTTAATTATGAAACCTGTTAAGAAGAAGTGCAGTACACATATATGTGTAATTATTGGGTTGGCAAGGAAGTAATTTCGTTATTTCAAGGTGAAATAAAACCGAATCTCTTTATTCAAGCGATGAACTTTAATTAATAGAATATTTTCATTCTTTTTAGCAAAAGATCATCGAACACAAGAGAAAATATCTTATTCATTAAAGATCATTCATTCAAAAAGTTGGGCTCTGTTTCACCGTAAAATACCGAAATTAATTTCTTGCTAACCCAATGTATGGAAAGAATGTTAAAAAAGTAAGTCCTTATTTACCTAGACAAACATCTGTCTTTGAATAACTGTTTATGAATTGGGCACTAATAACATATTTACTGAATTTAGAAGAAAATGTTGATTACAGTTATTTCTTTACAATTATTCAATTCTTAATGCATATCTATAAATAAGGAAACTTATATTGATTACTAGCGTGCGGATGTTTATGCAACTTGCAATTTTCTAACCGAATTTTCAGAAACTCGAATCAAATAGAATCTTTTTTCTATGGTAGTAGCCTTCTTAAACCTGAAATTAATTAAAATCCTACTAAATTCTGTCGTATTTCATAGAAAATTTATGAAAGCCGTAATTGCATAAAGTTCTGTAGTCTATTGATGAAATAAAAATTGATGAGACACGAAAATAAGGTAAAACATATGTATATTAATAATTATTTTACGAAAGTTTAGTAAAAGCCATAGAAATTGGATTATCAGAAATTAAAAAATATATGTAAATTACAGTTCTGGATTGACACTCGCGAATCAGTGCCTGTTCTTTGTAGGATACTAAAATTTCTGGCTTGCAACCCTCGATAACTGTGACAGCGTTCGGAGAATTGAGAACTACTTTAAAGTAATTAGAGGATTGTCAACCCATCCCAACCCATTGCCGGTTCCCATTAGGGATGTTCTTCGAGTGCAGACTCGAGTGGGATGAGCGAGGAAAATCCCAACTCTCGAACCCTCTCGCATCAGAAATCAGACTAAAATTGCAGCTGGATATCATTCGAGGTGGTGGGAAATGGTACTGTGCAACAGCAGTTGTATATTGACGGGATATTGCTAAAACATGAAATTAAAATTTCGGTAACCTGTCAGTCGTAATGCTGATACATACATTTAAATATACGATTCAAGTATAAAAGTAAATTATAATTTGTGAGTTTAAATAAATATGATTTATGTGGCTTTGAGATCCTCATTTTGGTACATGCTACAGTAAATCCTCTATAATTGTAAAAACCACAGGGAGGTTCGTTTGCAAAGTTCGTTGACGGACATTATTTTTTTGAGCTTAAAGACCGTGCCGAACGTAGAAAAAGACAGTGAGTGTAAAAGGACAAGTCCGCGTCTTTTTCTTTCCCATACGATGTCCTTCCTTGCGTCCGAAACTTCTGTCGTCAATTAAACCACTGAATACAGTTGAATTTATATCGTAGATATAGAAGCACTAAAATTAACAGTCTTAGGTAAGACAATTGAAATAGTTAAATAGTTAAGTAATAAATAGTACGTCACACTATTTTAAGCATAAAACAACGTTTTTTTAGGCTATCCAACGTCAAGGAGAAATAATTATTTTACATAATCAGTAAAATAATCACCAATAAGTTATTAATAAAAGTATTACCATCGCATTGGTATTTTAAAGAATGGAGTAAACAATACAGTTTTTCTTTCATTTTCACTCGCTATCCTTCTCCATGTTCTTCAGCTACTCCATAATGTTGATAAAACCATAAAAAAATGAAAAAGAAGGCATTTTTAATTGGCATTTCATTGTGAGGACGCGCAGGTCTTTGAACTGTTCCGGCGACGACGACTGTGCAAGTCTCTCTCTTTCTTATACGATGTCCTTCCTTGCATCCAAAACTTTTGTCGTCAATTAAACCACTAAATACAGTTGAAATTATATCGCGTTTGGTATTATTTTAATCAGAAAAATGCCACAAATATATTCGTGAAAGTTTCATAAAAAAGTAAGTAATAATAAAAAAATTTTCATATTGGTATTACATTGTGAGGACGCGCAGGTCTTTGAACTGTGCCGGCGACGACGACTGTGCACGTCTCTCTCTTTCCCATACAATGTCCTTCCTTGAGCCCGAAACTTCTGTCGTCAATTAAACCACTAAATATAGTTGAAATTATATCGCGTTTGGTATCATTTTAATCAGAAAAATGCCACAAATATATTGGTGAAAGTTTCATAAAAAAGTAAGTAATAATAAAAAAATTTTCATATTGGTATTACATTGTGAGAACACAGCTAGTGTTCCTGATTTCTCAACGTTTTTCATTTCTCGAGAAATGAGAAATAAGACTATATTTCTCGAGAATTCTCTAGAATTCTTGACAAAATAAAAAAATATTGGGAAACTTATGATATTTGGAATATCGTTGATAATATTTATCGAAAGCTCAAAAAACTTTGAGTCAATGTTTATTCCTGTCCAACATGTACATAACTTTAGAAGCAAGGAAATATAGACACTAAATATAACCGTCAGATTAATTAATTTAAAACCAAACTTTTGTAAAATGAAACATTACGCTTTTGTTTTGAAATCACTTCTCAAGAAACATAATGCGTCGAATGTAGTATCAGACGATCTACTTCTATTTTTTTGTAACAAAATCTGCAGCCGCAGAAAAGTTTCTTTCATTTTGTGTGGGTTCGGCTTTATTGTATATAGAACATCCAAAAGTTGTTGCACATTGAGTGTGCTTTTTCCAGTGGACTGAAAAATCTGGAATTCCTTTGTTAGAGTTCGGAATTTATTTTTTCTTTTTTATGGCGTAATTTCATTTGTTTTTCAATATTTAACTATGTTCCACCCCTCCGACCATCTTGAAACTTTTGTATATATTAGATAGATAACAGAACATTGTTGTTGAACTTTTTAGAAGTGGTCACTCAAAGGGTTGTTTGCAATTTCCACCCCTAAAACATTTAATAATTTTTTTCTACCCTTAACAATATGATCACAATTGTGAAAAAAATATATGATATGAAGGACGTAAGTACGAGTATTTTTGTATTTTTTTTATCTGAATATCTTAATTAATATATAGTTAATATAGTTAAGGGTATTATAGTATATATAGTTAAGGGTATTTACCCTCATATAATTCTTATATGAAGGATTAGCGACTTGAAATTTTGGGGGTTATCTTTCAACTTAAAACCAATGTTTTCCACACAATTTCAATAAAAATCCGGGGGGGCCTATTCATTATTCTTAGTCTGCTAGATCCTTTAGTTATGAACAATTGACGATCGAGATACAGAGAACTGTTGTAATTTAAGAATGTTAGAATAAACACTGAACATGAAAAATACTTAATTCTATTGTAAAATACAGTTCTCAATTATATTAAATAGTTTTGATCGTGAGGATTTGGCAAGGTTTATATAATGTACATATATTATTATTGTTTATTAGTTGCACGGGAAGTGTCATTCATTTATTGGTACAAGACAAATCTCCTTTTTCCCTCTGTATCGTAATAAGATAGAATTCGCAATTGCTTCCGTTGAGCTTATTATAAAATATACACAGAAGTAAACATGTGAACGTTTTGCGAGTGTGGGGGCCGTGGCCAGCGTGGAAAAACATTCAAAAATTAAAACGTGTCTACAAAAACATTCTTCTTTATTAACTGCAATTTCGTCGGTGTAAACTATATTCTGCTCACTCTTCTGTACACATATTCATTTGTTCATTCATATGCTTGACATCGTTAACCGGAGTGCTGAAATACTTGTTACAAACGTGAAAGTATGAACCGCGCGAAATAATGATGCCGACGGAATGGTAACGGTAAAAATTTGTTTGTCACACGGCCTAGTTATCCGGAAAAGAACCAATTAATATTTGACGAAGAATTTTCCAATATCCTTTGTCAGTCCCTGGTAATAAATGGCAGGTGATTTCCGAAAAGGCTTTCGGGAAGTTCTCCTCTTTGGAATTCGGTGAATTCGAAATGGTACCGTGGTCTCAGTTTCCTAGAACACTCCTTGCACGCAAATTGGGTTCAACGTGAATAATTAATGGGAAACCGTGGTCGAGCAGGAGTCAAGGTGCAGTGATGGGAGACAGAGAGGAAAAGGTCGTTTGCCGTCCGTCCGAGGTGCCAACTTAGTTAGACCGTCTAACCAGGCGACTTCACACGGTACATCACATGCAACGTACGATCGACATTTTCCTTCGTTTACAACATTTTCTGAAAATTACTTTATTTACGAGAGATGCCAGCACTCGGACTTATAACTGTGCGAGAATTCGGTGCAGTTACACAAGCTGATTCAACTAACAAGGGAACCTATTCAGATGAGACAAACTGATTTCGATGAAACTTATGTCAGATGGAATTTTCAATATAATTTTAAAATTTGAGGATAAATTAAAATTATAGTGTAAATTGATATAATATTTGCATAATTAAATGGAATTTTCAATATAATTTTAAAATTAGAGGATAAATTAAAATTATAGTGTAAATTGATATAATATTCATAGAATTACATGGAATTTTCAATATAATTTTAAAATTAGAGGATAAATTAAAATTATAGTGTAAATTGATATAATATTCATATAATTAAATGGAATTTTCAATATAATTTATATGTATAATATGTATAACATGTGTAATTTGTAAGAATTGAGTAGATAATCAAAGTTTGGAAACACTCTACTAAATTGTTATCTACATTTAGGGTTCCTTGAAGAATGTGGAAGCTTGTGGAAGATTGAACAACCCTGCTCTAATGATACGATTTTTCATACCTCCAGTTTCAACTTCGTTTCTGAGATGCCTCCGCAGAAAGTAATCAATCGACATACGAAGTGAAAAGCTAATACTCATTCAGACATAAATCTTCAATGAATAAGTGTCCTTGCTTGATTTTTAACATTGTACATTCCGAGGAGTATATTACTTTGTATGATTCATTTTATACGATTAAGTTGTTTATTTATGTTGCACATCAAGAGACACATTTCAATGTGTAATACTTGCACTTATCGATCGATTTTTTGTAGAATGTGTTAATTGCAATGCAGAACATTTTGAGCATTATTCGCATTAACGATTATTTATAGTAATTTATAGACTGCGGATTTTATGCACTTATGACGAAAATGGACACGTACAATTTAAAGCAGTGGACGAATTAAGAAGATTTAAGAACATCGATGTATTAATTTCAGCTTAATAAGACAATTAAAAGAAGAAAGAAATTTCTTTTTGGCTCCTGTGTTTTGTAATCAATGCAAACACTTTTTATTTTGCATAAAGATCCGCAGTCTAGTAGTATACGTCAAATGTGACCTCGGCAGACGCCCTTTTCAAGGAAGTACTTATTCTTGGGACATCCTGTATGAAACGTTGAGCAAAGTTGAAGGGAAACTGCATAAACATAGAGAATACGGAAAATCAGAATTAGCGGAATAATGTATTAGATATCGGCGTAATGCGTTGATATAAAGGAAATCTGTGCGATTTTATGACGATATCGTTTTATTGAACACGATACTAAAGAAAGATTTCACATATTGATGGAGATCCTGCAACCGAACCCATGTGATCCGTATTTGAAGGAAACCAAAAGAATGCACGATGTAATCATGTTTTCGTTATTTAATAGAACCTGCTTTGTTTGGTTTCGTGTTTGAAACGTGTATTCGAGTTTACATTTACGTACCTTCTTGAAAGGAACTCTGCACATAGGCCAAGATGTTGCATTTCGTTTATAAAAAGATCATTTTTGCTATACATATTCGTGTACTTAAATGTTCGCATTTTATGCAATATGTTGTAAGTAGTCTGTCGAGGTTTATGCAACTTGCAATTTTTCGAGACGATTTTTAAGAAGAGGAAACCAAACGGAATATTATTTTCAGTGGTAGTAGCCTTTTTAGGTCTGAGTATATGTTACTAAATTCTGTCAAAGGATATATTCTGGCATTTCTTGTAAATGTTTAGAAACTGTAAATGCATAAACATCCGTAGTGTAGTTATAAGTAGAGTGGATTGCAAGTAAAAGTTTCCAAACGCCCTTTATAACAAAATAACTTTTTTATAATTATATCAGACGACCTGATTTTTTCTAATCAACTAGAAGCATTGATTTAAAAAATGATATGAAAAAATATTTTCCATAAATTATAATTTACGAGATTACATGCAAAAATAATAAAGGCATATTATTAAATTTTTTTATTTGGGCCCAAATGAAAATTTAAAATATATGTTTTGTAGATCTATGGTTACACATATACTGAAAATTTTTGGTAAATGACGTTTCGTAAACATGTTGAAAAAGTGCATTTGGCAGAAATTGTGAAAAAGATAGTAAAAATTTAGTTTTACAGCTTTTTTTATCCCGGACAATAATGAAAAGTTATAAAATGTATTTTGTAAACTCATAAATTATATGTATGTTGCAAAATGTCGTTGCAATTGGCTAATTGGTTTACGAGTTATAAACGATCAAAGGTGGTACAAATTGCAATTTTTCACAATTTTCAACCTACAGCTGCCAGTTTTACCATTCCCGATGATTTATAATTCGTTAACTAATTAATCAATTTCAATGAAATTTTCAGAATTTATATGTATAATTTATACAAGTGTGCAAAACACAATTTTTAAATTTTCGTTATTGACCAAGATGAAAAAGTTGTGAAAATTCATTTTGTTCTAATTGTTTTACAATACCGACTAAATGTATTTTTTCAACATGTTTATTAGACGTCATGCACTAAGCTAATCCTTCAACCCTTACAGAGAAATTGAAGTCGTTTTAATGAGTAATTATGTGAGTAATGGAAAGTGCTCTAAAGATACTTCTTTTCTTTTTAATTCAACAAGTATATGCTAACTTCCGCTTTTCAGTCTTACCCCTAGTAGCACAAAATATTGTATACACATCCACATAATATTAAAAAGAGATTCAATCTTTTTTAACTATTCAATTATTCATATAATATTTGTTTAATATTAAGTAACAAATATTATTTTTTAAATATGCAGAGAATATCTATTTCATGTAACGAGAAAAATATTTTTTTCTAAATATTAAATGAATCTTTATTTCATATTAGAAATAGAATATTTCTTCCTAATATACTAATATAATAAAAAAATCTGTGGCCCTACGAATGTAGCATTTATTCGAGCCATTAATCTTTCTAACTGCATAAAAAATTTCTGTACTTTTAATAAGCCCCAAAGACGAAGATAAATATTCCCACGCAGTGCACAGAAAGTGGTGTTATTATATATAGTTTCTAATTTTTCTATAACTTTTTCTTAAAAATTAAATGTTTTCGGCGCATTGGTTCGATCTATTAATACTTTAAAACACTATTTGCAAATATTCACAATATTTCATCTCGACGTTTCGATTGGTTTCATTACAGACACAATATTATTAAATTAATCTCTTGAAAATGATCTAAATGTAGATCGAACCGTCGAGATGAAATATTGTGAATATTTGCAAATAGTGTTTTAAAGTATTAATAGATCGAACCAATGCGCCGAAAACATTTAATTTTTGCTTAAAGCTTATTACGATCGCTATACGTTTAACTTTTTCTTAAATTTGAAGATTTAATTGAACGTTTTTTAAATATGGGTTTCACGTTTTTTAAACATTTACTTTATATTTTTTAAACATGTAATTCATATTCTCTGAATATTTAGCTTATATTTTCTAAACATTCGATTTACATTTCTTGGATATGTATACAATATTCAGATCTAATATTTTTCTCATATGAAAAAGTGTGGCTTAAAAAATATTTTTCCAATATTTGAAACAAACATTTACCCAATATTTTTGTGCTACTAGGGACATTACATACCTAAAAGTGACCTAGGAAATTTTTATATAATTTTAAAAAAGCTCCAGTGTGATACTTCATTGTTTGGGTAGATTTGACACCACTCAAGTGTAATAACTAGACTACGGATATTTATGCATTCATAGCAAAATCGAGTGGATAAATTCAAAATTGTAGAAAAATTTCAGAAAGTAGTCTTATTAATTTGCATTCGCAACATAGTAATAAATACAGGGTTATGAAATGAAATCTACATATTTCTTTTCTTTCTGAGCACGTATGACGTTGGAAGTCATTTTGTTACATACGAGTGAATTCGTCTTGACTCGGTCTTGACTTGAAGGTCACCTCGTTCCTCGGAAAATAATGTAAATCCAAAAAGCTGACATAGGTTATCGTGTTGCCAGCAAGATATGTCATAAGTACTTCCTCTTCCATTTATTTTGAAATGCTTTCCGAGAAAAACGCCGCAAAGTGGTCCGGATCAGAAAATCGTGTGACATTTTGCCGAAAATGAACTTTCTCGTATGGACATGTACAAAGTTTGCATTGCTTCTTAAATATCCACCTAGCTCGAAAATAAAGAAATTAACACAGTAAATAAAAATTGTAATCGTAACGAACACTTAAACTTGGACATTTTGAAAATAGTATGTTTCGCAGAAGAAAGGTGGTTATCTTCATCTGGATGCCCTGGCTAAGCTGTTTAATATTTTTTCTCTGTTCTTCTTTTAAAATGAAGAGCATTCCTTTACGATAAGAATTTACACTGACAATTAAAAATTAATTTAAATAATGTATTTAATAATAATGCACAGTGTAGGCACAGAAGTTGTCAAAATTCCTCAGCTTTGATAAGGAATATCTTTTGAGATCCAAATAGTACCGCATTATTACAAATTGTACTATTCTCAGTACACTTTCCTCTATATAGTTATGCACGATTTCATAAGTATCATAGCTTTAACTAAATCACCCAATAAAGCAAGGAAAATGTTAATAAAAATAATTAAACAAACTCTAAACATATTAAGTTATTTATCATTAACAAGTGATTATTTTTTCATATTTTTCAGTAAACATTTAATCCCTATAACTTTTACAAAAGTTATGCAAAAATGTCACTAAATTTATTGATTCAATAATTCAATGAAGAAATAGTTCGTATACTTATATTTAAACAATCTTATTTTTAATAAAACAATATCTATGAAAATTAATTAAAAAATATTGTTCAACAAATGCAAAAAATATTTAATTACCTATAGTTAAAAATTACTATTTTTAAAATATTTTTAGTAAAAATTTCATTGCTATATCTCCAATTGTTCGAAAGTTATAACAAAATGTCACTGAATTTCTCCATCCGGACCACTGTGCGCCGGTCTTTACCGAGCACATTTTATACAGGGAGGTTCGTTTAAATAAGAACACCTAAAATATCTCTTTAGGTTATTGTGATGCAACAAATATTTGTTAGGTTATGTGCATGGTGTTCGTGGACCAATATCTGGCAAGAATATTTTTTTCCCAATCTCATTTTTTTCGAAGTCATCAAGGTCATCAGTGTTTTTTGAAACATAACTACATTTTTTATTGCATCGTGTAACTGATGGAAAAATACATGTAGAGTAACATGACCTTGAAATGACTTTGATATTCGATCTCAGTGCAACGAGATGTCATTTCAAGGTCATGTTACTATACATGTCTGAATATATTTTTCGATCAGCTAAACGATGCATTTTAAAAAAATGTAGTTATGTATCAAAAAACACCGATGACCTTGATAACTTTGAAACAAATGTCCTTAAGAAAAAAATATTCTTGCCAGATATTGGTCGATGGACACCACGCACATTACGTAACTTTTATTGCATCACAACGACCTGAAGAGGTATTTAGGTTTTCTTATTTAAACGGTCCTCGGCCTTTGATTCTAAGCGTTGTTGAATTTCGATCCTATCCACCACGTAACGTGGATTATCATTTCAGAAAAAGAAATAAGCAGATTCGTTTAAAAGGGAAGGATGAAGATAGTAGGATGGACAGGATAATCGCGAGGGAGAGATGCTGCTTATCCTCTAATACAACATTCCGGATGTCCTAGGTATCGTGGTCACTGCAGTCGCATTAGTTAGGACTAACAACACCGGCGGACAATCAAAAGCTGATGGGCCATGATTCGCTATGATAATGAACCATGAATACGGCATGAGGCGAGTGAGTTGGGGACGGCAACTCCTCGCTTCGCTCGCTAGGCTCCATACCGTAGCCAATGGTCGGGGTTAAAGGGAGTTGAGGTGGGAATATGAAGGGATGAGAAGAGTCGGGCCACCGATGCGCGGTAATACCTCTGTTGACGCTCGGATTAAAGTCTTTTTCGACGCATGCATCAGCCTGGCCTTGCCGGTACGGTATCGAACTTCCCATGGCCATCCTTTACATCGCAAGTCGTTGCTAGGGCAGAGAGTTACGGTTCAAAGTCCGAATACAGTCCTAGATTCACGGGTAGAAAGGGTAAAATTTTTGATAGAGTTATATCAGTACACCATGCTCTTCTTTCTGCCATTACTGATGGAAATTACATGATAAAGTGATTGGTTGAGTCAACGCATTATTTTTTACTGAAGATTATACATGTTGATGCAAAGTATTATCCTTTATATTACAAGTTGCAAGGGAGAGTGCAATCGTTCGTGGTCTAAATATAAAAAAATCAGGCAAGTGTTCGGTAGTAAGGTACCATATTGGGTAGAGCTATATCAGCAAACCATGCTCTTTTTCTGCCATTACTGATGGTAATTACATGATAAAGTGATTGGTTGAGTCAACAGACAACAGTATACATACTGATGCAACGTATAATCATTTATATTACAAGTTGCTAGGACAGAGAGTTATCGTTCACGGTCTAAATACTATTCTAGATTCACCATAAAAAATCAGGCAAGTGTTCGGTAGTAGGGTACCATATTGGGTAGAGTTATATCAGTACACTATGCTCTTCTTTCTGCCATTACTGATGGAAATTACATGATAAAGTGATTGGTTGAGTCAACACATTATTTTTTACTGAAGATTATACATGTTGATGCAAAGTATCATCCTTTATATTACAAGTTGCTAGGACAGAGAGTTATCGTTCACGGTCTAACTACAGTCCTAGATTCACCATAAAAAATCGGGCAAGTGTTTGGTAGTAGGGTACCATACTGGGTAGAGCTATATCAGCAAACCATGCTCTTTTTCTGCCATTACTAATGGAAATAACAAGATAAAGTGATTGATTGGGTCAACAGACAACATTATACATATTGGTGCAACGTAGTATCCTTTACATTACAAGTTGCTAGGACAGAGAGTTATCGTTCATGGTCTCACTACAGTCCTAGATTCACCATAAAAAATCGGGCAAGTGTTCGGTAGTAGGGTACCATATTGGGTAGAGTTATATCAGCTAACCATGCTCTTTTTTCTGCCATTACTGATGGAAATTACACGATAATGTGATTGATTGGGTCAACAGACAACATTATACATACTGATACAACGTATAATCCTTTATATTACAAGTTGCTAGGACAGAGAGTTATCGTTCACGGTCTAACTACAGTCCTAGATTCACCATAAAAAATCAGGCAAGTGTTCGGTAGTATGGTATCATATTGGGTAAAGCTATGTCAGCAAACCATGCTCTTTTTCTGCCATTACTGATGGAAATTACATGATAAAGTGATTGATTGGGTCAACAGACAACATTGTACATACTGATGCAACGTATTATCCTTTACATTACAAGTTGCTAGGACAGAGAGTTATCGTTCTCGGTCTAACTACAGTCCTAGATTCACCATACCAAATCGGACACGCACTCGGTAAAAGGATGAAATTTTAAGTAAGTTACGACTAGACTGCGGATGTTTATGCAATTTCCAATTTTTATAGGCAAATTTTCAGAAAGTTGAGTCAGGTGAAATGTAGTGTAAATTTCATTAATCTCAGGTTTTTCGTTCCTAAGATTGACACTTTGATGTTTAATCGTGTGAACAGTTTCTAATAATAATCTTTGGTGTAAATTTAAATCTTTGGTGTAAATACTTTCTTTATCCAGTATTTTGACATTTTGACATCTAGAAATTTTTTGTAGCCATAAATGCATAAAGATCCGCATTCTAGTTATAACCGTAAATGACGTTGTTTTACTATAAATAACGAAGCATATACAGGGTGTTCCAAAATTCCTTCGACATCCAGAAATAGGAGGTTCCTGAGATCATTTGCAGCAACATTTCCCTTTGCAAAAATGTCGTCCGCGGCTTTGTTTAGGAGTTATTCACGGAAAACACGGACCAATCAAAGTGCGGCTACAGCGAACACAGTCCGATTCGAGGATAAGTCCCACCTAGCGCGGTGACGCTGTTGGTCGATTCAGAATCAATCCACTGTAGACGCGGTCTGATTGGTCCTTGTTTTTCATGAATAACTCCTAAACAAAACCTCGTATGCTCTTTTTGCAAAGGAAAATATCCCTTCAAATGATCTCGGGAATCTCCTATTTTCGGATGTTGAAGGAATTTTAGGACACCCTGTATAATAAAGTGAATGGTTAGATTGACAGATTTCTTGTTTCTGAATATTATACATTTTGACGCTACTTGTTAAAGAATTTACTAGGACGATACGATCGAAAGCGAGCATAAGGTAGAGAAACATTTTATTAGATGCTATTGGAATTGTTAAAATATCAGATGCTATACGGCTACGATAGTATTTCAAATAGGAAGCGAAAGATCAGATAAAGTATTTTTGATAATCAGCGTCATAAAATGATATCACAGTTATCCTAAGGATCGATACTACTTCGAAAGGCAGTTTATTCACAGATAATTTATGTACGTGTTAATTTATATGCTATTTACACTTTCAAAGTAATAATGTTTCCGGTAAGATGATTAATGTCCCGCGCAATCCGATTGAAATCGTTGTCAGTATGCATGACATTATACGTATACATATGAAATTTGTTACTTATAGGTAAACTATGTACAAAACGGCTTAATTTTCGATTTAAGTTGCGCTAAGTGTTGAAGTTATTGGTTATTGTTAATAACAATTGTAAATAACTAAACCAATCAGACTTTGCAAACAAAACTAAAATAAAACCACAAATTCCAATTATATGCGTAATAAACGGATTCGCTATTAGATTTTGATTTGATTGGTGCATAATCAATGATTATTTATATAGAGTTTGTCAATTTGTTAATTTAGAATAATTGAACAGTTTAACTTAGACCGTAATACTTCGATATAATTGATTTGGATATTGGTTTGGACAATTTGTTATACTACATATTTCACAATTGATTAATGAGGAGAATGAATATAACACGTTTCAAAGTTTGAAATGATCGTCAATGCTATTTCATGTATGTATGTGCAGCATAAAATTATGTGCATACTTATGTGAAATGCTATGTGAAATTCGTATCTATAAATAAGTAGATATCAATAAAGTATTCATCAATTATGTGCGTATAAAGTTTACCAAGTATACGTCTATAAAAGAAAAACTAATCTACATGTTTAAGTGCGAATGTGCAATAAACAATGACAACGTACACAGGGGAAAATGCCATACATAGATTAAAATGACACGAGAACAAGGTTTGAATTTCGAGAAATTGTTGCTGGCAGATAATAACCGATCAAAATTGTGAATGTGGTTACTAGACCGCGGATCTTTATGCAAAATAAAAATTATCTATAACAGGAACCATAGAGGAAATTTGTTCTACAATGAACATAATAAATTATTAATAATCAGTTGAAAATAGTGTATTAGCGTTCTTAATATTTTTTAATCTTGGTACGATTTCTTTAACCTACACGTTATTGTCATTATTGCATAACGTCGGCACTCTAGTGATTACTGAAAGAATTATTCGTCTGTATAATAAATAATTGTATTCGTACATAAATACCATAGTGTGTACCGAAGGAATAAAATAGAAGAAATAACGACGATTTAAGAAATATTAGTACAACAAACGTTTCCGTCTGTCCATCGAACATAAAATAATAAGTATTCACAAATTATGCCATTTCCGTATGTGTCATTGAAAAGTAGACTGGGTTTTATGCAAAATAATGATTGTGTCAATTGCAAGATATGGGAGCTGCATAGACATTTATATGCATGTACATACATGTATATGTATACTTATATTGTATATATCTTTCGTTCATAACTTCAGTAAATTATTTTCAAATTCTTTAAATGTCTTTACTATTTTGAACTTGATTTATTCATTTTAGTCATAGATGCATAACATCCAGAATTTATTAATTTCCCGATTTATAGGGAAGTTATTGCAATTACCCTGAAAATCGAAAATCGAATTTTTAGCAGATCTTGACATTTCATGGTCATTGGAGTCATTTTAGACTATTTTTATCAAAATGTCGGTATGTGTGTGTGTGTGCGCGCGTGTGTACGTATGTTCGTTTCTATGGTATCAAATTTTTCGTTAACGTTTTCTGAAAAAGTTACAACACGATCAAAATAATGAATGATGCAATGGATGTGCCCCGCTGTAACTTAGAGCTGATTAGATTTTGGTCCACATTGATCCAGTAGTTTTTTAGTTTTTTTAGTTTTTTTGAAAAGAAGTTCATTCAACAATGCAATTTATACGAGAGGATGGAAATTTTCCACCGAATAAACAAACGTAATTATATATATTTCATTTTTATTTAAATAAATTTTTTTTTAATTTTCTTGCATATTCTTGTCTATACTTGTATTTTCTCGTATATTCTTCTATAATCTTGTATTTTCTTGCATATTCTTGTATAGTGTTGTATATTCTTGCATATTCTTGTATATTCTTATATATTGATGTATAGTCTTGTATATTGTTGTATATTCTTGCATATTCTTGTATATTCTTGCATATTCTTGTATATTCTTATATATTGCTGTATATTCTTGTATATTGTTGTATATTCTTGTATATTATTGTATATTCTTGCATATTCTTGTATATTCTTGTATATTGTTGTATATTCTTCTGCTTTCATGCATATTCTTGTCTATACTTGTATTTTCTCGTATATTCTTCTATAATCTTGTAGTTCCTGTAGATTCTTGTAGATTCTGGTATATTGTTTCATATTCTTGTATTTTCTTGTATAATATTGTAGTTCTTGTTTATATCTGCTTTGGCTCGGGCCCACGGATGTACGTTTGGTGTGTGTGAGTGTGACACAGTTCTACGTTGTAACAAAGTGTATATGTTAGTAAAGCTACGGTTTATGGAACAGAAGCTCATAAGTATTAAAATCATGAAGTCTAACAACTCCAATGTTGATCAATGAACGTCACAGAAAAATATTGATATAACGGCTAAGATTCGAAACAAAATCAGTGATCTGCAAGATTCTAAACACAACTGTTCCAAATATGAAAACGTGCTCCGTTTCTTCAAAGATGTGATCCTATTGCATGGCATCAGCAACATGAAGGAGTCCTAGACATAAATAAATTAAACGAAATGAAGATGCAAAAATGGTAAATACTCGGAACGATGAGTGAGGGTGAGGAGGGGTGGGGAGACTGCAGGGCAGCATTGTTCAAGGCTGTAAACCGTGGAAAAGTGCATAAAGCAGGATCGTGAACGCTGTTGGCGATACAGACGAGGGTTAGAGTGCGATAGATTGATGTGCTCTGCAAGATTCTAAACACAACTGTTGAAAATATGAAAACGTGCTCTGTTTCTTCTCAGATGTGATCCTATTGCATGGTATCTGCAACATGAAGGAGTCCTAGGCATAAATTACAGTAACTTCCCTATGAATCGGGAAGTTAATAAATTAAACGAAATGAAGATGCAAAAATGGTAAATACTTGGAACGATGAGTGAGGGTGGGGGAGGTGAAGAGGCTGCAGGGCGGCATTGTTCAAGGCTGTAAACCGTGGAAAAGTGCATAAAGCAGAATCGTGAACGCTGTTTGTCATACAGACGAGGGTTAGAGTGCGATAGATTGATGTGATCTGCAAGATTCTAAACACAACTGTTATGAAAACATGCTCTGTTTCTTCTCAGATGTGATCCTATTGCATGGCATCAGCAACATGAAGGAGTTCTAGGCATAAATAAATTAAACGAAATGAAGATGCAAAAATGGTAAATACTCGGAACGATGAGTGAGGGTGGGAGGGGGTGAAGAGGCTGCAGGGCGGCATTGTTCAAGGCTGTAAACCGTGGAAAAGTGCATAAAGCAGGATCGTGAACGCTGTTGGCGATACAGACGAGGGTTAGAGTGCGAGAGTAAGTTAAGGGTAAAATAAGCGGGAACGGCAAGGAAAAAGGTAGGAAATAGGGGTTAGAGGGGAGAGTGTATGTATACTATGTGTATAGAGTGGAAGAAGAAGAAGGAATATGCGTGCATGCGAACGAAGCGAAGCGAGGCGAAGGTGCGTGCGCTGTATAACCGCGGAGGCGCACTGTTTCAGCGTTTCACAGAGCAGACCGGAGCCGAATGACTGAGCGAGGGTGCGGACTCGCGTGGCCCGCATTGGCTGCTGAATTATAAATGAATGGAGCGTAAGGGCTGTTGCCTAGCAACCGCATACACCACGTTAAGACAAAATGGAGAAGCACGCAGCATCCGTGCGCGGCCTTCGTCGCGTTCTCCCTTTCTCTGTCTCTTTTCTCTTCCACCGTTTCCTATCGTCTCGGGGATTTCAAGCAAGACTCTTCTCTCTTCTTCGACCCCTCCACGCTTCCTCGGCTTCCCCTTTCTATTCCCGATGAACCGTTTTCGATTCGGTCGCCGGTGATATTCCAGGCGACATTATTTCTGATTGCTTCTCGGTCCCGACGAATAACGTTCATCGCGTCGCGGTTTCTCCTTTAACCCTTTGCACTCCTTTGTCAAGTAGACTCGACATCAGAGAAAGTAAAATGTAAATACAACGGGTTATGTGTTTGGTTTTTCCTTTATTCATTAATTACCTTATTTTTTAGTTGAACCAAGTAGTTCCACAAATATTTGCAATAATGCTACATATGTATAATATTATCAGTACACAAAATTGTTTAAATAAGTAGCAATCAATGCACTCTCCTTGGAAGTAAATTTCAAATTGAACATTTCAAGTAGGAGGGAGTTGTTGGCAATAGAATTGAAAAATAATTCGCAGTGCAGAGGATTAACCCTTTTTCAATGTCTGTCGAATTGGTAGAAGCAATTTAAAGCAGATCAATGATACAAAAGAATATTATCCCTTTGCACACTGAGCTATTTTAAAATTAAACTCGAAAATTAAACATTTCTTCCGACCTAGAATATACATATGTACAATACCTCATGAAATTCCTAAATGTTCAATAATTGATTAGATACTGACACATTTAATAATTTAAACAATATTTTGAAGAATGACACAGTAATTCTAAGGGTGACTCACTCACTCTCTCTCTCTCTCGCTTTCTCTTTCTCTGTGCTAGGACTTAATGTATTAGTTTCTGTTTACTAGGATCATTAACACTACCAGAATTGTGGAAAAATAGATTTTTGATATAGTAAATATTTTTTTATAATTAATAAAAAAATATTACAATTTATAATTAACCCTTTGCACTCTAAGCTACTTTAACTAAAAATTTAAACATTTTTTCCTACCTAGAGTATTTCCATTCCCTATGATTTTAAAAATTGTATGGATATGATATTTATATAATACTTCATACAATACCTAACTGTTTAGTAATTGATTAGATACCCATGTATTTAATAATGTATACAATATTTTGAATATTGGTACAGCAATTTTTAATGGTGCCTCAGAGTCACCATTCGAGTACTAAGGGTTAATAAACAAATATTATAATTTACAATTAATAAAAAAATATTATAAACTAGAAATATTTTTGATTTGTCATGTGATACAGAATTTGGTGAATAAACACTTCTTTTGAAATAGTATGTAGTTACATATGGAAACAGCATTTGAATATTTTAATAGTAGCTAATTAATGAATAAATTAAAGACAAAACAGTAGAAACATCTAAACGAATCAGAGAAACTGTTGTATTATTATCATATTTCTAAAATTATTTAAAAAAGAAAATTGTATAATACATTCCCCTTTTATCTTGTAATTAATAGAAGATTTTTCTTTTGCATAAAAATTCGTAGTCTGCTTATGACATTCTTTGTTTTTTCAAACATTTTTCCAAACTATATCGCTTTCGTTTAACATTACAGGGACCCATCGAAATGGCAACAAATTTTTTAATACACGGTTAGGGAGATTATAAAAATCCATCTATGATTGAGTAAATTTATACTTTTGAACATAGATACAGTAGCGGACAAAAGTTTATGAGCGCTCTAAAGAAGACGATAACTTTTTTAATATTGTACTATACGATTTGAACTTTTTTGGGAAGCTAGAGCAATTAGTTTACTAAAGGATGTGAAAAGAAATTTTTTTAAAAATTGCAATTGATCGGAATTGTTGAAAAAATACTGAAAGTTGATTTTTTAACTATTTTATGTGGGACTATATTGAAAATTTAAAAAATACGTTTTGTAGATCTGTGTCAATTCAACATATCCTGAAAATTTCTTCAAAATCGGTCGACGCACAGTGGTCCAGATGGAGAAATTCAGTGACATTTTGTTACAACTTTCGAACCATTGGAGATATAGCAATGAAATTTTCACTGAAAATATTTAAAAAATAGTAATTTTTAACTATAGGTAATTAAATATTTTTTGCATTTGTTAAACAATATTTTTTAATTAATTTTCATAGATATTTTTTATTAAAAATAAGATTGTTTAAATATAAGTTTACGAACTATGTTTTCTAATAATTTATAATAAAAGATTGTTTAAATATAAGTTTACGAACTATTTTTTCTAATAATTTATAATAATAAAAACTTTTTTAGCGGTCCGAATCAATAAAGTTAATGACATTTTTGCATAACTTTTGTAAAAGTTACAGGGATTAAATGTTTACTGAAAAATATGAAAAAATAATCACTTGTTAATGATAAATAACTTAATATGTTTAGAGTTGGTTTAATTATTTTTATTAACATTTTACTTACTTTATTGGGTGATTTAGTTGAAGCTATGATACTTATGAAATCGTGCATAATTATATAGAGGAAAGTGTACTGAAAATAGTACAATTTGTAATAATGTGGTACTATTTGGAACTCATAAGATATTCCTTATCAAAGATGAGGAATTTTAACAACTTCTGTGCCTACACTGTGCATTATTTTTTAAATAGATTATTTAAATTAATTTTTCATTGCCAGTGTAAATTCTTATCGTAAAGGAATGCTCTTCATTTTAAAAGAAGAACAGAGAAAAAATATTAAACACCTTAGCCAGGGCATCCAGATGAAGATAACCATCTTTCTTCTGCCAAACATACTATTTTCAAAATGTCCAAGTTTAAGTGTTCGTTACGATTACAATTTTTATTTACTGTATTAATTTCTTTATTTTCGAGTTAGGTGGATATTTAAGAAGCAATGCAAACTTTGTACATGTCGATGCAAGAAAGTTCATTTTTCGGCAAAATGTCACACGATTTTCTAATCCGGACCACTGTGAGACGTTGCAGTGAGCTACAAACGTTTAAAGGTGGTAAAAATTGCAGATCTTCACGATTTTCGGCAATAAATCATGAAAATCTGCAATTTTTTATTTATTGCTGAAAATCGTGAAAATCTGCAATTTTTACTATCTTTAAACGTTTGTAACTCATTGCAACGTCGACCGATTTTGAAGAAATTTGCAGGATATGTTTAATTGACACAGATCTACAAAACGTATTTTTAAAATTTTCAATATAGGCCCACATAAAATAGTTAAAAAATCAACTTTTAATATTTTTTCACCAATTCCGATCAATTGCAATTTTTGAAAAAATTTCTTTCCACATCCTTTAGCAAACTGATTGCTCTAGCTTCCCAAAAAAGTTCAAATCGTGTAGTACAATATTAAAAAAGTGATCGTCTTCTTTAGAGCGGTGTTAAACTTTTGTCCGCTACTGTATATTATAACAAACATCGCTGAAAATAAATATTGTTATTCTTACGAAATAACGTAAAATAGTAACATTTAGTGCTTCGTTAGTTTCGCGTTCGTTGATCCGGAATGTTTTTTATGCGTCAATTTTCAACGAATAACGCCGAAATAGTCGCACGTCACATCAAATTAATTAGACACCACGGCAGTTATAACTTTGCTCCTGTTTTAAATGTGTGCGCATTTAAGCTGATAAGTAGACATATCTCTGACGAGAGCAATGGACGTCCATTAGGAAGCTTTGCAGTTTTGCACTGATCACTGTAGAGTCTCCTATCCCCGCGCCAATCCCACCGTCATGACTACCCTAACCATTATGTTCCGACTATATCGTACGCGGCAAGCCACGTACTGTTCTTCTTCCCATGAGCGCCATTATTTGTTCCTTGCTCGTCTTTGAAATATACTGTGGGTGGTTTCGTGCAATTGTCTTTGTACTGATCTTCGCTCTACGAATAAGTCCTTCAACATCGGTTTATACTACTACGATACATCATCTCAACTGCACTAGTTCGATCAATTGGACAATAAGCAATTTTGCATAATATTACATGAAATTTATTTCAACGTTTCGGTCCCAGTTTTAGACCATTTTCAAGAATATATTATTTCATAAATGCGTCTGAAAGGATTATTAAATATAATTTTTACAAAAAAACTGATTTATATTAGCAAAGGTGTGAAGAGAAACTGGCTTCCCAAAAAAATTCAAATCGTATAATACGATATTTAAAAAGTTATCGCCTTCTTAAGAGTGCGCAAATACTTTTTTTACCCACTGTATGTTATGAAATCAATATTTTCGAATTCGTATTTTTTGTAGTTATTTGTCGAACAAAATAACAAACATTACTAATACAATTCCCACGAGTTAGTTATGAGTACACTCCGGACTTTATGCATTTATTTTCACATTACAAGAATAATTTGATCACAACCTAAAACTGTGAGCATTAAACATATTGATTTGTATTATATATGAATAGCAATTTTTGACAAATTTTTTTTCGTATCCTGTGGCAAACTAATTGCTCTGGCTTCCCAAAAAAATTCAAATCGTATAATACGATATTTAAAAAGTTATCGCCTTTTTAAGAGTGTGCCAATACTTTTTTTACCCATTGTATTATATTTTGCTACCAAATTGCACGAAGTTCCAAAATTAACGGTCTGCCGCTGTTGATGGATTTTCGAAGACAATTTTCTCGAGAACAAAGGCTTGGATGCAAAAATTTTATTCTACATTTTCGACTTATTTCATATTTATGTAGACTCAGCCTCTTGTTGGTTGTCCCGCTAGTTTCCGATTAGTTATTGGTAAATTGACATAGCGCTGTTCCCTTGAGCATCGTTTCTACTTCCTTTTCCTTCACAATCCACTTGAACTGGTCCTCTCGGCACCTTCTTCACCCAGCGGATCACATCACAGATTACGATCGCTTTCTGGTGACACATATAAGAGACCGCTCCGGATCCCAATACGGATGAAGCAAGCCGATCATCTCAAATTACAAAGGGTATCTGGAACGGATTTATTTCGGCGCCCTCTTTTACTCTATTGTGTCCTTAATAGTCCGTAGATGCGTCTCGAATAGACTATTGTACATGCAAGTTTGCACTGATTTCACCACATATACGGGGTTTGATACCACCAATGTTTTATATAAATTAGAACACGAATATCGATTGGCTACCTTTGAAACACCGACAGTCATTTGATCGAGTAAGTACATTTCAAAGCTCTCCTTGGACCATGTTATTTTAGTTATTGGGTATGGGAATTTTCCGCCCATTTTTTTTTTATTAATACAATTAGAATCTCAAGTGATAGATGTATAAGGATATATTATATAATATATAATATTAATATATAATATAATATATAAATAACATTAATATATAATATAATGTATAATATTATAATACATAATATTAATATATAATATAATATATAATATTAATATATAATATTATAATACATAATATTAATACCTAATACATAATATTATAATGCATAATACATAATATTATAATACATAATACATAATATTATAATACATAATACATAATATTATAATACATAATATTAATATATAATATAATATATAATATTATAATAAGTGTAACTCCCGGAAATGGGAGGTTCCTTGGGCCATTAGAATCTGGGGAATTTTTCTTCATTTGTTCTCCCTACTTTGGACACTCATACTATCAGATACAAATATAATCTATCTAAATCATGAGCAGAGCGGGATATGATGAACCTTCCTCTTTAGAATAAGCCCACACACAGCTCAAAATATGCTAATATGAGCTGTGTGAGGGCTCATTGTAAAGTGGAAGGTTCATCATAGCCCGCTCTGCTCATGATTTAACAAGAGTATGTTTATATTTAATAATATGAGCGTCCAAAGTAGAGCAAACAAGTCGAGACAACCACCCCCAGGTTCCCATGTATTTTTCTAATACAAAACGGTTTTACTGACTTAAATCATGAGCAGAGCGGGCTATGATGAACCTTCCTCTTTAGAATAAGCCCACACACAGCTCAGAATATGGTAATATGAGGACAAAAATGTTATGAGCTGTGTGAGGGCTCATTGTAAAGAGGAAGGTTCATCATAGCCCGCTCTGCTCATAATTTAAGTCGAAAAAATCATTTTGTACAGAAAAATACATTAGAATCTGCGGAATTTGTCTTCATTTGTTCTCCCTACTTTGGACCCTCATATTATTAGATACAAACATAATCTATCTAAATCATGAGCAGAGCGGGCTATGATGAACCTTCCTCTTTACAATGAGCCCACACACAACTCGTAACATGCTTGTATAAAAACAAAAAATGGTTTCCCGTAAACACGGTTTTCAATTGTTCTTCTAGTAATATTCTAGTAATATGCTAGTCATTTCCATGGGTACGGTACCCCTTTAAGGTCAAGGACAATTTTGCGGCAACTTTTTTTCACAGATCTTCACCGATCCGAAGATGTAGAATACCGCTATGGCAGCCAGGACCAAACATGTTTTACACCCTGTACATGACAACGCTAGGCCACATGTCGCACAATTCGTCAAGAAATATTTGGAAGGAATGAACTGGGAAATTTTACTTCATCCGCCATATTCGCGTGACGTTGCTCCTTCAGATTTCCACTTGTTCCGGTCCATGCAGTCGAACCTATCTGCAGAACTGTTCACTTCCAATAAAAGTATCCGAAATTGACTCTTCGAATGGATTGCATCGAACAACTAGATTTTTTCTTCGAGGAATTCGTTTATTACCAGAACGGTGGGAGAAGGTTGTAGATCCTGACGGAGCATACTTTAAATGAATTTACATTCCATTTGTACTTCTGAATAAAGATCTTTTCAACAAAAAAGGGCAGGAACTTATTCCCATACTCAGTCCACCCTGTATTGCAAAAAAGATTTACTGGAATAAGATTCAATTCAGACGACACTGGTCAGAGATATCGTGGTATAATTAATCGATTGCAATTTAGGAAAATGTTTGACTCATAGTCAGATTAAAAGGGTAATAATCAAATATGGTATAGTTAATTCTCTTGTATCCCTACATAATTCCATGGAAAATATATTTCTCCCCCAATCTGAAGACCCCACCCAACCTGTTAAATATAATCTGGTACCGCGTTTGTTACTTCTTACTCTTCCATCTCCTCCTCGCAGTATTCAAGCTCCCAGTTTCCTCGTGTAGGCTTTGTGGAGGCAGAACAAGGGGTTAACCTCCTACATTATTCAGCCGTTCATTATATATGAATAAATTTTCGAGTAATGCCGAGATAAAGCTGCCAAGTTTTAGGTACCTGCTCCGCTTGAATATTTAGGAGACACTGTCACGCAGTACCGTTATGCTCCGTCTTCTCCTTAACTTTCTGAGATTCGTATAGGTATAACTATAGTCTTCGCCGATACGCATTATGATGGTCCATTTTGCGTTTTATAAATTTCATCTCTCTCCCCTGCCTCCTCGGAACTTCTTTTTTCTAAAGTTTACTTCCATTGTAAATCTGTACATATGCTTCATATTCAATGTATCTTGCGAGGATTCAAGCGAGTCATTTTGTTTCATTTACTCCAAAAACTACTACTCCTTTCAAGAATAAACCGACATTGTTCAGTCAGTGATTGGTTGTGTGGCAAAATTGTGTTATACATACACATATAAAGAGGCTGTGAAAGGTAAATTGTTTTGAGACTTGCATGAACCAAGCACTATTATGACAAAAATGACAAATGACAAAAATGAGTAGGTGTAATTCGAAACAGTGAAGACATTAGAAGCATTTAAAAATGCTGTTATACAACTTTCGACGTATTAATCATCGTGCGAAAGGAAATCAATTTTTATTTCACTCTAGTTGATTGTAAATCAAGTAGAAAATTTTTATTTTTCACAAAGATCCGCTATCTACTAATCAATTTGTAAATCACTGTAGTCTTTACCGATACGCATTACGATTGTCCATATTCTGTCCTATAAATTTTCATCCTCCCCTGGAAATTCTTTCTCTCAAAATTTACTTTCATTGTAAACCTATGTGTTTTATACATACACAATGTATCTTATGTTCACAGTACATGATTCAGGCAAGAGAAGTTTTTTCATTTCTATTACAACTCCTGTTTGGAATAAACCATTGAAAATTGCTTTATTATTATTCAAAATTTTATGTATCTAATTAATCACTAAACATTTATGTATTGTATGATGTGTTATATCTATTCGATATCAACAAAATGAAAATATATGATATATGTAGAATTTAATTATTCTAGGTTGGAAGAAATGTTTAATTTTTTAGTTAAAATTGCTCCGAGTGCAAAGGGTTAAACCATTGGTTCTGTGACAGAACTTTATATAAATTATGAAGAAATGCTTCAGTGTATGAAAGATGAATTTTTTTGAGTTTTTACTACAACTCCTTTTGGGAATAAACCATTGAAAATTGCTTTATTAATATTCAAAATTTTATGTATCTAATTAATCACTTATGTATGTAATGTATTGTATGTAAACATTTATGTATTGTATGACGTGTTATATCAATTTAATATCAACAAAATGAAAATATATGATATATGTAGAATTTAATTATTCTAGGTTGGATGAAATGTTTAATTTTTTAGTTAAAATAGCTCCGAGTGCAAAGGGTTAAACCATTGGTTCTGTGACAGAACTTTATATAAAGTAATTATGAAGAAATGCTTCAGTGTATGAAAGATGAATTTTTTGAGTTTTTACTACAACTTCTTTTGGGAATAAAACATTGAAAATTGCTTTATTATTATTCAAAATTTTATGTATCTAATTAATCACTAAACATTTATGTATTGTACGACGTGTTATATCAATTTAATATCAACAAAATGAAAATATATGATATATGTAGAATCTAATTATTCTAGGTAGGAAGATATGTTTAATTTTTTAGTTAAAATAGCTCCGAGTGCAAAAGATTAAACCATTGGTTCTGTGACAGAACTTTATATAAAGTAATTATTAAGAAATGCTTCAGTGTATGAAAGATTAATTTTTTTTGTTTTTTAAGTCCTCACTAACCTAATCAATTTGTAAATCATGAATTTCAACTTACAGGAAGATGCTATTGAGAAAGCAGGCGAATTTTAGAATGTAGGTAATTGTAAACTGAGATATATTGTCAAATACTTTGATTAAAAATATTTGATTATTAATTAAATATTTAGCATCTTGAACAGAGACACATAAATATACATATGCAATCCAATCTCAACATTTTCAGCATTTTCTGCAAGCTTGTGTGAATTCAGGGAATAAAGAGAACACTCTTAGAATTACATGAGAACACAATTTTTCATTAAAAAGTCTCTGTTTCTTTCTTTGATGAAGGGCAACGTTCCTCTACCTTTCTTACTTGGTTTAAGATCCAGGCATTTTATGCGAAAAATTTCGCTTTGTAATATTTGAATGATGTTGTTTCCAAGTTTCATTTATTCATAAAGAACCTTTACAAGCACAAAATTTAGAATTCACGTAATAATACTATAAATTGTAGTTAACGTGTCGAAATTAAAAAGAAATTACGTATGGTACCTATAATTGCAACTGCGAGAGAAATAGAAAAATTAAGACTACATCCACCAAAAATTGTCAGTAAGTTCATAACAATATTTAAAACGCGAGGAATAACAAGTGACAATTAAATCTGTATACAATAACTATAATTTCAAAAGTTATTAAGTTACGATTGCCACACTTTGTGTTGGATATACATATATTAATATCATATAGATTCCAAAAAATTCCGTAAAAAATTTCAGAAGTAGCTGATAATCGTTTGAAATATTAATACTGCATACGGAACATTAATACGTAATAACATTATATCGAAACGAATTTTATTAATTGAGTTTTAATATTATGCAGCATCTATCAAATATAGAAGGATATTGATTTAAACTAATTCTTAACAAATAGCTTACTTAGCAAATCGATTTACATTGCATGATTTAGTAGTTCGTTAATTGCAAATACTGAAGAGTTATTGAAAATGTTCCATTTTTTTTAGTGTAAAAATTTAATTCAAAATAAATAATTTGGTATAATACAGTTATATTTAAATCAGAATTAAAATTGATTTTCTAGCAATAAAAATCACAGTTAAGCTATTTTGATGAAAAGGATGAATTATTGAAATCTGATGATAATATATCTGGTGAAAATATAATTATGATAAATAAATGATTTTTAAATACACATTGCGAGATTACACGTAGTAAATGTACATACAATTTTGTAAAACGGAATACTATAGTATTCTAAATGTATGAAAATTGTGTAATTTCATATCGATACTTTACATACATAATTTGATATTTGATCAACTAATTGTTACCAGTCATTATATAAATACGTAGTATTAATAAAGAATCAGGTCATTACATAACACAACGTTTGAATTCTAAATCTTTGTACGAAGTTAATTATAAAAAGCAATTTAAAATAAAAATAGAAGTTAAGATTTTGTATTAACAACTATTTATTTAATTATCTTGTTTAATTCGTTCAATATTTCGTTAGGAAAGATTACTTTGATCTCATACTCTTATGACATTTTCAATAAAAAATTATAATACATATAAAAATTCAACAAATTAAGATATCGAAAGAAGTCGTACGCTACATTGAAGATAATCTATTTTTGTCTAACTTAATAAAACAATTTTAATTTTTTATATTGTATTTCAATCACTTTATATAATTATATAAGTATTGCTGGACGTAGAGTTAGATAATGATGTAGAACTACACTATTTTATAATTTTATGTTAATAGAAAAAACGATGAAAATAAAGCTAAAATGTCTGTTAATGTTCTCTGAAAAAATCTTTCCATTTACAGCATCCTTATATGGGAAGAAAGTTAGATTTGCTCCATTTTATTAAAGGTACAGGGTTGCATACCACCTTAAGGGTGTAGTGACGTTTTTCCAGAATTGCAAGAGTACTGGAAGCGCCCTGTAATTTCTCGGTAATGTAAAGATGAGATTTTCACCATTTTTGCTGTGTCGAATAGCGATCCGTTGTTAATAATGGCAGACTGTCTACCATCGAACTGTGATAATGATTTAACTCTCTTATAAAATCATAAAATCTCTCAAAGCACAGCATCCTGTCATTTTTTATTAATGCTTTACAACAAATGGTTTAATCAGCAAATACAATATTGTTACGTGTAGTTTATAGGTATTATGTAATATCGAAATTGTTAAGGAACATTATTTTAAAAAGTTATAAATTACTAACAGCCCCCGACACTGTTTCGTCCTTGCTAAATGTGAGAAGAATTTAGATTTTTGATCTTAAGTATATTAATATATATACAAACATCCATTTCTTCCCTGGGGAACATTATTAATTCATTAATAACAATTTATTGTTGAAATAATAGTTCAAATAATTAATATAGACTGACGTGTCCGTACGTGTTCGAACGTGTCTGAACTTGTTTCGCGGTGTAAAATATGATAACACTGGGGAACATTATTAATTCATTAATAATAATTTATTGTTGAAATAATAGTTAAAATAATGAATATAGACTTGAAAGTTGCAAAACTCGTTCTAAAGCGTGGGAGAGTAGGGTTTTTCGCGGTATGTAATATGACAGGTGCATGCTTTTCCCAGGAAGACTTGACCTTAAACGTGTCCGAACGTGTTTCGCAGTATAAAATACCTCGTGCTCAAATACCTATGTATACCAATTTTCATAGCGATAGGTTCAACGGTATTGAAGTTGATATATTGCAGCACCATCTATAGTGGCGAGTTACAAAAAAATGTGTAGTGTAAAAAGCTACTCCATGAAAAAATACATATATGTACCAAGTTTCATGTTGATCGGTCAAACAGTTTCGAAGTCTATTAATCATATATATATACAAACATCCATTTTTATATACAGGGTGTTCGACTACAGGTGGGAGAAAATTTAAGGGTTGGTTCTTAATGATGATATAAGACGAAAATGAAGAATAAAAAAATTGCGATTTCGGCTTCGTTATTTAGCTATTAACAACGCGACAGTCACGTATCGAGTGACAGATGCATGTATAATTTGGTTCTCATTTGGGGCCCCAGCGAGGTGAAAATGTTTAACAAATCGTTGGACAACATTGAACTCTTTGACGTACACAACGTACACTTTTGTTAGACGCGTTGTTGATTTTTAATTGTTAATAGTTAATTAACGAAGCCGAAATCGCA
The DNA here is from genome assembly GCA_963971365.1 of Lasioglossum villosulum. NCBI lineage: Eukaryota > Metazoa > Arthropoda > Insecta > Hymenoptera > Halictidae > Lasioglossum > Lasioglossum villosulum. The sequence continues at coordinate 28,362,616 of OZ020498.1, read as the reverse complement.
ATTTTTTATTCTTCATTTTCGTCTTATATCATCGTTAAGAACCACCCCTTAAATTTTCTCCCACCTGTAGTCGAACACCCTGTATACAGGGTGTCCCAAAACTACCCTAGGAGCCGAATGAATCGACAGTTTGCCATTTGAAGCGACACTTTCCTTTGCAAAAATGGTGTCCGCAGCTTTGTTTAGGAGTTATTAACGAAAAACACGGACCAATCAGAGCGCAGCTATAGCGAACGGAGTCCGACTCTGCGACAGGTCCTGCGAGGCGTGGTGTCGCCATTGGTCGACTCAGAATCAATCCGCTGTAGCCACGCTCTGATTGATCCGTGATTTTTGTTAATTACTCTTACACAAAGCCACGGACAATGACCCAAAGACCCAAAGAACCTCCCATTTTTGGGTGTCGGAGGAATTTTGGGACACCCTGTAGAATATTTCCATTCTGTGTCCTACCAACGCTCTAAACAGGAAAATGTCGCTTGAAATGACCCAAGGAACCTCCCATTTTCGGCTCCTAGGGTAATTTTGGGACACCCTGTATATAGATTTTCAGGCGTTCTGTATGTATAAGAATTGCTTAAGAAGGAGGTGACACGAAGAGGAAAGCAGTATTTTTAATTGAACGAATAAAGTTGATTATACAAAATATAACTTGGATGAAGTTAATGTCATTTAGTTAATCTCGATATTACAGTTGATTCTTAAGTTGATACTTTATAGAAACAACCTCATAATTAATACGGAAAGTACATTGTTTCTCTTCAATAATAGTCAGACCTCAAGCGGAAGACAAAACCAAAGAAAATTGTTCATGATGAAAAGGGGGTATACTCCCGTTTCCAAAAATGGGGTTTTTAGTAGTCAAAAGCGCTAGATAAAAGATCAATCCAGGCCGCGAATTTATTTAATTTGGATTATTCGGATGCATACAACTGCGCTTTATTTGCACAAATCTGTGACACCTATCTGCTACCGAATAATGAAAATTACCAAAACAATTGTTGAATGATCTCGGTGCTACTGTTCGATCGTTAATAACAAACAAATAATTAACTAAGCAATTTTGCTAATTGAAAATTATTGAAATTAATTGAAAATTAGAAGAATTGCTTAGTTAATTTTTTGTTTGTTATTAACGATCGAACCATAGCGCCGAGATCATTCAACAATTGTTTTATAATAAATGAGTTTTATTTTATTTATTATTTTATAATAAAATGTTTAATATAAATGAGTTTACTGAAAATTACGCCTCGAATTAGGTAAAAATAAGACTTTTGCGGGCGATCGAAGCCTCCCAGATAGCACCCGGACGTCCGTGCTAGATTGATCATGTATTTAGCGCTTTAGACTACTGAAAAACCATATCTTTGCATTATCGGAGAATGAGAAGGCGCATCTAGCACCCATACAATCCTGGAAAAGAGTCTACTCTCATAACCCCTTGCTGTACCTTTTTCTTCACAGTTATAGTGATTAAAACGTCTTTCTACTCAAAAATGTCGTAGAAGCGAAAAGAAAAGGTATATTTTTTGTATGACCACATTTATTTTAACCCCTTGCCTTACGATTTATTTTATGGTTTTAGTGACTAGAACTTCTTTTGTAGATCCTAATTTCCTACAGAAAGAAAATATTGGTATAAATTGCATGCCTATATGTTCTCCCATCACATACAGGGTGTCCCAAAACTAGTGTAGGAGCGGAAAATGGGAGGTTCCTTGAGTCATTTGAAGCGACATTTTCTTTTACAAAAATGGCGTCCGCGGCTTTGTTTAGGAATTATTAACGAAAAACACGCACCGTCCGTGTTTTTCGTTAATAACTCCTAAACAAAGCCGCGGACACCATTTTTGTAAAGGAAAATGTTGCTTCAAATGACCCAAGGAAACTCCCATTTTCGGCTCCTGGGGTAGTTTTGGGACACCCTGTATATTAAATAAACTAATTCTTCTTTTCAGAATGTGTTCAGAATCTTCATCACGTGTCAGACACGATACTGTAAGGCAAGGAATCATGTTTGTTGGACTTTGTTGAAACCTTCATCACGAGTTTGGCTCGTCGCAAAACGGCAAAGGGTTCAACGAGGAGTACAAGAATGTTGATAGCAGTGAGTGAAATTGTTGATATGCTGTAAATAATATCGCGTTCGAATAATCGAATCGCACTACGGAACAATCGGTGGTACAATTTGCGGGAGTTCACCCTCGGCAGACCCATATCGGCCAATGGGGAAGAATATACATAGAACCACACCGAGTCGATACTCATTACTCTCGACTAATTTAACGTGATAACGTGACGGCAGACGGGTCAATAGGAATTTGCAGTGTTTGCCGACGGAAATCAAAGCGGGGCACTTAACTGTGCAGACAGACGACAGGCAGCGGGGTGAAGTAACCTGACTGTCGCTGGGACGGGAATACAACGGGAAAAAGAAGAGGGCGAGAAACGGAATCGTAGAGATAGACAAAGTGAGAAAAATCTGGGGGATGAACGGGAAAGTGGATCACGAATGTGAGAAATTCCGGAACGATAATGAAGAAAGTGGTGAAACGAGGTAAAACAGCGAAAGGCGAAATGTGGGAAGGGATAACAGAGGGGGAAAAGGATAAAGAGAAAAGAATTAAGAAGATGTACACACGTTAAGGGGGTACGGTAACCCCTGATCTGGGTATTTATCAGTGTAACCAACCTCCACACTGAAAAACAGTTTGGCAACAGTGATGAACATACATTTGTATCAATCTAACGCTTCAATTTCGCTATCAATATAGATTTTTTTCTTTTTATCAATATCTTTATTGCTATTAATGGATCCGAGTGGATTCAAGCGCTTTATATTTCTGTTGTTACGAATCTATGCTGATAGTTCTCCTGTCTAAGCGCCATCTCGTTTGAGTAGCTGAACTAAAATTAGTTCTACTTGCCCTTCATTGCCCTTCATGAACGGAATCTGGGGAACAATTGAATGCAATCACGGGAAACCATTTTTTGTCCTCATATGAGCATGTTATGAGTTGTGTGAGGGCTCATTGTAAAGAGGAAGGTTCATCATAGCCCGCTCTGCTTATAATTTAAGTCGAAAAAATCATTTTGTATTAGAAAAATACATTAGAATCTGCGGAATTTGTCTTCATTTGTTTTCCCTACTTTGGGCACTCATATTATTAGATATAAACATAATCTAACTAAATCATGAGCTGAGCGACCTGCGATCAACTTTTCTCTGTCAAAAGAACCTCTATGCAGTTCAAAATATGCTCATATGAGGACAAAAATTGTTTCCCGCAAACACTGATTTTATCAACAAAACAGTGTTTGCGGGAAACCATTTTTTGTCCTCATATGAGCATATTTTGAACTGCATAAAGGTTCTTTTGGCAGGGGAAGGTCGATCGCAGGTCGCTCAGCTCATGATTCAAATCGAAAAAATAAAATGCATTAGAATCTGCGGAATTTTTATTCATGTTTTCCCCCTACTTTGGACGCTCATATTATTAGATATAAACATAATCTAACAAAATCATGAGCTGAGCGACCTGCGATCAACCTTCCTTTGTTAAAAGAACCTTTATGCAGCTCAAAATATGCTCATATGAGGATAAAAATGGTTTCCCGCAAACACTGATTTTATCAACAAAACAGTATTTGCGGGAAACCATTTTTTGTCCTCATATGAGCATATTTTGAACTGCATAAAGGTTCTTTTGACAGAGGAAGGTCGATCGCAGGTCGCTCAGCTCATTATTCAAATCGAAAAAATAAAATGCATTAGATTCTGCGGAATTTTTATTCATTTCTTTTCTCTACTTTGGACGCTCATATTATTAGATATAAACATAATCTAACAAAATCATGAGCATAGCGGGCTATGATGAACCTTCCTCTTTAGAACAAGCCCTCACACAGCTCGTAACATGCTTGTATAAAAACGAAAAATGATTTCCCGTAAACACGGTTTTCACTTGTTTCTTTAGTAATATTCTAGTAATATGCTAGTCATATCCATGGGTACCGTACCCCCTTGAGCGCTCTACCTACTACTGTAAGAAAGAGTATAGCCGGATAAGCATGGACAGCGCCCCGCTCCGATTTTCCTGATTCCAGTCTTAAAACATCATTTTATATGTAAAAAAACATTGTGCTAATTATTTATAGTTGAAAATAATTAATTAATTTTTTGGGAATTTTGTTAACCATCTTCCCCTAGGTTGACACCTATCAAAAAATTCTAAAATATTGCTATCATGCTAACCTATTTTGTATAATAATCTCAGAAGTGTCTGTTTGGTGGAACAATGTCAAAAATATAAAATATGCCGGCGAACGCTCGGTTAGATCAGTATGGTTTGTAATTATATTTGCGCCACAGTACTAATAGAAATTGTCGGTTAATTTACAGACGCAAAATTTTATTAATAGCTTGAAAATGATCTAAATGTAGATCGAAACGTCGAAATTTTGATTTTGTGATATTTTGCAAATAGTGTAGAAGTAGTTTTTTGATCGAACCAGTGCGCTGATACCATTAAAAATTTTGTTTAAAGGATACTACTCTGTTAATGAACAGAGTAGGTGGATAGGAAGAAGATAAAAGCTGGAAAACTGACTGGTCACGCGGGTATTTAACCAAACTGACCAAGATTGCTGATAGAACGACCAACTAGATGAACAAATCAGGAAGTAACAGTGGGTACTATGGGGTAGCCGAACGGCCAACTACTTCGGCAGCCAACATAGTTCCTCTTCTTTTAATGTCACGCTACTACCTAGAAAAGAAACACGTTAATCTTTTAAGAGTATTGACTGACCGACCCTCAGCAATTTCCTGGGTAAGCCGCCGTTGCTTCAATTGACCATTCCTCTGAGTTTTATATACAGCTAGCAATCGGTCCGCTTTAGTGACTTGACATGGTGGAGACATAAAAAGACTTAGTTTACAGTGTACAATAATACGGTTTGAACCGTCTGAAATCGAACTGGAAACGTGAACGTACTTTAACGTAATTAAACTTAAATTAATTGATTAAATTAAATCGAAACTTAAAAAAAGTAAAAGAATCAGGCCAAGTGAATGAAAGTGAAAAAGGAAAGAAGATAGAAGATAATAAACAATATAAAAAAATGTGTGAAATCGAAATGAGCTGCAAGTATACAGGGTGTCCCACATAAATGATAACACCTAAATATCATTTGTATTTACAGCCCTGTCAGAAAACTTCAGAGGACAAAGTGACGCTATGGGGGGCAATATAATAATGAAGAAAAAAATTTTTTATGTCGTGTTCTTAAACGAAATTGCAATGTCATCGGTTTTTTAAAAAATGGGATAGTATTTTTTTTTGCGATATCATGATAGACAATAAAAAACTGAATTTGGTGGATACCACCTTTTTGACCTTGAAATGACCTTGATATGATATGTAAAGGTCAACCCGACGTAAACAACACGCAATCTTTGCTGAAACACGTAAGTTTTAAACTTCCACATTTCATCCGCTTCAACATGATTATTCTTGCTCAAGGTCATTTCAAGGTCAAAAAGGTGGTATCCATTTATATCCACTTTTGCAACCTTGGATTATCTCAAGATTATTTCAAAGTCGCATACTGAAGTTTTTTTGTACTTTCTTAATATCAAAACAAAAGTATGATGTTCCATTAAAAAAAAACACGCAGTGATCTTGAAATAACCTTGAAAATATTTTCATCTTTACATAAAGATGAAAATTCTTTTATCACAGTGACATCTTTGTTCTGTCACGTACCGTTCAGGGGTTGTATCAAACGGCATTTACTGTGGGACACCCTGTACATCTTATAAATAGGGCGTATCAATCAAAAGGTATGTTTCTTAATTAAATATATAATGCTTCAATTAATGTAGTTGACATCGTTATTTTACTTTAAAAATTCAATGTTAACGTACAAAACTATTTCAACGGTGCTATTTGTTAAAAACCTTAGTTGAAGGTCTAAAATATAATGATCAAATTCATCAAGAATGAGATAAAATGATGTATGAATTTTGTTCACCATTCGTTTCAGTCTGAGACATAGTCTTCGAAGGGTTAACAGAAACGCGCGGAAATTTGTTAGAAACCTTATTTGAAAGTCTAAAATATAACAATATGAAACAATATATGAATTTTGTTTACCATTTGTTCCAGTCTGGGACATAGTCTTCGAAGGGTTAACAAAACCGCGCGGAAATTTGTTAAAAACCTTATTTGAAGGTCTAAAAATAACAATATGAAACAATATATGAATTTTGTTCACCATTTGTTCCAGTCTGGGACATAGTCTTCGAAGGGTTAACAAAAACGCGCAGAAATTGGTTAAAAACCTTATTTGAAGGTCTAAAATATAACAATTAAATTAATTACGAATGAGATAAAATGATATATGAATTTTGTTCACCATTTGTTCCAGTCTGGGACATAGTCTTCGAAGGGTTAACAAAACCGCGCGGAAATTGGTTAGAAACCTTATTTGAAAGTCTAAAATATAACAACATGAAACAATATATGAATTTTGTTCACCATTTGTTCCAGTTTGGGACATAGTCTCCGAAGGTCTATCAAAAATGCGCGGAAATTGGTTATAAACCTTATTTGAAAGTCTAAAATATAACAATATGAAACAATATATGAATTTTGTTCACCATTTGTTCCAGTGTGGGATATAGTCTTCGAAGGGTTAACAAAACCGCGCGGAAATTTGTTAAAAACCTTACTTGTAGGTCTAAAATATAACGATTAAATTCATTACGAATCAGATAAAATGATATATGAATTTTGTTCCCCATTCGTTCCAGTCTGAAACATAGTCTTCGAAGGGTTAACAAAAACGCGCGGAAACAATTACTTCTTCCATGATCGTTGCGATATATTTTTGTCGTGCTATGTGTAGTGTGCAATGGGAGTGTCATTAAGATACGCAACTTTTGGCGTGGTTTAATGTAGGCATAAAGGAACAAGGAGGAACGTGTTAATAAGACGACAGGCATAGAGAGATACAGTCGGGCGATTTGAAGTGGTTAGGAGAAGAATACAAGGGAGCGAGACTGCATCAACATAGGGTGGCTGTACGAGTTTTTGTATTATACGAAGATTATCAACCTGTTCGGTTCCATTTCGAGGGTGCACAGGGTGAGGGCGTGGGGTTAGAGGTTGGAAAGGGGGTACAGGGGGAGGGGGTAGTCAGTGTGATGGCACATACACCGAAAGGGGGACGCTTGTACCGGAGCGAGGAAAGTTGGAAGGGGTCGAAGAGGAGGTAGAACTGCGAGGGTCGTTGAGAAGGGGGTTTGTCCCAAGTTGGGAGGGGGGTCGCGAATAGAGCATGCAAGCACGCACACGCTGCATTCCCTTGAGACGAGGCCGCTCTTTATGCTCGATATAATACCGCTCTCAAAACATACACACTTCTCCTGTTCTCTTAACGTGTGTAGCCAGGCACACGCCGGGGAGTGAGCCTGGCTAGGGTAGGTGGGGTTCTTCGAGCTATACCGTCTCTCTATGGTACAACAATACGCTGCTTCCTACACAACCGTCTCGCTAGTCTGCGCTGCCAAACGTAACCTGCAGGGATGGGATCAAGCTTGTAATTGATTTGTGAATCGCGAACAATTTCTATGCTTCAGGAAGTCTCCGAGGCGTATCGCATTGCGTTCTTCGAGATTGTAGCGGAGGCTATAGTAATGACGGTTCACTCCATCTTTGATAGTAAATGGATCCTTATCGCTACACCGCGGATCTTTATGTAAAATAAATATTGTTGCTACCTGTTGCAAGAAATAGTAGCCATTTAAGGGGGTAGGCTCTCGTTTTCAGAAAGGGGGTTTTCAATCAAACTTTTCTCCCCCCTGCGCCATTCCTCTATCCATTAAGTTCTCTATCCTATTGATGTTAGCCTAGTCGCGAAATAGTTCCTAATTATTAGACTGCGGATCTTTATGCAAAATAAAAATTGTTTACTTCAATTACAAAGAACAGGAGCCAAATAGAAACGATATTCTTCATTCTATAATTTGAATAAGCTGAGCCTAAGAAATTAATGTTCTCAAATTCTTTTAATTTGTCAACTGTGTAAAGTTGCACGTAATCATTTTTGTCATAAATGCATAATATCCGCAGTTTACTAATTATACAACCATCTTCCAAAGATAGTAAGTTACCAACGAAATATAGTGTGATAGTTTCTTTTTATGTTTGTTGACTCCTGTTATCATTTTATTTACTGTAAAATCTTTATTCAGCAAACATGTTTAAAAAACAGCTCTCGTTTTCAGGATTCCAAGGGTTCGGAATGCGCTTTCTGATTTCTCGATAATGCGAAGATGAAGTTTTTCAGTAGTCAGAAGAGCTAGATGAAAGATCAATCTAGGTCGTTGTGACCCTCAAAAGTCTTATTTTTACGTTTACTTCTATCTGGGCTCTGATTGGTCCGTGTTTTTCGATACTAACTCCTAAACAAAGCCGCGGACGCCATTTTTGTAAAGGAACATATCGCTTAAAATGACCCAAGGAACCTCCCATTTCCACGAGTTACACTTCTTTTGGGACACCCTGTATAGCGAATACATAATAGAATATAGTAAATGCAGTTATTATGTAGTATAGGCCGTGTTTAGTGTAATATTTTGTGTTTATTTTCAATTGTAGAATATTTCATAATCTTCGCTAATCAAATGTACTATACCTTAGCAGTACAATATCAAATTACCAAATATATATGTGTAGATGTTACTTTACTACTTCTGTTGTGCCTAAAACAATACTTAATTACTTCCTTACCTTGTTACTTCGTTACTTTGTTACTTTGTTACTTTGTTATTTTGTTACTTTGTTCCTTTGTTCCTTTGTTCCTTTGTTACTTTGTTATTTTGTTACTTTGTTCCTTTGTTACTTAGGTATACTTAGGTAAACAATACTTAGGTATACAATTATTTGTTACTAGATATCTTAAAATATAGCGGTCATATATTCCTTTGAGAATAGTGCAGTCTACAAGTAATTTAAGAATTCTGCTTAGTTTTAAATATCTGAAATCGTGACGAGTAAAATTCGGGTACTATTTTATTTTTAAAATCGCAATATGCGTAACATTTTTAAAACACAGCACCCGGTTATAATTTGTGAGGTTTACAATAAACGTACACGATTGTAGAACAACGTTTTCTGTGTTTTGCATCTTCTCTTTCTCTTTACGGGTTCAGATGTCCATTATTCCTTACTAAACTGTCCCGTAACCCCTCGAGCAACCACCTTTTTCTCCAGCTCTAGTGTGGTGTCGCACCTCGGCAGCGTCATACCTCATACCACTCAACTTTTCCACGTTCCCATGCACGTCATTGTCCTGTATTGCGACTAATTATAAGGTGATTTCTCGGTCGTGCGTGTCAAAGGTCCGTCACTATGAATTATCACCCCACCCATCCATTCCCTCTAGTTCATTCTATCAGCTACGGTTTTCTCCTATGGTTCTTTAGTAGTGGTTATTCGCAGGATAATTAATCCCCTGCAGTTTTTATTTCTGTGGGGTAAATTTTTCCCCTTGTAGCTTTTTATGAAAAGAAGAATATAATTCACAGTAATAGAGACCTTACGCTTCCATTTCACTTGTACAGTGACTCTTACTAATATTCGGACACTCTTAAAAAGACGATAATATTTTTAATATTGTACTATACGATTTGAATTATTTTGGCAAAATAGAGCAATTAGTTTGCTACAGGATGCGAAAAAAAATTTTGTAAAAAATCGCAATTGATCTGAATTTTAGGAAAAATACTAAAAATTGCATTTACAACTTTTTTATGTGGATCTATATTTTATGTGGCATTGAAAGATTTAAGAATCTTTAGATTTACTGCAGTATGGGCCGAAAATCGTGAAAATCTGTAATTTTCAGCATCTTTAAACGTTTGTAGCTCATTGCAACAAAATTGACACAGATCTACAAAATGTATTTAAAAATTGTTCAAGATAGTCCCACATAAATTACTCGCATTAATATTTTTTCTACAATTCCGATCAATTGCAATTTTTGAACTAGCTGGTTATTGTTGCTCGCTCGTTTCGCGAGCTCGTGATTAGGACTGCTCTTGCGAGAGGGTTAGTGGTACCCATTGCTAGTGGAGCATACAGCAATTAATGGTCTTTTTTTTATTTTGTGTGTGGCTCTCCTCGAGCCACACAAAGAACTTCCCGATCCGTTAGTTGCAGTACATTATTATCATTATAATAACTGATAATAACTGTCACGTCCGGTGGTTCTGTCATAGATAGTAATTAATAAATTCAATCATATATATATACATATATACTTTCTGAATTCCTTTTCTTGTTTTATTAATATTGCGCGAGAATTGTAACCAATTATTATACCAAATATTATATTGAATATTGAATTATCGTATTTTATACCGTACTGCGAGCGATGGAATTAAAAAGAGTTATAAGATGTATTTTGTAGCGAACTACATAGGATTGTTAACTCATGTGATCTATTTCAAAACTAAACTTCTTTTTTTTAATTAGAAGCTTGACCGAACTAATTCATAGTGAAATATGTTTTAAACAAATGAAATAATTCGAAACATAATATGCGAGCGATAGGTACGTGATAATAGACCGGTGCAAATGAATGGAATATCATACGTCCGGTCAAGAGATAGACAATGGATTAAGAAGAAAATGATTACCAAGAAATTGATGAGTATGCATCCACCATAAGAAGATTAAGCGAAGAACAATGGATTAACAAATCTATAAAGGGAGCCTCCTCATCAGGAGCAGTCAGTCGACAATCAAAATCTCCGGTGTTTTTCTCGTTCGTATTCAAAATCTTAAACGTACACGTAGTTACACAGTCAAAGTTCAGTGTTCATATACCATCGTGTTTAGTAAATTCAGTAATAATTTAAAGGTGAAGTTTTAATTTAATAAAAGGCGTGTACACCCGCCGGATCACCAAAAACACCACCAAATCATCCAAGAGCGGTTGAAGCGAATACCCAGCGTTCCAAACCATATAATAGTTTAACGAAACGAAGCGAGAAACATCTATCGGTAAATACTAACAATTTACAATAAGATATTAACCAATTCTATGTATTCTGAATTTGTTTCATTTATAAAATATACTTTGTTCAATTGTTACATTTAAAATCAATCTTCAAAATCATTATAAAATACCCAACGTCGATTTCTTCGTTCCACATCCTTATTTAAAGCCATTTTCATTTAAAAGTACCCTCAATTACCCGAACCGAAGCCGGTGAATGCAGGTAGGTTCAAAACTGCGTTATATCTCCTATTAAAACCTTAAACTCGTTAACTACTCTAAAAACGTCCCAACAAGGACGTAACATAACTAATAACTCACTCTTGCATTGGGATATTTTTTAAATTAGTTAGATAATCCAATTAGTTGGATAATTAAAAAATTAAAAAAAAATAAAAATGAAATATATATAATTACATTTGTTTATTTGGTGGAAAATTTCCAGGCTCTCGTATAAATTGCATTGTCGAAAGAACTACTTTCGAAAAAAACTAAATAATCTAAAAAACTACTATACCAATATGGACCAAAATCTAATGAGCTCTAAGTTACGACGGGGCACATCGATTGCATCATTCATCATTCTGATCGCGTTGTTACTTTTTCAGAAAACGTTAACGAAAAATTTGATAACATACAAACGGCCATACGCACACACACACACATACTAACAATTTGATAAAAATAGTCTAAAATGACTCCAAGGACTATGAAACGTGAAGATCTGCTAAAAAATCGATTTTCGGGGTAATTACAGTAACTTCCCTATGAATCGGGAAGTTAAAAAATGTTTTCTATATCATGTAGCAAACTAATTTCTCTAGCTTCTCAAAAAGGTTCAAATCGTATAGTACAATATTAAAAAAATTATCGTCTTTTTAAGAGTGTCCGAATATTAGTGGATGTCACTGTATATTTGATTATAATTATTAGACTGCGGATCTTCGTGCAAAATAAAAATGTTCTGGATTGATCGCGGGAAACGAGAGTAAATTAAACAGCGATTTCATCTTATTGCATTAAAAGCAACATTATATTATTCTTAAATTTGTTTTACTCTTTTCCGTTTCACCCAGTCAATTTTTTCATATAAATGCATAAAGATCCGCAGTCTATTGATTATTCTAATATTCTATGTAGCATGATAAAAGGACTTGAACATTAGTATAGTCACAGTATTTTTGGGGGAAAAATTGCAGAAAATGGTTGCTTTAGCAATACATGACACACTTTGTACGTAAACCAACAAAGAAAGCTCCTCGGCGGTCTTATCCTATTACAGCCAAGCTTGGCACTTTCTAGCTAAGTCGAAGACAAGACCCTCCGTTGCTCCCATTTAGTAATCCCCGACGTTGGACGGAAGTTTACAAGGAATATTTAAGTCTCCGCTAAGCTAGGATTAAGCCAAGACAAACACTTTGATTAGTGAAGACCAGGTTGTGTTTTTGCTGCCGCGCCGTGTCGACTTTTAACTGCCGCGGCAATTGGGATTTAGGATTAACCTCCTAAAATAATTGTCCAACGTGGGATATCGAAATCTATAGCGGTATCAGTGAACGTACAGGGTGTCTAAAAATTACATGTCACGGCCACCATAGCGTGATTCTACACATACGATTTAGTGGAAATTGACGTAAAAAATTATTCACGCATCAAATTTTTCTATATTCTTTCTTACCTATCGTACATTTTTTTTACCTATTTGAAAAATCTCCCGATCAAACCGCATTCGAAATTTTGCATACGAGTCCGCAAAGAAGTGAGACATTTTATGTCTTTATATATTGAAATAGTTTTGCGATCGAAAAGAATTGAAAATAGACAGATAGTTTCGGCGCACAGGTTCGATCAATTATAAACTAAAATTCCATGTTTTATAACAAATTTGCAAGTTGAAATCTCGACGTTTCGATCCTGATGAGGATCATTTTCAAGAGATTTTTGCGTCTGAAACAAAGTGTAACTCATCAGGATCGAAACGTCAAGATTTCAACTTGTAAATTTGTTATAAAACATGGAATTTTAGTTTATAATTGATCGAACCTGTGCGCCGAAACCATCTATCTATTTTATGTCTTTACTTTGCTCCCCCCACCCACTCCCGCTCCCGCTTTTCTTCCTTTGCTGTCCTATATGATTTGGTCAAGTGTATAGGTCAATTGAGAACATACGTCTTACGTCATACGTTTTACGTCATGTGGAAAGATTTATTTACAACAAAAGTAACCTATCAAAAATATATTTACAACTGATCCTATCTACAGAGGTGGAAAATGAGCCGAAATCACAAGAGGCTTGTAGGATCGGTTAAGATCAAAAGGGTGTGAAGCTATGGGTCGATAGTCGCGCCAAAAGAATTAAAATGGAATCATACATGATGCTTATGATTTTTGCTCAACAATTGATAAAGAAATAGAGTTTGAACGTATTGGTAATAATTCGAAGGGGTTTATTAATATTGGAGTAATGAACAAACAAAAGTGAGAAACAAAAGACATGACTGCTATTGTTGTTATACAATTGTTAACAATCATTAGAAGTAATACTCAATAGTGGTCGGTGATGACTGAAAATGGTGGCGATAGCGATGACGAAGATTGAAGAAAATTCGTGACACTTTTTCGTGACACTTTTCGGTAACGCTTTTTTCTGCTATGTGCCAAAGTAAAGACATGAAATGTCAAAATTCCCCGCAAAATTGACCAACCTTTGACCAAGATTGAAAATCAAGATCAAAAAATTTGTTTGTTTAATCGTGTTCTAATGGTCTTAACGACCAACTTTGTGAAAAAAAATCATGGGTCGTATCTCAACCGTTCTCTTAAAAAATGATGTTGTATTTTAATTGAGGATGATTAATTCAATACATAAAGAGAAACTGAAATTTTATTTGAAATATTAAAAATTTTAACAAATACGTAAAATAATAAAAATGCAGTTTCTAAATTTTCAATACAGGCCCAGATAAAAAAGCCTATTATATTTGACGCATCAAAGCTTGACCTTGAAATTCAAGGTTAAGGACAATTTTTAAGCAACTTCTTACTTCTTCTTATCTTTCCTTACATACATAATTAAACCTTCGAACTCAGAGTTATTTTAACTCGAAAATTAAACATTTCTTCTGACCTAATTGTTATAACACCTGATCCAATACCTAAATGTTTAGTAACTGATTAGATACCTACAGATATAATAATGTAAACAGTATTTTGAATAATGGTATAGCAATTTTTAGTGGCGCCTCTTCAGAATCAATATTCGAGTGCCAGATGTTAAACTGTATGTATGTAACATAAAGAATTAGATACGTAATCTTGATGTCGTCCATATGCCAACATGTCGCTTCAAAGGGTGAACGACATAATACTTTCTACGATATCCTGGAATTTAGGAGCTGTAGCACAGTAATATTTAATTTTAAATTTTGTATTTTTCAATAGAGAATTCAGTTGCATAAGAAAATTTTAGAAAAAGTGGTTTACTCAGGTGATACATTAAAATATATATTATATATTATATTATAAATATATATATATTTAGATAGTTTTGCGATCGAAAAGAATTGATAAAAGATGTATGATGGTTTCGGCGCGCAGGTTCGATCAAAAAATAAAAAACCTTATTTTATAACAATTTTGCAAATTGAAACCTCGACGTTTCGATCCTGATGAGGATCATTTTCAAGAGATTTTTGCGTCTGTAACAAAATGTAACTTTATCAAAATAACCATACTTTAAAAATATGTCTTAAACTGGAAAATAAGCTTATTTTTCTCACATGTTATATAAGGTAAACGTAATCATTATTATATACAGGGTGTCCCAAAATTCCCTTATATTATATATTATATATCATTATTATATATTATTTGTTTTATATAATAATATATTAGTATATTTATATATAATAATGTAATAATATATGTAGAAACAGCAAATAGATCAGGACAACAGATTGAAATTTGACCAATCAGAAACAAGCGATCTATGTGCGCTAGGTCAATAATAGGCGGTAAATTCAAAACTCAATATAGTTCCTCTCGATCACAAGACCACACAGTATTATACCTCAACAGTTTTGTGGTAATAGAAAGAAAATAACATTCAAATACATTTGAAGAATGAACGTAAACAAATCAGAATCAAAATTATACTAAATACTATATAAAGAATACTGTTAAAAATTAGAAACTTCATCATAAAACATTACTGATTTAGTAATGCAGGACAGTAGATTGAAACTTGACCAATCAGAAACAAGCGATCTATGTGCGCTAGGTCAATAATAGGCGGTAAATTCAAAACTCAATATAGTTCGTCTCGATCACAAGACCACACAGCATTATACCTCAACAGTGTTGTGATAATAGAAAGAAAATAAAATTCAAATACATTTGAAAAATGAACGTAAACAAATCAGAATCAAAATTATAGTAAATACTATATAAAGAATACTTATTTATTTATTTATTTTTGGGTTTATTTTAATGTGGTCGCATTAACAGCTAGGTCATTAGCGACCACATGTTTTATATTCTAATATAATATGATATAATAGTTTAAGCAAAAATCAAATTTATAATAGTTTAAATATATCAATAGATTTCAAAAAGAGGAGGACGTTTCTAGTGTTGTTCTCGTCTAAAGTTGTCTTGAGGTCGTTTGAGATGGAGAATATGGACCGTTGTGACGAGAATTTTTGGGCATTCGAGTAGGATATGTTGAATACTGTTGATTACGGTGCATGTTGTACACTCCGGTGGGTCTTGTTTAGTTATCAGGAATTCGTGAGTATATCTTGAGTGTCCTGTTCGGATGCGGGTAAGTGCATAAAGAATACTGTTAAAAATTAGAAACTTCATCATAAAGCATACTGATTTTCTTAGAGAATCTTAGATGTTTCATACTCTTTTTAAGGATGTGGGGGAAAAGTTAAAAAACCTGACCACACCCGGGACAATCAATGTATTGCCCCTCTATTTCCTTTCCTGTTTGCCCGAGATTAGGTGGCGGTGGGCCCCGCTTTTCGCATTTCTCCCTCCGCACTTCTCGAAGTCTCGCCACAAAGTCTTTGCTTTTATAGGTGTTTCATATCTAAAGTTAACGCTTTGGTGTTTAATCATATGAATAGTTTCTAGTAGTAATCTTCGTTGTAAATTAGATTCCTTGTCCTCAGTGTCGTCAATTACATACAATTAATACATTAAAAGTTTGAATTTTTTGTAATTTGTCTTACTCATTTTAAACAACGTTTCTACGATAATGATGAAAATATAATTTTCGAATATTATGCGATTTAATTGGTAATTAAAAATTCACTGTACGAATGAACACTGGTGAAATTGTGTTCTTTACGGGTCGACTTAAATCAATTTTCCTTTACGGCACGGAAGAACCGAGCTTAATCTTTCGCGTGGAAAACTACAATGTTTTATAATAACGCGGCAAGTAAGACAGCGGTGGTATTAAGGGGGAACAAAGTACTCTCCGGCGACGACAAAAAAGTTCATATTTTTTCAATTAAGACAGGCGAAGAAGCGAGGGTAGATTCTCGTCAAGGCGAGAGAGGGTCTTTCGACACCATTAGCACTCTCGTAAAAATACGAAAGCGCGTCGTCTGCGTCGCACGAACTCTTTTCCACTTAAATATGAGATCAGAAATTAACAGTCGCTGCTGGACTCGTTCAACTTAATCTACACCTAACGAACTGTATTTTCTTTCTCTTTTTTACGCCTCAACCATCCCAAATGTGACTGACGCAAATACAAAATTGAAATCCAGGAGCCCGTTGTAGAAATTATTCATATTATCTTTTCCCTTGCATGCACGTTTACGGATCATTTTTACCTTTCGTGTATATTGCCACGAGTAATTTTCATTTTAATCTATTTAAGAGGAAAACGTTTTAATGCGATGTATTTAAAAGATTATAGTAGTTAACAAATGTGAAAATGTAGTTATATATTACATTCTAGTTATAAATATTATCTGAAAAGCAGAAAAATGATTTATGCAATTTCATTTTATTAATTATTTGTATTAAAAAGATGATGTATTTAAAAGATTATAGTAGTTAACAAATGTGAAAATGTAGTTATATATCACATTCTAGTTATAAATATTATCTAAAAAGCAGAAAAATGATTTATGCAATTTCATTTTATTAATTATTTGTATTAAAAAGATGATGTATTTAAAAGATTATAGTAGTTAACAAATGTGAAAATGTAGTTATATATTACATTCTAGTTATAAATATTATCTATAAAGCAGAAAAATGATTTATGCAATTTCATTTTATTAATTATTTGTATTAAAAAGATGATGTATTTAAAACATTATAGCAGTTAACAAATGTGAAAATGTAATTATATATTACATTCTAGGTATAAATATTATCTAAAAAGCAGAAAAATGATTTATGCCATTTCATTTTATTAATTATTTGTATTAAAAAGATGATGTATTTAAGAAAAATGATTTATGATTTATGCCTTTTCATTTTATTAATTAATTGTATTAAAAAGATGATGTATTTAAAAGATTATAGTAGTTAGCAAATGTGAAAATGTAGTTATATATTACATTCTAGGTATAAATATTACCTGAAAAGCAGAAAAATGATTTACGCCATTTCATTTTATTAATTATTTGTATTAAGCACTACGAACTATTTCGGTGCTAATAATTACGATTATCAAATATTCCTTTACAATACAGATAAAGAAAAAGTGATTTCGGCGCAAAGGTTCGATCAAATAAACAAATAAAGCAATTTTCAGACGCAGTTTTTTCCGCTTTCGTGAAAATCATCCAAATTAGGATCGAAACGTAGAAAGTGTAAATTTATTTGTAAAATTGCTTTATTTGTTTATTTGATCGAACCTTTGCGCCGAAATAACTTCTTCTTTATCTGTTTTAACAATCTTACGATCGATAATTTTAACAACATTCCTTTACAATTTACTGAAATGAAGTAGATTTCTTTAAAATTTATTTCTTCTCTGATGAATTAATGTTACTAAATCATTTCTCAAGTGCAAAATTTTGTGAGCAATGTATCTTCTATCATTTTTATTTATTTAGGAAAGTTTGATATTTTCCCAAATTTTTATCACCAAATTGCGATTACGTTTCATTATTCTATACATGTATATATTTTACAATATATTATATTAATATATAATATATTATATTAATACACACGATCCGTTATAATAATCAATATCATCAGTCCACGACTATAAAAAAGTGTAAAAATTCAACGAATGTAATCGCTCTTTACACCTTATCATTTTGGTTATTAGATTGACGGAATGGATGACACGGTTCCAAACGCTTTAATTATTCAGTACATAAAACCAGAAAATTTTTCGGAAACTTCGGATTATTCATTTTTATTTCACTTGTGTTTGCACTCACTAAAAATTTAAATCTTCTACCGAATGGCTGTTAGTTGAAAAATAAATAATTGATGCCAGTTTGATCCATCAGATATTTGTTATAAAAATTGTCTGCTGGACTTGCGCAAGTTCTATGAAAAGATTGGAGTTTTATGTATTTTTCAGTTTGCATTAACAAAATTTGTTTAACACTCGAAGAAATTAAACTAAACAGTAATGTAACGATATGTAAAAAAATGCTAATAATTAGACTGCGAATTTTATGCATTTGACGATAATGGACAGGTACAGTTTAGAGCAGTGGATTAATTAAGAATATATAGACATCAGTGTATTAATTTCAGCTGAATAAGACAATTAAAAGAAGAAAGCAATTTCTATTTGATTCCTGCGTCTTGCAGTCAATGCAAACAACTTTTATTTTGCATAAAACTCCGCAGTCTACTAATAATATACTGCAGTGGAGAAAATCGAGTTACAAGATTGAAAAATTCTCAAAGTCGATGCGGCAGCATTTCCCGTTATCCGTTCAATTACAAATTATGCATAGATTATTTTTTCGTCCAGTGGCACAATCCTAGGGGGTGTCCCGAAAAAATTCGATGGTCGAAAAAGAAGGTCCACCCTATTGTACGATCAGATCGGAAATTGGTAAAAATTTGTATATTCTTGTATATTCTTGTATATTCTTCTATTTTCTTGTATATTCTTGTATATGCTTGTATGTTCTTGTATATTCTTGTATTTTCTTGAATATACATGTTTATTCTAGTATATTCTTGTATGTTCTTTAATATTCATGTATATTATTTTATATTATTGCAGGTGCTTGTATATTCTTGTATATTCTTATATATTGTGGAATATAGTTGTATATTCTTGTATATTCTTGTATTTTCTTGTATATTCTTGTATATGCTTGTATGTTCTTGTATATTCTTGTATATTCAGGTATATTCTTGTATTTTCTTGTATATTCTTGTATATTAGTGTATATTCTTGTTTATTCTTGTATATTCTTGTATGTTCTTGTATTTTCTTGTATATTTTTGTATATGCTTGTATGTTCTTGTATATTCTTGTATATTCAGGTATATTCTTGTTTATTCTTGTATATTCTTGTATGTTCTTGTGTATTCTTGTATATGCTTGTATATTCTTGTATTTTCATGTTTATTATTGTATATTGTTGCATATTCTTGTATATTGTTGCATATTCTTGTATATTCTTGTATTTTCTTGTATATTCTTGTATATTCTTGTAGTTCTTGTAGATTCTTGTATGTTGTTTTTATTATTACTAATAATATACTGCAGTGGAGAAAATCAAGTTACAAGATTGAAAAATTCTCAAAGTCGATGCGGCAGCATTTCCCGTTATCCGATCAATTACAAATTATGCATAGATTATTTTTTCGTCCAGTGGCACAATCCTAGGGGGTGTCTCGAAAAAATTCGATGGTCGAAAAAGAAGGTCCACCCTATTGTACGGTCAGATCGGAAATTGGTAAAAATAAAAAGTGTGGGTTGGCGGTGTTGGAGGCTCGAGGAGGTAGCCGAGATAGTCGAGTGTATCAGCATCCATGCACGGCCAGTTGGAAGCTGAGGGGCGGTTTTCGGACAAGTTAGGAAGGTCGAGAGGGGTGATTGTGTTCTGTATCATGTATAATTCACCAGCATAGCTTGGATCTCGCGTCGGCAACTACTGCGTTGTGCCCGTTATATCTGCTGTACCGGCCCCGTAGCATGCTATATCTAACCTCTCACTGTCACGACATCTTAGATATTTTCCCTCGCTTCCGCCCTCTTTTTTATTTCCTTTCCCGCTCTTATCCTTTACTTCCATTCTATTTCTAACCGCCTTCTTCTCCTTTCCTCATTTTCCGTTCTCCATTCGCGCGTTCGGACGTTCTTTCGGTCGTCGCGTCGCGTCGGGTTGGGTCGGCCCGTAGTACTTCTAGCTAGCTGGTTTCTCCCTTTGCTCAATTTCGCGTGTCACGAAGCCCTTTATGTGCCGGACCACAAGTCTCGCCGCCGAACAATGTCACATAACTTTGATAATTCCGCGGTCGTTGCATCATTCATGAAGTTGTCATTGTATAGCCATAACTTTTATGATGAGATCGCGCCATAATGTTCGTGGATATTCTTGGAAACTTACAACTGCCGAGCTATTCTTTTTTATTCTCCTCCTACCGTTGCGACGTCATAACGTTGGTTTATTCTCTCTCGGAATAAGTACGGAGCTACGAGAAAGGAAAACTTCCGAAATACGAAGATGTTTCGGGTTTCTAAGTACTGTATCTTGTACGTTTTTATTTTCACTCGTTAACCTCCCGATTCATAGGGAAGTTACTGTAATTACCCCGAAAATCGAAAATCGATTTTTTAGCAGATCTTCACGTTTCATGGTCATTGGAGTCATTTGAGACTATTTTTATCAAATTGTTAGTATGTGTGTGTGTGTGTGTGTGTGTGTGTGTGTGTGTGTGTGCGCGCGCGCGTGCGTATGGCCGTTTGTATGTTATCAAATTTTTCGTTAACGTTTTCTGAAAAAGTAATAACGCGATCAGAATGATGAATGATGCAATCGATGTGCCCCGTCGTAACTTAGAGCTGATTAGATTTTGGTCCATATTGGTCAAGTAGTTTTTTAGATTTTTTTCGAAAGAAGTTCATTCAACAATGCAATTTATACGACAGGATGGAAATTTTCCACCGAATAAACAAACGTAATTATATATATTTCCTCTTTGTAAATTATGCAACTAATGCTAATGTTACCGCTTACAACTAACGAATCGGGAAGTTCTTTGTGTGGCTCGTGGAGAGTCACACACAAAATAAAAAAAATCCATTAATAGCTGTATGCCCCACTAGCAATGCGTACCACTAACCCTTTCGTAAGAGCAGTCCTACCCGCGAGCTCGCGAAGCGAGCGAGCAACAATAACCAGCTAGTATATTTTTGTATGTTCTTGTCTATACTTGTACATTCTTGTATATTCTGGTATATTCTTGTATGTTCTTGTATATTCTTGTATATTCTGGTATATTCTTGTATGTTCTTGTATATTCTTGTATATTCGTGTATATTCTTGTTTATTCTTGGATATTCTTGTATGTTCTTGTCTATACTTGTACATTCTTGTATTTTCTTGTATATTCTTGTATATTCGTGTCTATGCTTGTGTATTCTTGTATATTCTTGTTTTATTCTTGTATGTTCTTGTATATTCTTGAATATACATGTTTATTCTAGTATATTCTTGTATGTTCTGGTATATTCTTGTATATTCTGGTATATTCTTGTATGTTCTTGTATATTCTTGTATATTCTGGTATATTCTTGTATATTCTGGTATATTCTTGTATTTTCTTGTATATTCGTGTATATTCTTGTTTATTCTTGGATATTCTTGTATTTTCTTGTCTATACTTGTACATTCTTGTATTTTCTTGTATATTCTTGTATATTCGTGTCTATGCTTGTGTATTCTTGTATATTCTAGTTTTATTCTTGTATGTTCTTGTATATTCTTGAATATACATGTTTATTCTAGTTCCTTGGTGGACCGGTCGATTAGCGAAAAGAATAGACATTTATAATTTCGTTGTATTTCGAGTAAGGCAAGATTCAAGTTTCCGTGAAAACAAGTTCATTAGCTCCGATGCTTCTCTTGTACTCTAAATATAACTGATGCTTTTAGCAGAAGGACTTGAACGTCTACGTCTACAGTAATTGACGTTAATTATAGGTAGGATAAATGTGCCTATTACTGCGGGTGTACATTTTACTGCGGTATTTTTTCCCAATCAGATTAAAATGCGTAAAAATAAATATTTTGTCCTAGATAAATTTGTACAATTCAACGAGAATGTATTCTCGTCGGCGATGCAAACAAAATCGTCTATTATCCTCATCTTTTTATAATCTCAGGATTTGAAAAAACATTCTTCATCACAGGTAAAAATAAGAGCATTTGTTGTACATTCTTTATATTGTTTTAAATTGCATAAAGTTTTATTATCGTTTAGATACATACTTCAATACAATAAAAATATAAAACCAAATTTTTCAAGACTCTTTAATAAACAAATTAAGCTCTCAGCATTACGTTCATTTAAATGACGCAGGAGCTCATTACTGCGGCACAAAAATCACCAGGAATGTCCTTAATACTGCAGTGTGAATTCCAACTAGGATACGATGTTAGATAACGAGTATTATAATAATAATTTGCTTTATTCCAGCCTGACAGCTAAGAAATGTGACTTGGTTTACATTAACCTATCTGTACAAAACTATCTTATTTCATTCGTTCGGTCCATACCTCTTTTCATTCATTTCTATGTCTTGTTATGCTGCATCCTACTTAATATCACAATGCAGCCTTATCTTCGCCCTTTTTGCCCAAAGCTAAGTCAATTGTTTGGCCGGACTAGGTCTGACAGAGTGACGTGTCTGATGACACATTCTGGGTACCAAAGGTCCCTATTAGAGAACTATACAGGGTGTCCCAAAACTAGTGTAGGAGCAGAAAATGGGAAGTCCTTTGGGTCATTTGAAGCGACATTTTCCTTTACAAAAATGGCGTCCGCGGTTTGTTTAGGAGTTATTAACGAAAAACACGGACCAATCGAAGCGCGACCTAGACGCGAGTTAGCATAATCGGCCCGACGCGCCAACTGTCAATTGGCCGAACGTGCCATCGCATGTCTCGATCGCGCTCTGATTGGTGCGTATTTTTCGTTAATAACAAGGAATCTCCTATTTTCCGCTCCTACACTAGTTTTGGACACCCTGTATAAGGAACCTCCTCATCGAGCGGGACTCAATTCGGAGTCTGCACCTATACCGTACAACGCATATTTTCGGTAAGACGCGATATTTCCTTGTAGAGAATCTGTTGGTTCGTGTGCGATCTTTCCAATAAAACTTCAAGTTATAAAGAAGAAGAAGATTATTTCCCGAGAAGATCATATCCTTCCTTGTTCACGGCATAACAGTGTCACGCATTCCTACCCTGTCCTACAGTCTTAGTATCTTAATTATCACTAACCCACTTAATTCCATATCTATTGCTTCCCTCCCCCTTCCCTAACTTTCGCATTTTTGTTTATAACAATTAATAAATGGTTTCGGCGCTACGGTTCGATCATTAGAAAAATAAAGTTCTAATGATCGAACCGTAGCGCCGAAATCATTTATTAATTGTTATAAGCAATAATACGATCGATATAAACTGATTTATTTCGCATTTTTGGTTTGGTACTCTCTTTGATTTATTTATGCTCTCTTTTCTCTCTTTTTCCTCAACTTCTCCAACCACTCTTCAACCTTTCTACCTTTTTTCCCGCTCACTACATCCTCGAGATCATTTCCCCATTATCCTGCAATCTCTTATCAAATGTTCCGTTTCCATACTCAATAACGAGTATGAAGATATGGTCAATATTAAATCAAAAACTAATGATAAAGTAAAGTGAAGTGCACAACAATTTAAGAAATAAAATAGGAAGAAGAATTAAGAGAGATAAAGGAGTTCACATTGTATAATAACTGTAATTTTGTATTCTCCTCGCAGTGTAATTTTGATCCCAAACCTGTGTTTGCATAAATGGAAAACAGATATTTTTACGGATGACTTACGCTAATTGCATATAAAGTTTCAACATTTCCTCTCCCAGATTCGTTGACGCTAAAATGATCAGTAACGAGTTCATTCTGTTTTGTGAAATTTGCATCTAAAAATACTTCGTCGCGCCAATCCTACTGTATAAATAGTTTTTCGGTGTGCAGCCATGTTACATAAAATATTAAAGATACGCCTTTTCGTGGGTAATGTCTTTATTTTCGGTAATCGACCCTTCCTCAATACATTTTAAACAGACCTTTAGTTTAGTCGTAAATTTCGATTCTGCATGATTTAGGGATACTATTTGAAACTTTCGATAATCAAAAGGTTGCAACAGATCAGGATTGCAATTATGTAATTTTAAGCACCAAAATCAATGCGTTAGCACTGTGTTATAATTAGACTGCGAATGTTTATGGGATCTACAATGTTCACAGACAAATTTTGAGGAAGTGGAAACAAACAAAATCTAATATTCAGTGGTAGCCTCTGTAGATCTGATATAAAAGAAAACATTTAAAGGTAACACTTGAAAACAAATTATTGATACATTAGCTACTAAATTAATCCTTCTGGATTCTAAAAAAAAACTGAAGCTGTTGGGTCGAGTTTTGAAAAAGTTATTCGTTTTCAAAAGGCGTGCAAATAGTTTGTACACCTGTAACATAATTGGATACTATTAATAATGTTTCGTTTCATTTCACGTCTTACTGTTAACATGTTGCGTCATAGACGAATGTTTACGAAGCAGTTTGATGGTTAATACAAAATTAGATTTGCACTAGGTGATGCACGTAACTAATTTACGGTGAAATGTTTGTAGTTTCACTATTACAACGTTCGTCAACAATAAAGCCGTGAGCCTGTTGGACGCTTAAACACAATATTAAATTTCAAAACGCAAACCGTTTCCGCGACAGTTCAGAGGTGGTTGGTGGAACGCGAACAACCGGCAACAGCCATTTTTGGATTTTTTAACGTCATTTCAATCTTCATCGCGTTACTAACAGATATTCTTTTGAGATGCTTTTGAAGAGAAATTAGTATTCAAGAAATATGAAGATGAAAAGTGATAATAAAGTAAAATAGTTGATCACTGGCACATTTTTATACTCATTTTTCATTACCTTCTCATCATTAGATAGCGGATCTTTGTGCAAAATAAAAAATGTTTGCATTGATTGCAAGACACAGGAGCCAAATCAAAATTTCTTTCTTCCTCTAATTATCTTATTAAGCTGAAACTAATACACTGGTGGTATTAAATATGTTTAATATGTTCAGTGTTTTACATTGTACGTACCTATTTTTGTCATAAATGTACGAAATGGTTATTTTCGATTAGCTTTCCATTTCTTGTATAGTAGATACTTGCCATTTTCTTCACGGCTACGAAACAATTTTCAACAATGTTTAGTAAAGGTACCAGTAGAACTAAAAAAAAATCATGTGCGTGGAAACCACGGGCGGCAGAAGTGAAACTTATTGCTTATTAAGTATATGTAGATACAGATAAATTATTATACCTAACAAGCAATAATTATTTTACATGTAATTTTGTAATTTATATACATACCTCTTGTTTTTTAAATATATATCTCATATATACATAATAAAAACACACGTTAGTATAATAATATATATATATATATATATATATATATATATATATATATATATATATATATATATATATATTCTCCGTTCATTCCCAGTTTAAATTTTCGCGCCACTCGACATTCGACTTCCGTCACATCAGAAAATTGTTACCCTCAGCAAAGAAGTTTCACTTCAAAAACGTGGTTGAACGTACTGTTCTAACCATTCGCTTTCATTCTGAGATCGCTGGTTGTCCAAACGGTTAAGAAGTTGGACTACCAATCGGTAGACCGGGGTTTCGAAACCCGTCGGGGTAAGAAATTATTTTTCTCCGTTCATTCTCAATTTAAATTTTCGCGCCACTCGACATTCGACTTTCGTCACATCGACTTCCGTTACATCAGAAAATTGTTACACTCAGCAAAGAAGTTTCACTTGAAAATGCAAACATTTTTATAACGGGACCACGCCAGGGACATACTCTACAAGATGCAAAAGGTTTCATAAGGTTGCATAATCGGTGAGCATACATAAAAAAAAGCGAAAAGAAGCACACACAAATCAAATTGAGTAACCTCCTTTTTCGATGTCGGTTAAAAAGAATAAAACAGAAGGTACTTGTTTATTTCGAGGCCTGGTAAATGCTATCATTGATCTGAAAATTTCCTTTGGAGGTTGGAGACTTTACATCGACAGTTCAGGGTTAAACTATGCTGGCCGTAACAAATCCAAAAATTAAACTAATCAACCTACGCTTGAGGGTAAATTGGCTGCGCGTTTTCCCCAGGCTATTGGGTCATTGAGAACGAGTGCGAGCACAGTGCATCGGTTAGAACCGCACAAGTGTAGCGATAATGTAAACATGATTTGTAACACAAAGGCTACATGAGTTAGGCACGCCTGCCACATGTTCAGGCTTGAGTGCAGGAGTATGGTGTGTCAGCGTACGCTCGCGTATTGTACGACCCCCATATACTTCTCCATCCTTATGAGCTGTGTATACACAGGCAAACAAGCCTTAGGTATCGAACGGTGTTTACATGCAGTACCAATTAATCAGCAGATACTGTAAACTCGTTTCCCTCGCGGCTTTTTCCTTCTCAAGTTCTCTTCTGGCACTGTAACAGGTTATTCTACGCAACTCCAGCTGCAGACATCATGCTGTGCATGTAGTGATTGTTGACTAAACTTTTAATCTTTGTACTTCAGTTTTTGGGGTAGTTGTTACCGGGGTTCCTTAAATTGTTTGACGTACAGTCGATTATTTTCTTTTGTGCATGCGTGTGCTTGGTTTCATTAAAAGGGGTAGACTCATTTCTAAGATTACAAGGTTGAGGGATGCGCCTTCTTATTTCTCGATAACGCAAACATTGTCCCAGTACAAGTATGTAGTACTTGTATTTCAGAATAGTTCTAAACTTGGACAACTAATATTTGAATTAATGATTATTATTTACGTTAAGTTTGATTGTCAATTTATTTTAAAATATCAATATTATTATGCGTGATAATTATTTTTTGTCCGAAGGCTTAAATTATACCTTTTGTTCTAGCAAAAGTTCGAACTATAAATGCACATGATTCGCATGGAAATAGACTATTTTGTATACTGTATTCGGATGAATTTTGAATTTATTTTTAAATTTCAAGTGATGTCTTAATGAAGTAATATTCAATAGTAATTATTTAATCTCCTAATTATTGATTTTATTATGAAAATTTAATTGATCATTATTTAGGTATCAATTTTGGACTGTCCAGACTTAGGGCACTTCAGCTTAGTACATCATCGCGGTAAGCGATCCCCACTCCACGCGAGAGCGCTTTCTACTCCACTACGCGTTCCCACTCTGATTCATCCCCACTTCACTCACCCACTTCGCACCGAAGGAGCTCAGTGTGGTGTTTCGTTCATTCAGGTCCATTTCGGACAATTTCGGACTCTAAAAAGAGACGTTGTCTCTCGGAGTCATCCTCTCAATCTATCTCGCATATTTCCATACCTTGCGTGACTATACAGGGTGAGCCCGCAGAAACAGAACACCTGAATAACGCGACTGCTATTGGTGTTAGGAAGAGATGCATCAGATGGAACTTGTATGATTTCGAGGGGGCATTAATCTGATGTTAGTAGCTTTTTTGTAGATGGACGCGTAAAGGACTTATGAAGGTCAACTTTATTCTTTTAAATGGGATGAGGTATTTTTTTAATACATCAATCGATGCAGCTGGACATTCGTTATAAAAAAGTACTAACCTATGTATGTCAAGAAGTTAGTAGTTCAGGAGATATTTCAATTTAAATAACTCTTAAACATCATTACTGTCGTACTATGACGTTAGCGTTTACTTACTAGTGTAACGTCTTAGTATGACTGTAATGGTATTTCAGAGTTTCATTTCACATTTCATTTAAAATAAAGTTATTACTTTTCCGGCACTTCCTGATAACATTATAGTAATCTTGAGGGGGGAAAGAGTAAATTACTTTTCCTTGATGACATTTCCACTATTTCAAAGTCTGTTTCATTCGGTAAAAGCGAACATCCGGATGCTAAGAATTTATGGTCTATGATTTCCACATTATGTTCAACAGTTTAGCCACGTTAAAGATACTTCATTATTTCTATTGTAGGCCTCCATAGGTCTAGACGTCTGAAATGTGCATATCAAAAATATATAAATAAATAAAATGTAATATATGTAATATATATATATATATATATATATATATATATATATATATATATATATATATATATAAAGAAAATCAGTTTGATAATGAAAAAACTTTATTACAATTTTTAAGAGAACGGTTGACTTTTAACCCATATATCTTTTGCATTTTTATCATTTTTTTGTGATAAGTAGAAATAATATGCAATAAAAAAAATGATTGACCTTGTGAGTTTGAAATTAATTTTCCAGCAACTTTCTTACATTAATTTTTAGTAAATCGTGGATGTGTAATTTCTTTAATTTTGGTATAGATAGCAACGTTGCTATTTTAATCCTCTGCATTCGGAGTTATTTTAACACGAAAATTAAACATTTCTTCCCACCTAGAATATTTACATTCCCTATGATTTTTCAAAGTTTATGGGTACGACATTGGTATACTACCTCATACAATTCCTAAATATTTGGCAATTGATTAGATACAGGCACATTTAATAATATAAATAATACTTTCAATAATGGTACAGCAATTTTAGTGGTGACTCTCTTTCTCTCTGAGGCACCACTCTAGTGTCACGGGTTAAAGACAGGAAGTGCATAATAAATTGATCAAACTGTAAAATTCTGTGCGTGATTATTGCGTAGTTGATTAATTATTATTAAATTAACTAATTTATAGTTAATATTATCCATACCTGGTACAAAATGTGTCGGATTGTACATTATTTTATAATTTTAGAAGTATAATAATATATTTCAATAAGTTCTTATTTCAGCAATAAATGATCATTATTTTTATATTTATTTCTAGGCAAATTTGTATTTGATAAATTATTTGAATATTGATAGAAATTAAAGAATTGAATACAATATATTTCCAATATGGAATAAATAAACTGAACTGGTTTTAAATGAATAAACTATCATTTAGTTTTATATTCAAGGAACGACGTCGTGACACGATGAATGCAAGTGATAAAGTGAAGATAAACAAAAGTAACTTATGAAGTAGTATTCAAATGGATTAAACAAATTCATTTTTGTTTATCGATTATACTAATTATACTATTTCAAATATATACATATATATGTATTGTATAATTGTATTCAATTCTTTAATTTCTATCAATATTCAAATAATTTAATTTAATAATATTCAAATATATATATATATATATATATATATATATATATATATATATATATATATATATAAGTAAAAATTTTCGATCGTTACAAATGATTATGTTCATTATAAATAATAAATAATTTCGGTGGGACATAGAAAATTGTATTAACCTAATTAATGCGGTTGTATTAATTGGATACTTTTTACCTTCGTTAGTTGACTCATGAAGTTTCTTGATAATCATCACGTGTCGTGGCGATAATGTTATCCATTTTATGAGAAGCGTGCATTGAAGTGCGATTTTTTGATTTGGATAAATAATCTCTTTAACAGTGTGTTCGCGTGTTCGTGTCATAAATTTATAATTCCGCACAATACTTGATAGGGATACGACACGCAATGTAGTTGCGTCTAGATTCGGTTCAATAAAAACATTGCACGTGATTGTAGAGCGCACATTGAACTTGTTTGTTCATGTAAACATAATGCACATGCACATATGTACATAATTGGACATAATAGTGAAGACAGCAACATTTAAACTCCGTTCCAGTATGCAGTTACACATCAATATCAATTGAATGGCTACAGAATAGGCTCCAACGAAATTTGCATTTGGATCTAACAGTAATTTCGAATTATTTTCATTAGTTTTCATTAGTTTTAGAGAAACCGTCTATAATCGACGGGAGTTTCGGTGGAAAAAAGACAATCCCGTCTTAATTGTACTTTTTAGTCCGTATATTAAAAATTGTTTCATTTTTTTTTAAATTTAAATAATTTAAATAATTATTTTTAGTTCGTATTAATTTTTATTTAAAAAAAAAATTTTTTTTTATTTAAATAATTATTCGTTAATAACTCGTTATTAAACAAACAGACAGACACGAAACCGATTTAATATTGCATTGTCATCTAGTTCTGAGCTATCTATGTTTCAAATTTCAAGTCTCCAGATCATCGGGAAGTGTTTTAAAATACGATTACAAGATTTTGCGGAAGGAAAGCGGTCGGACAGACAGATAAGAAAGCGAGCTAATAAAAACGTGGTAAAAAGACGCCTCAGGCGCAATGCTGATCGTAGGTCCCCGGGAAATCTAGTTCGGGCAAACAGAAAGTAGAGGGGCAACCTATTGGTTGTTCCGGGAAGTGGAGTGTTTTAAAATTTAATCACCTTCCTTAACAATAAAAAAATAGGTTACGCAATTGCCATATACCGGTACCGTTAGCGTCGAGCATATGAAACCGTGGTCACAACTCATATACAGGGTGTCCCAAAACTACCCTAGGAGCCGAAAATGGGAGGTTCCTTGGGTCATTTGAAGCGACATTTTCCTTTACAAAAATGGCGTCCGCGGCTTTGCTTAGCCCTTTCGCTACTACGAGCGACTATAGTCGCTCTGCATAAAACGCCACTGAGGTACTACGGGCGACTATAGTCGCTCTGCATAAGATGCCGCGTACTGGATATATGACCAGCAATTGGAGTTATTGGCACGATTACGATTTCCGTGGCCCCTCGTTTTGAGGTTATATTTGTGTTCTTGGGGTTTTCTCTCCGCGGCGAGAACCAACCTGTTCAGCGGGAGTACCGCGGCGGAGAAGCAGCCCGTAGCGAAAGGGTTAAGAGTTATTAACGAAAAACACGGACCAATTAGAGCACGATCTAGACATGCGATGGCACGTTCGGCCAATTGATAGTTGGCGCGTCGGGTAGACTGTGCTGACTCGCGTCTAAGTCGCGCTCTGATGGTCCGCGTATTACGTTAATAACTCCTAAAATAATAAGCCGCAGACGCTATTTTTGTAAAGGAAAATGTCGCTTCAACTGACCCAAGGAACCTTCCATTTCTCACTCCTGTACTAGTTTTGGGACACCTTGTATAATAAAATCGTGTGTGTCTGTCTGTATGTTCGTAACGGCATCAATTGAGAACGGCTCAACGTAGAAAGCTGGAGTTAGAACGATTAGACACGGCGTTTCTTCGGGAAGGTTTGGGAGCAAACCGCATTCAAAAAAGTCTATTCGTTCAAAAGTTGTGACGTCATTAGTAAACGAGGCCAACTTTTTCGCTCTCTTTTGGGAACGTTTCTCCTTTATAACTTTCCAACAAATGGACTTTTTCGAATGCGGTTTACTTTGAAACCTTCCCGAAGGAACGCCTCGTCTATCAGTTCAAAACCGAGCTTTCTACGTTTTGCCGTTCGCAATTGATACCGTCACAAACAGACTAAATATGACGTTTTCGGCCTCTTTTGGGCACGTTTCTGCTTATAACTTTTCACTGGTAGGACCTATGTTTAATTTGAGAAAGGGAGGTAGAGAGGGGAGAAATAAATTATCACAAACACATTCAATACCTACATGCTTTTAAAACTTGATGTGCCACAGCAACGCGTGGCGGGGGACAGCTAAAATAAATCGTAGGGCAAGGGGTTAAACTCCGTTAAACTTGTTACGAGCCGAGGTTTGACAGCGTGCGGAAACCGAGGATTGTTTGAGATTTTTAAGAGTTTTGGTATAGGTAGGAGTAGTGCACTCGGAACCCACCGATGTGTCTTTCACCACCGGGTCGTTCGTGTGTGCGGAACAGAGAAGGTGTACACTCCGGACTAGCTAGTGTATCTTTCAACACCAGGATATCCGTTTGTGCGGAAATAGGGTTCAGTGGAATTACCTTTTTAGGGGTACACTCCGGACTAGCCAGTGTATCTTTCAACACCAGGATATCCGTTTGTGCCACTGTCGGAAAGGATAAGGTCGTGGTTCCGCTGGCTCGTAACTTATTTGAAATAATTAGAATACACCTTGAGCGGTAAAGGTGTATCGTCGTAGGATGCTAACGACTGGGGATCGAATAGGAAAGGTTATGATTAAACTGAACTCTAGGTTTAAGTTTAACACACGATAATATAATCTTTGAAACGAAAGGAGTACAAATGTATAGAGTGTAAATTGTCGCGGTGTCGCGGACTAACCTCTCTGTTTACGCAACGAGGAATGCGGGGGCTGTATCTACTACAGAATCCCGTTGATGGGATTCATACCGGAAGAGATGTAATAGTTTTGCTCGAAAGAGAACTAATACCCGATCTTGCTCGATAGTAATCACGACGTGAATCGACGCGTACAGTTAAAACTCTTGAGATGAAAGCCCGAATATGAAGGGATTCAGTGCCCTTATACAGGGTGTCCCAAAATTCCTTCGATACCCGAAAATGGGAAGTTCCTTGGGTCATTTGAAGCGACATTTTCCTTTACAGAAATGGCGTCCGCGGCTTTGTTTAGGAGTTATTAACGAAAAACACGGACCAATCAGAGCGCGACCTAGACGCGAGTTAGTACAAACGTGTACGAACGTGTCATCGCATGTCTAGATCGCGCTCTGATTGGTCCGTGTTTTTTGTTAATAACTCCTAAACAAAGCCGCGGACGCCATTTTTGTAAAGGAAAATGTAGCTTCAAATGACTCAAGGAACCTCCCATCTTCGGGTATCGAAGGAATTTTGGGACACCCTGTATAGTCCCCAATATCGGCCTAGACAAGAGTGGGGACTATTGATAAAACAGGGTTCCCAGAAACGATGCAGATTGATGTATCGTCTCTAAGTGCCCCAAAATCTTAATGAGTGCCCTAATCTGAATAATTGCCCTGTTCTGAATAGACTCTTTATTTCGATGTGCAGCTCCAGAATGGCCAAAGGTTACCAACGGTCGCTGCCGCATACGTAACAAACTAGTTTGGTATGGGTTATTTTTACTAAATATAAATGTCGTCCGCACTAACAAATTTAATATTGCAGACTATTATACATTACTAAACACTTGTGTTGGGTAACCACTAGACTGCGGATGTTTCTGCAAACGTTTTATATTGTATAATTGTTAATGAGGTCGTAGACAAATGTGACAGATTTGAAATCAGCGTGAAAAAATCTACGGGAGATGATATATAGCATGTTAAAAAAAATTTGTTCCTCCCGTGGTATTGGCAAAACCACAATTTTCTTGAAATTGTGCAACTTTAACGAATTATTTCAAGGTTAAAAAGCTTTCGTACCACAACCGCTATAATTATTTCATATTCTGCAATGTTTCAGCTTTAATTTTTAAAAAATTTCATTGCTCTATCTCATTTCTATCGAAAGTTCTTTGATTTTGACACAGATTTCGTCGAAAATTCCCACTGTGCGGCGCACAGTGGTCCGGATGGAGGAATTCAGTGACATTTTGTTATAACTTTCGAACCATTAGAGATATAGCAATGAAATTTTCACTAAAAATATTTTAAAAATAGTAATTTTTAACTATAGGTAATTGAATATTTTTTGCATTTGTTAAACAATATTTTTTAATTAATTTTCATAGATATTTTTTTATTAAAAATACGATTGTTTAAATATAGGTATACGAACTATTTTTTCATTGAATTATTGAATCAATAAATTTAGTGACATTTCTGCATCACTTTTGTAAAAGTTATAAGGATTAAATGTTTATTGAAAAATATAAAAAAATAATCACTTGTTAATGAAAAATAATTTAATATGTTTAGAGTTTGTTTAATTATTTTTATTAACATTTTACTTACTTTATTGGGTGATTTAGTTGAACCTATGATACGCTTTAAACACTAATAACTTGCGTTATTAACACTAATAGTTTAGCAACGTTCAGCAAGCCAATTTTGGTTCTACAATAAACTAGAGAATCTCTACTTTATAATAACGTAAAAATCATTGCGTGGAGCGACGTGGGGCATATACTAATTCAGTAACAAGGAGGAGTAACATGGGCGTTTTTGCGGAAAAATGAGTACTGTCTTTGACACTTAATTTACAAAAATAGTGGAATGTTATCGATAATTTGGAATTACTAAAATGAAAATACATGTTTTGAGATGCTATATCATCATACATAGGAAATTTAAATACTTCTTAGTACATTTTAACATATTTCTAGCGCGTATGGCAATGTGCCAATTCATTTATAGGTTAGGCGTCCGCCATTTAGGTGAAATTCACACGCTCTTATACAGGTGTTCATTGGGTTCCGGTGTTAAATATACGCACACAAGTGTAAACAAACAAATAAGCAATCTTCAGATTATGTTTTCAGAGGAATCAAAGGATGTAATGGAAAGACAAATTTATCAATAACATCAAGGTTTACTTTATTATACTATAATATTTATAGTTGAATAGGTACTTGGAACAAAGTTGGACACAAAGTATGGTAAATAAGTTATGGCACATGATATGTACAATATGGAGGAAAATTCTTTTCCTTTGTCATTGTTTTATATTGCGCGCAATTTGGTGCGCCTCAGAACATGGTTTCCTTTTCATGACATATTTGTTCTTAAGAAACTGTTAACTTCACAGAAGTGGCTCTTTGGTATCATCTACGTCTATTCGTAATCTACAGGCATTGTTCATTTGAAGTGGCTTTCGCATCATGAGACAATGTGACGTTTCAGCAATCTATCA
This sequence comes from Lasioglossum villosulum, assembly GCA_963971365.1. NCBI lineage: Eukaryota > Metazoa > Arthropoda > Insecta > Hymenoptera > Halictidae > Lasioglossum > Lasioglossum villosulum. The sequence goes on along the minus strand of OZ020498.1, from coordinate 28,327,601 downwards.
AAAAGAAAATTCTGACAAAATAATATTATAAATTAATAATGAAATGCACTATTTTGTATGAAACATTTTTATAATAGGTTGAAGCAGCAATTTACAATTTCTAGCTAGATCAAGGGGACTTGCGAACTATATAATGTGAATCACAAAAAAAAACATTGAAATTGTTTGAGGTTTTTTAACAAGTGCTCTGTATCAGCATTATTTGTATCAACGTATTATTGTCTTTATTATTTATTACGTGTGAGAAAATTTCTGTTAATACTTTAGATCCTCATAATGAAACGTTCGAAACCGTTTTTAATAAAAAATTATACGCAAATATAGTAATAATATTAGATTGCGGATTTTCATGCAAAATAGAAATTGTCTGCTATATTCATTTTTTTCCGAATAATTTTAGCAAGTTGGACATAGTACAATAGAATTTTTAGATTTTTTAAATATTTTGCAAACGCATAAAATCCGCACTCTTAATAATTCTTATTAGTTGGCTAAACATTAATCTGGAATCAATTTGCAAAAAGCTGTGTTGTATATTTGTCTGAATGCGGTAAAGTTTTGATCTAAGAAAAACGGACATCCTCTTTATGTTTTTATGAAACTTTCACCAACTTATTTTCGGAATTCGTTTTATTAAAACGACACTAAAAACGATATTTTGAATTGTATTTTGTGATTTAATGGGCGGCATGCGGTTACAAAGAAATAGTAGAACTGCACGATTTAAGAAACAGCACTGACACGAGAATTTTTCTTAGATCAAGACATCGCCGTACCACGATAAGATAAGTATAGCCAATGTTTTTCAATTAATAGCTGTACCAAATGATCTAATTTATTCTTCCACTGGAGCAATAATTTAGTTGCACTAGATTGCCAAAATATCGCAGTGTGCATCCGTCAACTTTGAAATGAGAATATCTAAAAACTATCAAACACTATAAAAATTTCCGTGTCATGAAACGACACGAACGATGTGTCGACCAGATAGCGCTGCCATTTCGTAGACGTGCATCGTAGATCGAAAGAAGCGAATAAAGTTTAACCAGTGCATTAATTATTACATAACAATTTACAAACATAGTTACGCGTGATTATATACAAATTCGTGACAACTTTTACGACAAATAGAAATAATGAAAGCTTCGCTCGAATGAAACTACAATTTGCTAATTACTCAGTGAGCCGTCTAAATCTATCTGAAAACAATTACTCGACAGAACTATTCTTCCAGAACGCCGGCCCAAGTTGCACGCAACATATTTACATAGAAATTCTACAATGTCAGGCAATTAAACTAATACTTTATGATATGTCTTTATTATATTATTATATCGGTCAATTATGGTCTTACTCATAAATGGTGTTCAGATACTTTTACAATATTATATCCTACTAAATCTTGTCATATCTTACAGAACCACTCTCTTCACCGAATCGCATTGGTTTTTTTTCTATACAATGATCTTCGCGAAAATTAATAAATCACTTCGAACGCTTACAACTATACCCGAATGGTTTCCATTTATTTCATTGTTTCTTTCTTTTTGTTTCAATCGGTTAACGACGACGGAAAGAACCTTTGAGTTTTATACAAATAAGAAGAATACATTTTCCTTGCGCGCGATTTATGATTTATTCTCGTTTTAGTCGATATAGAGTACGATATGTAGTACGCAAGATAAAATGTTTCTATACATAGTGTTTTCCTTCGAATGGCGTAGTCGCGTCGTTTAGAAATAGAAAGACGAAAGACACGCAAATGCTGTAAATAACAGTGATCACTGGGGTATACTCGTATCGAAAATCCATTTTACTATGATATGTAAACAGTATTTATGATTTTGAATAATTATTACGTTTCTAAAATGTCTTTTGTCCCACTCATCTACTAATTTTTGTCGTTTTAAAATAGTCACTCTCTAAGTCGATTCGGAAACCGTTAGCGTATTTCCCTCGTTTACTGCCACTGTAGAGTCCATACGATTAAATGAACGTGAAACAAAGAGTAATCGAATCAACAAGGCTTAAGTAGTGAAACGATGCAAAGTGGTTGAAAAGATCTTATGCTAAACGGTAAATGTCAACGCGAAAAAAGAGCGGCTACCGGAAACTGATTATGCATACACCTATGAGTAAGATTCTATGTTTAACAATTCATTTTGGCTTCTTTAGATTTATTACAAACATTCAATCTAGTTACTGATAGTAATTATTTATATTAATTAGTATTCCTCGTAAATCCTTTATACAAACCTTCTTATAGTTGTACGTCTCAACATAATACTCTTCGGTTATATGTATTGTAAGTTTTAGCTTTTGTCAAGCGTTCTCAAAACTATCGCCACTGCTGCATGTGACCGCTTCGTAAATCAAGAATAATTTATACACATTTATATATATATATATTTATATATACACGAGAATCTTCATCTTTTGCGCATGTAGGTATACGCGACCTTTTCGAGTAACTTCTGTTTCTTTTGCCCTGCTTTTGTAAACGTGTTGTTTCAAGTAGGATGATCCATGAAGTCCTAACAACATTTTGTTCCGTTCGTAATTTGTCAATCGAAAGATTTGATACGAAATCAACCACTTTTTCGAATGATTTTTTAATAATAAGTGTTCATTTTGCATTGCTGTTTTATAGGCTGTAGTCTAAGGTCCTCTTCGTGGTCAAAAAATAAGAACAATTGAAATTAACGTTCCTGCCGCATTCTCACGAGTTACACTCGTCACGAAGATTTCAAACAAAGTCTAACAAATATGAATGACACGCGTTTGTTTTTAAACGAAAGCTTGAAATCAATATTTAAGCATTAAAATAAATGTGGCCATAGAAAAAATAAAAATTTTTTAAAAAAATATAAATATATTTAAAAAAAATATAAATATAAATTTTCTCTTCTACGATATTTTTCGGGACAAAAACGATTTTAATCACTGTAACTGTGAAGAAAATAACGATGAAAACGTTTGTAACCCTAGTAGCACAAAAATATTGGGTAAATGTTTTTTTCAAATATTGAAAAAATATTTTTTAAGCCACACTTTTTCATATGAGAAAAATATTATATCTGAATATTTTATACATATACAAGAAATGTAAATTCAATGTTCAGAAAATATAAGCTAAATATTCAGAGAATATAAATTACATATTTAAAAAATATAAAGTAAATATTTAAAAAACGTGAAACTCATATTTAGATAACGTTCAATTAAATCTTCAAATTTAAGAAAAAGTTATAACAAAAATTAGAAACTATAATATAATAACACTACTTTCTGTGCACTGCTCGGGGGAATATTTATCTTCGTCTTCGAAAGGGGTTTATTGAAAATACAGAATTTTTTTATGCAGTTAGAAAGATTAATGGTTCGGGGAATGCTACATTCGTAGGCCCATAGATTTTTTTTGTGCAACTGTGCATGTGCAATTAACAATTGCATCATTTCTTTAAGTAGAAATGCATATTTTTGTTGTACTAATCGATTTCACTGTTTATTCTGTGTAAAAAATGATTACCATAGCAAAAAATTATTAAATTCTCTTGTTTTCAAGATACATTAAAATTTCTATTTCTAATATTACATAAAGATTAATTTTATGTGAAAAAATATTTTTTTCATGGTATGAAATAGAAATATTATTTGTATATTAGGAAAAACTATTCTATTTTTAATATTAAATAGAGATTCGTTTTATAATGAGAAGAAATATTTTTTTCATAATATGAAATAAATATTATATGTATATTAGAAAAGAATATTCTATTTCTAATATGAAATATAGATTCATTTAATATTTAGAAAAAGATATTTTTCTCATAACATGAAATATATATTTCCTCCATATTTATAAAATAATATTCGTTACTTAATATAAAATAAATATTGTATGAATATTTGAATATTAAAAAAAGATTGAATCGCTTTTTAATATTATATGAATGTGTATACAATGTATTGTGCTACTAGGGTAAGGATAAAGAGGTTTTAATCATTCTAACTGTAAAGAAACTGAGAAAGTCAAGGTCAAATAGATTATACAATAATTTTAAGTGCTTGAGTTAATTTCTTGAAAATATTTACGATTAGGGTTACTGTTAGATTTTCAAGTGATTTTTAATATATTGACAGTTGTATTTAGTATCATAATTATCATTTAATATGTAATAATACTCCATTGGGTAAAGACCGACATGTTAAAATAAAATTGTTATTTTAAGTTCATTTTAAAAATTGTATTTCATTCTTCAATGGTTTCAACATGTTATTACTACATCCGAAAATACTGTATTAATTAATGTATTTTGAAGAATATGATTCCTTAAGCAGATTGAAACATTGACTTTCATGACAAGGTATCCATAAGAGATAATGAAGTTTCGAATAAATTAGACAGTTGAAAATTTTAAAACATCTTAAATTATGACGTGGAACAATTATTGAATTGGATTGAATTGAATTGTCCTTTTCGCTTTAACGCAAATTGGCGAAATGAACATCTATTTACATCACGAAATACATTTATTTAGGAAATAAATAATTAAATCATTTTACTAGTTATCAGAAACAAATAAACATGACAAGATAGAGAAATTGTTTACGGGATATAAATCGGTAAACTTGTATCACCGTAAAAGGAATCTAAAATAACATATACCTGTATTATCACATGAAAAATTTTCAATGAAAATAAAGTTCAAATTAAATGTAATCACACATTTCTGAACATACTTAAATGTTAACTACAAACTATAAGAAAATAAATTATACAAAATAGAAGAACATAAATGGTGATCTTGGAAATTTCGAAAACATTGTTATTGACGCATTTTTTATATCATCATAACTGATAGAAACATTGAAGTGGTTAATGTTTAATTTGACAACTTGTATAAAGTATATAAAGGAATTCAGAATGTCTTTTATTAATTAATACATTATAATTAATGGTTAAAGTTTTTCTATTATGTCGATGCATGTATTCAATTGAACCATACAGGGTGGGACATTTACATGGGAACACGTAAATATAATTAATGATTTTATGAAACGTGTGTGCATGATAAAGTTGTAATATTTCAGGGAGAACCTGCAGCAGTAAGTTTATTTTTTCAAGGTCACATTTTTATAGATTCCAAGGTCATCAGTAAGAATTCTGAAGACGAAACCATTATTAATCGAGCCACTAATGTTCAGTCACGCGTATTATGACATAAACATACGTTTCATGGCGAATCAATGCAGTAATAACAGTTTGATAATGTTAAGAAATATTAGTCAAGAGATACAATGATCGAAACCGTGAATATACAGGCTGATAATCTTGATTGTTTACATATCCAAAGAGATGAATATCATTTCATGTAAAAAAATTCTGATGACCTTGAAATCTCTGGAACAATGACCTTGGAAAAAATAACCTTACGACTGCATGTGCCCTCTAACGTATTACGATTTGGTCCTGAGCACTTTTGCCATAAAATCATTAGTAACAGGAATATTTAGGTGTTCTCATTTCAATGTACAACCCTGTATAATTAATAATAAAACTAAATCATGAAAAAGTGCAGTGTTTGCAAAGAACGTTTACATTTTTAAATATCACTCTGTGTCCATATATTTCTGTGCATATCGTTGTTCTTTTTTTTAGATGTGAATAAGATATGACTTGGGAATAAAATGATATATAATAAAATGAAGATGACCTTGACTGACCTTCACTGAATAAGCACAGCAGCTTTTTCAGTCACTTCCTTCTATTTCCTATAGTGATCGACGAAATCTGATGTAATGTTTTATTAACTCAATCTATGTATAGTCTATAGTATATATATAGTCTATATGTATATAGTCTGTATATGTACTATATATAGTCTATGTATAGTCTGTATATGTACTATATGTATATAGTCTATGTATAGTCTATATAAACCAGGTTGGGTAGATTTAATATCCAATAAGATAACAAATAATCACTTGAAATAATGAATAACTTCAAATAATTTATTATTTGTATCTTATAATTACCATAAAAAAGTTCATTTTCATTTGACGTTTTATTCAAGTAATGTTTCATTTGAATAAGTTTTTGTTTCAGATAAAGTAATAAATAATTTCACCTCAAGAAGAGTTTATATCGAAGTAACTAAATTAATTATTAAATTTAAATATGCTAATTTTTGTAGTTTCATTGTTCTTTAGTACGGGAAATAAATAGAATTTTGGAGAGTACGAAGTATTTGATCGAATAAAAGAATGAATGGAAAATTATTTGAAGTTCAAATAATGAAATAATTTTGATAAAATTGGCCTGTTCAAATAAACTAGCATATTATTACTATAGCATACAGTTAAATAAGATAATATTTTATTTTAACGATTATTTTTAAAATAATTTATTTCGATAATGTCCAAGCCTGATACAAACTTGATACAAAAAACTCTGTTTTTTTTAAAGATTTCCGATATTTTCGTAGACAATTTAGAATTTGAATGAGAATTCAACCATTGAACATAATCAACCATTGTACTGCATTATTTGAAGTTCAATTAATGAAATAATTTTGATAAAATTTGACTGTTAAAATAAACTAACATATTATTATTGTAGCATGTAGTCAAGTAAGATAATATTTTATCTTAACGATTATTTTGTAAATAATTTATTCCGATAATTTCCAAGCTTGATACAAGCTTGCTGCTCTGTTTTTTCAAAGATTTTAGATATTTTCGTAAGCAATTTAGAATTTGAATAAGAATTCAACCATTGATCATATGTGCTGCATTATTTGAAGTTCAATTAATGAAATAATTTTGATAAAATTTGACTGTTAAAATAAACCAACATATTATTATTACAGCATGTAGTCAAGTAAGATAATATGTTATCTTAACGATTATTTTGTAAATAATTTATTTCAACAATTTTTTGATACAAGCTTGCTGCTCTGTTTTTTCAAATATTTTAGATATTTTCGTAGGCAATTTAGAATTTGTATGAGGAGAATTCAAACATATTGATCGTATGTATGTACTGAATTGTTAATAAACCTGAATTGTTATGGATACTTTGAAATGACAATTAATGTTCATGGATCATCCTACACGCGTGTAGAACGCGGATGTGCTTGGAGTTCTTGTAAATAGAGAATATAATGTATGTATAATACAATACATAAGCTTTGCACCTGACTTACCCACGAGTAAAAAGCTCATGTATGTCTTCTTACCATTAAGTTCGACAATATTACCGGATTGTACATGCATTGGAATATAGTGTAGGCGCTTTGTTACGAGATTGTAAACATTGTTGCTTCGAAGTACTTGGCACGCAGAATAATGAGAACGTGATTGAAGTTTCGAGTCGTATGCGAAACGACGATGTCGTTTTTGTTCAGAGACAATTCGGTTTATTTGTTATTGCAACGTTACACGACGAAATCAACGACTTTGCCGTATCGCCGTCGGCCAGTTAATTTCCGAATTTCGTTTCAAGCAGAAATAATGGAAAGAAAGTCGATCGACACGAAGTGATTTGCTAGAACTTATTTAATCGACAGAAGGTTCTCACCCCTCCATTGATAATAATTGGTATATACAAGTATGTAAAATAGTGACCTAGAATTCTGCCTTATTCTTTCCCAGGTAAAAGAAAATGTACACGGCACATATACCTACTCGCGCCAAACAGTAAGGCTCCTAGGTGTACATTATGATAATGACAACTATTCAAAGCATACTGCGATATGATTTGTTTTACCCTGTCTTTAGTGCCTACAGAACAGTTCTTTTAAATGTTCCCCTTCCTGCGCGAACACTCGGCCATGCCTGATCGAGGAGGTTACAGGTTTTTTGCACTCGAAATACACCATTTTGCAAATCAATAACGCCCTTCCGCAAATCAAATTCAACCTTCTACAAATATAGTATCTTTAAGTAAGTTTTCGTAAAAATCAAATCAAACGTAAATTAATTGCTGAGAAATTCAAAATTTTATTTATAGCAATGATGTACAGTGGGTAAAAAAAGTATTGACACGTCTAAAAGTAAACGTGTACTTTAATTTTCAAAATTTATTAACCAGAAAATGGCTACAATGAATAGACATATCTATACACGTAGTTTTCACACATTACAAAGTTGATGAATTGGCGATTACTTTTAAAAAACATTTGATGTACAGTGGGTAAAAAAAGCATTGACACGTCTACAAATAAACGTGTACTTTAATTTTCAACATTTATTAATCAGAAAATGGCTACAATGAATAGACATATCTATACACGTAGTTTTCACACATTACAAAGTTGATGAATTGGTGATTACTTTTAGAAAAATATTTGATGTACAGTGGGTAAAAAAAGTATTGGCACACTCTTAAAAAGGCGATAACTTTTTAAATATAGTATTATAAGATTTGAATTTTTTTGGGAAGCTAGAGCAATTAGTTTGCCACAGGATGCGAAATAAAATTTTGTCAAAAATTGGCCTACATAAAAAATTTGTAAAATGCAACTTTTAGTATTTTTGCTACAATTCCGATGAATTGCAATTTTTGACAAAATTTTCTTCAAACTAATTGCTCTAGTCTCCCAGAAAAATTCAATCGTATAATACTATATTTCAAAAGTTATCGCCTTTTTAAGAGTGTGCCAATACTTTTTTTACCGACTGTACATCCAATTTTTTGTTTAAAGTAATCACCAATTCATCAACTTTGTAATGTATGAAAACTACGTGTATGAAGCAAAAATTAAATGTTGTCGGCGCGTTGGTTCGATCAATTATATACTTAAACACTATTTGCAAAATATCACAAAATTTTTCTCAACGTTTCGATCTGAATTTAGACCCTTTTCAAGAGATAAACAAAACATTGTGTCTGTAACGAAACCAAGAAAAAAAACCACACAATTTTAATTTCAATTTATAGAACCAAGTATAAACAACTAAAAATGCTACTTACTTGCGTAGTGTTACAAAAACATTTAAACTATATAAATTAGAAAAATTTACAGTCTGTATGTGACTAACATGTTGCTGCTTGTACAGTCAACACGATAGTGAGGAACGTATCCACGCTAGGAGACTAATGGCTGATCGCGTATCGATCTTTTGACCAATTATCAAAATAAGGCCGTAAATTCAAATTATCAAACTACGTGTATACATATGTTTATTCATTGTAGCCATTTTCTGATCAATAAATTTTGAAAATGAAAGTACACGTTTATTTTTAGAAGTTTACCTCGCAGTACTGACACTGTTCACCATCAAAATGAGGCGGTAAATTCAAATTATCAAACTACGTGTATAGATATGTGTATTCATTGTAGCCATTTTCTGGTTAATAAATTTTGAAAATGAAAGTACACGTTTATTTTTAGAAGTTTACCTCGCAATACTGACACTGTTCACCATCAAAATGAGGCGGTAAATTCAAATGATCAAACTACGTGTATAGATATGTTTATTCATTGTAGCCATTTTCTGATCAATAAATTTTGAAAATGAAGGTACACGTTTATTTTTAGAAGTTTACCTCGCAGTATTGACACTGTTTACATAATATCAAAATTTACATTTAGTCTAAATAAATAAATAATTAATTTTAAATATTTTTAATGGGTGAAATTGATTTGCAAAATGATGAAATTGATTTGCATAAGGTTCGGAGTGCAAATCCTATACAAATGTATTAAACAAAGTCCCTTACCGTCGCATGGCAGCGAATTTTTAGTTTTCTGTGTCTGTTGTCTGCAAGTCTGATTTTGGTCTCGATTGATTCGATTAGAAAAGAATTTTGTGCAAGTGTATCCAGGGCCGCAGTGAAAGGGTTGCGGAGGGGGTGACATTAATGATAGGGGCGCTGATAACGTCGATAATACTTATTACCAGGTTGCGTATCTTTATGCATTTATAGCAAAATTGAGTAGATGAAATTCAAAATAGTTGGAAAATTTTAAAAATTGAAACTGTCCATTCAATATTTTCACATACTGTAAAATTATCGATCCTTTGATTTTTGTATTGATTTAACGTATTCATCCTTTGATTTTTGTGTTGATTTAACGTATATAATAAAAATTGGTGAATTGTTATGCTAATCTCTTTTATGCAGTTCTTTTTGAGGAGCGTGTGAGGGTTAAGGGAAGAGATAACAATCACTTTGGTCTCTATTTCTAGCAATCAATGATGCAACTTTCATTTTGCATAAAGATCCGCAGTCTAGTTATTATCTTTTTAATTTTCATTGTTGGTAATAGTTAACCCTTTGCAGTCCGAATTATATTTATTTAAAATTTACTTCAGAGGATAGTTCCTTGACTGCTACTTATTTCAAAACTAAAACTTTGTTGTAATTTATATATGAGGAACTTATATTTGTTTTTAAGTAAAAAATACGACAATTGTATGTGTGTGTATAAGAACCAAATACAAATTAGAACTCGTTTTATTTAATTTTTCTTTCTCTAATGGCAAATCATACTCTACAAAGAAGTGCAAAGGGTTAATTTTGCTTGTGATTTTTAGATTTTTATGGTGAATAAATATCTGATAAAAATTTTTTATTTATTTTTTGGTAGGGGTCGCAAATTGTAATTTTAGTCTCAGGCGCAAGTTTTCCTTACTGCGGCCCTGAGTGTATGCAAGACAAGATATTCGTTATATAGTTCCACGAAAAAACAAAATACAAACGTCTTAGCAGTGTCAGAGTTAATATTTGTTCAATAACGTTATAACTGTAGAAGTAATATTTGGTGACATCAATAAAACGAATTGTATTGACATTACAAAAATAGATAAAACGGACACTTCGTGTATAATACTTCGAAAAATGAGGTCACAGTAGCAAGGTGATCGATTTCAAGCAATTTCCTTCTTGTGAATTTCAAATGTAAACGAAGGTATACATACATTAAGGTATTCATAATGCGTGGTAGTTAAAAATTTGTTTAGTATTACAAACTCGATACATTGAAAATATAGAAGTAATTCAACATCTTAAAATGTAAGTAAAATACTTGCACGTTACTTTGCACGTCGTTCTTGTATCAATTACAGTTGCTCCGTGAAACAAAATTTTATCTTGAAAACGTAACAAACTTATAACTCGTACAGCAACTAATTATTACGATTAGTATCACACGTAATTAGATAAAAAAGAAAGTAATAATTCAGACAATTATTATATGCCACGGAAATATAAAATATCGCAGTGAGAGTATTTTCCCTCTGTATGCCATTGTTTTCTAGGAACATTTCAATTCTTGTTATATTTGCTACGAAAAATAAAAATTGTTAATTTTAGAATTCGACGGAACAGAAAAATGTTTTCTGTGTTCCCGCGAGTTTGGAGAAATTAAATCGTTTTTCCTAAATCCTAAAAGTAGCAGAAAGTTGGTGGTACTTTTCAATAATTAAATTTTTTTACTATTCAATATTTTCCCAAAGATAAATCTATCGCCAAAATAATTTCAATATTCCTTGTTCGTGATAGCGTTCTTCCCAATCACCGTTTAATGATGTTCTACTATATGTGGCTGTCCTTTTGGAGGATGATTCGTATTAAGAGATATTATAATGTTTTATAAAATTGTCGCTCAGATCGTTATAACATTAAACCTGTTAACTCGCTAAACTTCGACAATAGGAGTTTTCGAGTATGTATGAAGTGTGTGCTCTCTTCAATATACCCACAAATTTGTTCTAAATAAGTAGTTTCTTCTTTATAAGTAACCACAACGAAATGTGTATGGTTCTTAAATTTTCAAATTTGCACAGGCTCTGTGATCTCGACTGAAATAATTCGGTACAATACATTTTTATTATTACTGGACTGCAAATTTTGATGCAAAATAAAAATTGTCTTTATTAATTTTAAGTTACAGATATGTATTTCTTTGTTTAATCATTTATACGTATAATTGAAAACGATGCAACAGTATTTTGAAATACTTTAAATCCTTTTCTGTTCTGCATTCGACCTATTAATTTTGATCATTATAAATGCATAAAATTGGAAAGTCTATTGATCACAAATCAGCAGCGATCACATAGCATGGAAAGCAAACTGATACTTCTGAATGACCAAATTTGATCGAATAATAAACTAGAATTTAATGAAATTAGTAGTCTTCAAGGACACTAGAATGTGAAATCTTATTTTTGTTCGAATGTGATTATTCTACGTTGCTTTTTTGCATTCGATTTGTTTCCGTTTGTCATTATTTAACTTTATTCCAATCCTTCTAATCTTTATTCTTCTCCTTCCGCATTTTTACTATCATATATTAATTAGTTCAATTAGTAAAACAGTAATTTTGCGAGCATCGGCTCGCAAGTTGCCAGAGAGATCGCGCAACATTATTGTAGAACAAAATGGTATGACACTTATTCTAAATAATAAATAATTGTCTTTCATTCTGCTTAAAAAAAAATGAAGGCAAATTTCTGTGGTTGTTAGGAAAAACGACGCATGTCACAATTACAAGAAATTTCAGTTTATGCATTGATTGAGCTTCGTATAGGATTCACGTATTTACCAGAAAAAACTCATGAAAATAATTTCGAAAAGCTAAAAAGAAAATACAATTTAACCGATGTCCTATGTCAAAGCATTAGTCACCAAAACTTTGAAGTGTAATGTCTCAAAAGTGAAAGTATGTGATATGCGGCGTTCTTCCTGACGACCACTGATTTATTGATTTATTGATTAGAAATTTTATTGATTTCTAACCCTTTACAGTCGAAAATGAAACATTTCTTTCTACCTAGAATAATGCTTTCTTTTTATAGATACGAAATTGATTTAGTTCCTCATACAATATTTAAATGTTTAGTAATTGATTAGATATCGACATATTTAACAATCTAAACAATTTTTTGGACAATGGTATAGCAATTTTTAGTGGTGACTCTAAAGTCGAACGGTTCGTCAAACCATTTAGGTTTGTACGAAACCTTAGGGTTAAAAGATAAGTGTACATTACATCGAATATTTGAATCATATCACAGACAGCATGGCTAGAACATTTTTCGAAATTTTCCATTTGTCAACTTTATCTTTCCGTTTTTATTAATCTAGGGTGCATTTGCACCTCATACACGGAGAAAAGGGGTTCATTCCGTTTCACGCGTCAAGCGCGTAGATCGTTCTCAATGCGATGCGCGCATTGACATCGTTCCGTTTCATTAACGTGTACAGCTTCACATCAAATTTCAAATTTTTTTAAAATTGCCGCTAACAATCGCTGATGCATCGACTTCGCATCAAACGCTTCACTTCTGAGCTGTAGTAGCTGATGCGATGTTAAGGAGGTATCGGAGCCATGGATATGACTAGCATATTACTAGAATATTACTAGAAAAACAAGTGAAAACTGTGTTTACGGGAAACCTCATGATTTAGATAGATTATGATTATATTTAATAATATGAGCGTCCAAAGTAGGGCAAACAAGTCGAAACAAACCACCCTCAGGTTCCCATGAATTTTTCTGATACAAAACGGTTTTTCTGACTTAAATCATGAGCTGAGCAGGCTATGATGAACCTTCCTCTTTACAATGAGCCCTCACACAGCTCATAACATGCTAATATGAGCTGTGTGTGTGCTTATTCTAAAGAGGAAGGTTCATCATAGTCCGCTCTGCTCATGATTTAGATAGATTATGATTATATCTAATAATATGAGTATCCATAGTAGGGAAAACCAAAGAAGAAAAATTCCGCAGATTTCAATGTATTTTTTTAATACAAAACGATTTTTTCGACTTACACCATGAGCAGAGCGGGCTATGATGAAACTTCTTCTTTACAATGAGCCCGCACACAGCTCATACTATGCTAATATGAGCTGTGTGTGGGCTTATTCTAAAGAGGAAGGTTCATCATAGTACGCTCTGCTCATGATTTAACAAGATTATGTTTATATTTAATAATATGAGCCTCCAAAGTAGGGCAAACAAGTCGAGACAACCACCCTCAGGTTCCCATGAATTTTTCTAATACAAAACGGTTTTTCTGACTTAAATCATGAGCAGAGCGGGCTATGATGAACCTTCCTCTTTACAATGAGCCCTCACACAGCTCATCACATGCTAATATGAGCTGTGTGTGAACTTATTTTAAAGAGGAAGGTTCATCATACCCCGCTCTGCTCATGATTTAGATAGATTATGTTTATATCTAATAATATGAGTATCCAAAGTAGGGAAAACATGTCGAAACAACCACCCTCAGGTTCCCATGTATTTTTCTAATACAAAATGGTTTTTCTGACTTAAATCATGAGCATAGCGGTCTATGATGAACCTTCCTCTTTAGAATAATCTCTCACACAGCTCATAATATGCTAATATGAGGACAAAAATGTTTTCCCGCAAACACTGTTTTGTTGATGAAATCTGTGTTTACGGGAAAACATTTTTGTCCTCATATTAGCATATTCTGAGCTGTGTGTGGGCTTATTCTAAAGAGGAAGGTTCATCATACCCCGCTCTGCTTATGACTTAGATAGATTATGTTTATATCTAATAATATGAGTATTCAAAGTAGGGAAAATAAATGAAGAAAAATTCCGCAGATCCTAATGTATTTCTCTAATACAAAATGATTTTTTCGACTTAAATTATGAGCAGAGGGGGCTATGATGAACCTTCCTCTTTACCATGAGCCCTCGCACAGCTCATAACATGCTAATATGAGGACAAAAAATGTTTTCCCGTGATCGCATTCAATTGTTCCCCAGATTCCGTTCATGAAGGGCAATGAAGGGCAAGTGGAACTAATTTTAGTTCAGCCACTCAAACGAGACGGCGCTTAGACAGGAGAACTATCAGCGTAGATTCGTAACAACAGAAATATAAAGGGCTTGAAGCCACTCGGATAGATTAATAGCAATGAAGATCTTGATAAAAAGAAAAAAACCTGCAATGATAGCGAAACTAAAGCGTTAGATTGATACAAATGTATGTTCATCACTGTTGCCAAACTGTTTTTCAGCGTGGAGGTTGGTCACAATGAAAAATATCATAGTCACGTGGGGCCCCTACCCCCTTAATGCGCGAGAAGTGGTGGGGATCTAGGGAATTCTGAGCGTTCTGATGCAGTTCTGATGCGCGCATTGAATGCAACGGAACGCTTCTCTATGCGATACATGCGCTTGAAGCGTGAAACGAAATGAACCCAAGGTCAATCGAAACATTTGCAAGTGTATGTATTCTGGTCAACAGGCAGGTTTAATGTCGTGTAACGGTTTGAACGCGATATTTCAGAATAGTAATTTGTATTGGTTTGTTGGTCACGAAAGTGCCAGATAGATATTTTTCTCTGGCGCAACACATTCACCTGACTTGCGCATCGCCATCGGCAGATTTCTAATTTTTAATAATTTGGAAAGAGAGCTTCCGCCACGATTCGCTCAGTTTTGTCTTTCGTTTTATTTTGGCTCGAATCATCCCCCAAAGGGGACGGCTGCATACAGTCGGAAGTTCTTTCTAACAGATGCGAACGTACCGATTCATTTCCGAAATAAATAACATCGATATACTTCGAAGCATAACAGTAAGTGCATCGCAGAACGCGCACGAGTCATTGTACTAGTAAAAGAAAAAAAAAGGAAAACGAACAAATCGGTGTGTGCTAAGACAGCTAGCTCCTCCAACGTTTCTAGTTGTTTGTAGCTCGTTCAAAGTAATAGCAATAAAATTGAAAGTTGGAATCCTGATCGGTCCCGTGTAAAAACCTGTCCAATGTGATTACCGTTTACAGTGAAACATAATTTATTACTAGACAGCGGATCTTTATGCCAAATAAAAATGTTCTGCCTGAATTACAACGAACTTGAGAGAAACAGAAATTTATATTCTTATTTAATACGTTTAATAGATTCGAAATAATATAACATTATTTTTAAATTCTTCTAATGGTTTTACTGTTTAAAATTGCATGTAATCACTGTTCTCATAAATGCATCAAATCCGCTGTCTATAACGCCATGACCGCACAGACGCATACGAATGTAACATTCGACAAGGTAGAAAAGAAGCAGTCCTAATACAAGTGGAACGAACGTTATCGAATCTAGATTCGAATTGGTTTTTGTAGATACGACAATACCGACCTACCGAACTCAGCCGAGAAAGTAAAATAACGAAGAATAATAACGTAATAATATTAATAAATGTCGTTAGACTCTATATTGCACTAGAATTTTCTTCCATTATCTAGTAGAATGGCAATAGACTATTGCTCTAGAAAATACTTATCCTTTTACGTATATACAGTTTAAAAATTACTAGCATCCTCCCGTTTAGTTTTAACTATTACAATGATATATCGCCTTCTTTGTCGAACATCCCCGTGGTATTGCTCGGTGCACGGTGAATATTTGAGCATGATCACATTTCCTTCGTCACGTATTGTACGGGTTTCGAACGTACAGTCGTTTCCTCTTAATAGACGCAATTTAGCCGGCTCAGTGTTTGCGGAATATTTTTTCGAATTCCTCGAGTGTCTCTATTGTTTCGTTCTTGTTCGTTGGTTCTTGCTGTGTCCGGCGTACTCGAAAAGCGAGTGATATGTCCGGCGATTCTCGGAACGCCTAACTTCCTCGATAATGTGTGCGTCTGGGTCCCGAAACTGCGCCCATTAAGCGGGCACGCCTGTACTTCGCGAGTCGTGATCGGATAGCTGTCGAGACCGTGTTCTCTCGCGCGCGCAACGCCCGACGATTGGCACGCGTGACACGCTTCGTTTTCTGTACAGTGAAGTCGCGATCTAGCCCCCGTCGCCTGTTCCGAGCAGAAACGGAGATCGTTTAGGGAAACTATTTTGTATGACTGCGTGGAACGCGCCGAAAGTACAAAGGATGCCGAAAGTACAAAGGATGCCGAACGTAGAAAAGGACAGCTATCAAATTACGCGGCATGATTGATCTGCTCGCGGGAATGCCTGCCAGAGAAAGGGGTAGGCGAAGGGACAGTGATCGTGGAGATCCTCGGCGAGCTAGATCGCGAATTTGCTGTAGCCGTTCTCTCGCAGAAGCCTCAATCCATTTGCGAATTCTTTGGAGCTGTATTTTCGGCGTCGCGCGTCGCACACGCGGAGACACGCCGGTCTTGCGTGCACGGTCATACGAGGATATCGTTCTTTACACGTTGATTGAGTTTCGTTGTCAGGGACAGACAGCGAAACTGCCAGGAAACAAAAATAAATTGCGCTAGACCGCGAAATACAGCGAACAGTTCTCAAGAATCGAAAGATCAATTTCTCAATGTACGATGAACGATCCGTCACGCTCCCAATCGCACACGAGTAAGTATACGAAGTCCCCTTATTTGTTATGCACTTAACAATCGTGTTTTATCGTCGAAAATATTAGCTTTTATATTGGTTCATCTCGAAGAGAAGCTAATCGAACAGCGCCGCCGATTTCTCTCTCTCTCTCTCTCTTTCTTTCTGTCTCTCCTTGGCTCTGTTTCTTTCCTGGTTTTTGCACGAAAGCAATTATCCAGCGCATTGGGAACACGCGGTCGATCACGTGGAATACAAATAAAGTTCATTAATTCGTCGACTAATACTACAGTATTGCTTCAATATGATATGATACAGTCTTTTCACTGATTGTCCAAAATCACTACATAACATGTTTTCGTACTTCTTTCTTCCATCGTCATGGTTCCTCGCTCTCATTCGCTCGTTTCCTTTCACTCTTGTCTTTCTCACGCGTTCATTCTAGTCTCGCGCGTCTCATTCTCATCGATACATTTCCCACAAATGAAACGTGTGTAGGAGCAAACGCATGTGACTTTCTAACGATAACAAAACACAGTCCTCTCGAAGTTGTTATTTTTTGAAATTTCCCAAACCTTGAAGTCGTTGATAATTTTCGTAAAATGATAGACTACGGTAGAAGGTAATAGCACCTTTGATTTTTATACACTGTTATTATTATACGTAGTACATAGATACGTTAATAGATATAAACTTTTCATTCTCGATACAGGGAATTAAAATAGATTCCGATCCAATAAAAATCTAGTATTACCATATCTTAATGTGTCAGATACATCTGATAGTTTTTATAAATCTAACATTGATATGTTTTGGTACATGATTTCAATTAAATCGTCGACTTTTTCAAACCAATTGAGTCGCGTGACAAAGGGAACAGTTTGTACAGCAATCCCTTGATTCTTGTCCAGGGGGTGGTTCTTTAGCGAACAGGAATCGCAACCTAGACTTGCTTTTCTGATTTACTGCTGGGTCTACCACTCCGATCGAGACTACAATGGAGCAACGGTGTTGGCGACGGCTACCCTAAGCGTCCGGCCGTCGCCGACACAGTTTAAAGGCCCACGTGTTCTCACAATTTAATGCCAATTCTGCTTTATTTTTCATGATTTTTTAATGAGACTTTCACTGACTTGTTTCTGGTATTATTCTGATTAAAACAAGACCAAACACGATATACAGGGTGTTCGACTACAGGTGGGAGAAAATTTAAGGGTTGGTTCTTAACGATGATATAAGACGAAAATGAAAAATAAAAAAAATGCGATTTCGGTTTCGTTATTTAGCTATTAACAACGCGACAGTCACGTACCAAGTGACAGATGCATACATAACTTGGTTTTCATTTGGGGCCCCAGCGAGGTGAACATTTTTTTCACAAATCGTTGGACAACATTGAACTCTTTGACATACACAACGTACACTTTTATTAGATGCGTTGTTGATTTTTAATTGTTAATAGCTAATTAACGAAGCCGAAATCGCAATTTTTTTATTCTTCATTTTCGTCTTATATCACCGTTAAGAACCACCCTTTAAATTTTCTCCCACCTGTAGTCGAACACCCTGTAATTTGGCCCATATTTATTCTACATGTGAGAAGCATAATTTATAATTCATCATACATTCAACATATGAAATAGCATATGTTTAAATAA
The DNA here is from genome assembly GCA_963971365.1 of Lasioglossum villosulum. Taxonomy (NCBI): domain Eukaryota; kingdom Metazoa; phylum Arthropoda; class Insecta; order Hymenoptera; family Halictidae; genus Lasioglossum; species Lasioglossum villosulum. The sequence continues at coordinate 28,308,633 of OZ020498.1, read as the reverse complement.
ACACAACAGAGGAACGCGACTCTTTCTTTCCTATACAAAACTTTCACAGTCGATGAAACCAATAAATACAATTGAAATTATATCGTGTTTGGTCTTGTTTTAATCAGAAAAATGCCAGAAATACGTTTTTAAAAGTCCCATAAAAAAATAATGAAAATTAAGATGTTTGAACATTCGATTCGTTGTGTCAATGTAGTAGTGTTCACACCGATATACCCGGGCCGAGAACAATAGTCTGAACAAATCTGAACAAGAATCGGGACCCCCAAACTGAACAGGAATCGGAACTTTACTGTAGTCGTTGTGATGCACGTCGTCTATTCGGTGAATACAAATTAATCGTCTCAGAATGTAATCAAGGTTTGATGATAATCCTCAAGGTTTGTTGTTAAACTTTCACGTTATAGTGGAAGTAGCAGATGTATCTTTATGCAATGTTTTGTACCGTGAACGTAAAATCAGTGAGTAAAAACCTTATCCTAGTGTTAAAACATTCGATACACCATTCTCACTCTTCTCTCATACATGTACTCATTTTTCCCTCTCTTTCTCTCTCTCTCTCTCGCTCTCTTTCTCTTTCTATCGTTTCACTTTTTACACTGCACTGAGTGTCTTCATTAGGATTAATATCACTTATTTCTTCGGCACGACGTATCCACGCGTCGACTTTATAACAATACGTACTTTTTATACTTTTATGTTTCGAATTGTACTTTTCAAGACGCGTCGATGGCTATTGGCTTTTTTTCGATGAGATCGCCTTTACCTCGTTCGCGAAAACTTCCCTCGTACAAGGTTTCAAAGTATAGCAAAATAATGCTTTCAGGGTTGTCTAATTCTACCGCTGTTCAGCTAATTTATAGACTGTCTAATTTTATGTAGAGGATTCTTTAGAAACTAATGTAAAATGTAAGACTTGATAGAATGAAATCCAATTTGATTTGTTGTCCTTCACTCATCGAAGACACTGACGAGAACGAGAAGATTTCATTCAATGTCTTTTTAGTTTCTCGATGAAAGCGTAAATTTGCATAAACTTTCGCAGACTAGAAATTTATCACGAGTCGAAGATATTTTACAATTCACGATACGAATGTTTCAACTTTCTGTTGTTATCGAAGAAAAGAAATACCAGCTGAAATATTGTTAACGAGACGCGTTTCAATATTTGATGCTGCATGAACGATTTCTAATTCTTTTCCACTGGAAATATTACAGCGAATTCAGATACGTGTGTTCGAATAAATAGAAAATTTGAAAAACATTCGTGAAGTCTTTGGTCATGAAATCGGCGTCAACGACGATTTCATCGAGTCTGTAGAGTGCGGTGTGAGGGTGGATACGCTCGTAAACTGTTTTATCGCGATCGTAGCTGATACACTCCGCAAATTCTATCTCACTTTGCAGATGATTTGGTCTAAGGTTTCCGCAAGCACTCTTCCGCCCGACTTCAGACGGCATTTATACATAATACGAACAAATGGTTCCCGTATCTTAGTAACTACTACGAAAATTGTATATTTTTCAACTCTATAAATAAATATTAACCCCGGGTCTTACAATGTCGAGACAAACTCGTGATAAAGAATAGAATTTAATAGAACAAGAATATTATTTCTCTCTGTTACATACAAATGAACAATAAGGTAAAGGTACCAGTAGTTGACCATGTACGAGTAGTTGACCATTTTATAGGAAAACATAAAAAATTAGATTTTTATAAGCTGTACACTTTTTATGAAACTGAATCTCGGATGCCATACCATCTGTTGGTTTTTCTCTATACTATTCTCTATTAACTCGCAATATCTACTCTGTTTCTCAATTAAACTTTTTATGCAATTGGTTTGTTTTATTTCTTATTTCATTCTTTAATTGTAATTTGTGCTGGTAATTGTTGAAACGAAATGATAGTAAAATGATTCCCAACATTATTGCTTGAACCCTCTTTCTAGTATAAGTAATCAACTACTAACGAATAAAGTAAGATAGAATTAATTAATTAATTAAGTATATATTAAGGATAGATAAGGAGACAAGATGCGTATTGGGTATTGGGCAAGAATTGTAACCCTAAGGGGAATCGATAAAGAGATATGTATACTAACGAATAAAGGAGGTCAATTACTAGATTTTTCATTTTCAAAAGTGATCAACTTCTGAAGCAATTACTGAATTTTTAAATACATTTCTTAAATTTGTACAAGTAAACTTTTTTTAAATAGTGGCCTTGGTACATAATTTGGAAGACTTAAAGAGTGTCTTCAGGCATCGACTCTCGCTATTCGATGACAGAGTAAGTGGTTACTATTTTTCGCGTGGAGAACTTCTCTTAACTGGTCAACTACTAGTACCTTTACCTTAATGTCCTTGTAATTAATATTTCATCTTCCAAATACATTAACGCTTGCAATGAACATACTTTTCCTTCCAGAAGGTTATCGAAAAGTTTCAGCTGTCATAGTCAGCTCCACTCCAGGGAATATAAGACAAAGGGTTAATAAAATTGAAACGCCTAACAAAGAATTCAGAGTTCATTGAACGTGTGCAACGTAATTTCAATTTCTGTGGTAATCTAAATTTTTCCAACAGAAGTTCGTCCATACACAGCGAGAAATTATATCTTCGATCAGTTTTGAATTGATATACATCCGAATGTTTGTTCATTCCGCTTCAGTGATTTTCGTAAGAGTGAGCAGTTTCGACGTTTGCCGGAGAAATTGAAAGCCAGCTGAATCACTAAAGACCGATTCGCACGACGTGATCTGTCGAGAATTACTCACAGATTGATCGTGGGGATTGAGGGAAGAAACTCGCGAACCGATGAGCCGGGAAACGTTCTACGAATTTTCACGTTCCGCACGAGACGCGTCTAGAACATCACGAGCGCGCGCGCACGGGCGCGTGCGATGACCACAGTATATTCATTTCGAAGCCTGTGACAGTCAACTATTTCAGTCCGTTTGGCCGCAGTATCGAGCTACCGTATTCAACCCACTTGAAACCGAGAAGCAGTCCTCGTAGTGCAACTGCAACGACTGTACCGACGGCGAGTAGTAGTGCCTTGCACAGTGTCTGCAGAGTGCACCGTCGCTTCGCGTCGTCGCGCCTTTCGAATCCGGCGCGGCGATCGTTGTTTCGCAGCGATGGCGTCCGCTTGGTGTGTTATTTTCACTGCTTTTTACGGCCACCCCTGAAACTCGGTCAAGGGTTCTGGTTTAGGCTCGAGACTGGGCAACTGATACGGTCAGTTTTGCTGTCACAAGCCACCCTCGGGTCAATGTTGAGCAGCAAACTTCATGCGCTTCTGCTTCTGCCGCTGGTTGCAGAACCAGACCCTGACGACGTTCTTCTTCAGATCGAGTTTCTCCGCGATCGCGGCGATCTTCTCGCCAGACGGCCGTGGCTGCACAGCGAAATACGCCTCCAACGACCGTTTCTCGGGAGCAGCTATGCTCGTTCGCTTTCTTTTCTTTTCACCGGCTGGCAACACGGACGGCGCGTCCGGGTCTCGCCTTTTGTTCTTCGCCTGCGCCTCGGCCTCCTCCAGCCACGCTTGGAGGATCGGCTTCAGAGCGATCATGTTGTTGTGCGATAACGTCAACGATTCGAATCGACATATCGTCGACTGAGACAACGCTCCCACGCCCGGCAGCTTTAGATTCGCCAGAGCTTTCCCGACGTCGGCCTGCGTCACGCCAAGCTTGATGCGTCTCTGCTTAAATCTCTCGGCGAACGCCTCTAATTCTCGTGGATCTGTGTCCGCATCTGGATGCAAACCCGCCGCCGCAGCTGCCGCCGCGGCTGCAGCCATCGCTGGATGGTGATGAGCCGGATGCGGTACGCTGCCACCTCCTCCACCCAGGTTTCCGTGGTGATGATGGTGACCCATCATTCCGTTCATGCCACCGTACACTGATGGACCGTGGATACCAGCGTGATGACCAGGTCCGGCGCCCGTGTTCTCCGACATCGGCGTCAGCGTAGTCATCGAATTCGCTGGGTCCAACATGTCGAGACTCTCCATTCCCGGATGACTCATCTGCAAAACAGATTTTACAAACTTTCAATTCGCGCAGTGTTTGACAAAGCTCTTGTATTTTCAACTAAATCTTCCGATGTACAGTGTAGTCTCCATGACTGTCGCAAACGTCTCTACCGTAACAGTTAACATTTTACCCCCACCACTGGGGATCCCCTTGGAACTACAGCAATCCCTTGATTCTTGTTCAGGGAGTGGTTCTTGGAGCGAACAGGAATCGCAACCTAGACTTGTTTTTCTGATTTACTGCTGGGTCTACCACTCCGATCGCGCCGAGCGAGACTACAATAGAGCAACGGTGTCGGCGACGGCTACCCTAAGCGTGCGGCCGTCGCCGACACAGTTTAAAGGCCCACGTGTTCTCACAATGTAATTCCAATTCAAAATGCTTTATGTTTCATTATTTTTTTAGGAGACTTTCACTGACTTGTTTCTGGTATTATTCTGATTAAAACAAGACCAAACACGATATAATTTGGCCCATATTTATTCTACATGTGAGAAGCATAATTTATAATTCATCATACATTCAACATATGGAGGAAAGCGACTCTTTCTTTCCCATACAAATCTTTCACAATCGATTAAACCAATACAGTAATCTCGCGATCTATGACCAGAAACCGGGGGTTTTAAATGTCATAGATCGTAAAGGGTATGCTATTTTTAACTTCCCGATTCATAGGGAAGTTACTGTAATTTTTTTTCTCGGAATCGATCGCGCCGTGACTTCAAAAGAGTGCCGAAACATAGAGAAGGACAGAATGATACACGGATCGGATGACCGAGCGTGCCGCCGTCGTCGACGCTCCGCGACGCGGCACGGCGTTGGCCAGAAGTGGAATGGGTAAGCTCTTCTCATAGATCGTAAAGGCATCCCCGGTCATAGATCGTGAGATTACTGTAAATGCAATTGTAATTATATCGTTTTGGTCTTGCTTTAATCAGAAAAATGCTAGAAATACGTTTTTAAAAGTCCCATAAAGAAATAATAAAAATTAAGATGCTTGAACATTCGATTCGTTGTGTCAATGTAGTGGTGTTCACACCGATATACCCGGGCCGAGAACAATAGTCGCCATCCTGCGGCGCGGGACAGCGTTGACAGGCAGTGGAGTGAGTAGGCCTGAACAAGAATCGGGACCCCCCAAACTGAACAGGAATCGGAACTTTACTGTAGTCAAATGGTAAATATCGACCACCGAGTCAGCGAGCGGCGAGTATCCAAGAGACTCGCATTAATTCAAGGAAAACAAAAGATTCTAACTTTCTAATTTGTTATTATTTTAGGAAACTTTTACCATCCTATTTATCTTGCGAGGAATAAATGCAACGTGTGCTGGGCAACAACAGGGTTCACTCCAAATGCATAAACAACACGTAATACATTAAGGTGTACATTAGGGTGGACCTTAGCTATACCTGATGAAATTATTTTGCGAGATCTTTTTCACGACGCCCCCCAATATTGTTCCATTTCATGAAAAAATTATATACCCAACGTTTTAGATCAATCGGACGCCACAGTGCGGCATGCAATGGACAAAAATCAAAATAATCATGAATCGATTCTAATCTAATTATCCAACAAAATCATTAGTCGGTAAGTGAGGAATGTGTACGTAAAAAGCAATATCCAAGAAAATCAATAAGGGATCAGCAACAGCCAAGAATTTATTGTAGTACAAATACTAAAAAGTTAGATTACTCGTGCCCTAATTGCTCTTCTAGGTTCGTTTTTGTTTTATACTGTTTGTTACAACTTAGGTGTGGAGAATTTGACCAGAGATATACATAATTTTAACTGGCAATTTAGGAATTGCATTTTTTCCTTAAAATGTAATTTACAAAGAAACGGTTCAAAACATCCTATAATTTTGACTGTTCTGTATCAACAAGATGTTGTAGTATATTGCTACATAATTTTTTTCTGCGATAAATTGCAACACTAGATGTTATTTAATTTTTGTTAGAGAAATGCATTTATAATCACGATTTGGTTGAAGCTTGAATGTCCGAACACACTTATTCCCAGAAATGATCAAAAGTTAGACAAAAACTGTAAGGAATAATTTAATTTTTGAATAGTTTTCATTTATGTACTTAAACTTTTTATTTATATCTATATATTATTTATATTTATATTAAGAATAGCAAATAATTAAATTTTTTAATAATTTATCTTTATATAATTAAACTTTTTATTTACATGTACATATTATATTTATATTAAAAGTATTATGGTGTCTGAGTAATATGCCGTTTAGTTTAGTTCTGGATTTATCTAGCAGTTTGTATTAACCATTACTTAATACTAGTAAAAAATACGGTGTATTGTCAAATAATTATGGATTATAGTAGATATAATTAAATTTAACCGTATAATAAAAAAATATTTCGAACAAAAGTTGTACAGTATACATTTGACAACAAATTGCAATAACAACTAATCATAAAAAGCTCTTCATTAAAAAAGAAATTAAAATAAACTTTTTTACTAATGGAACCTTATATTGTTGGTACATTAATCGATGCATCTTTGTATGCCCTTTAAAAAATTATTAAGGTACTTATGTCAAAAATTGATTAGTTTAGAAGTTATGATGTTTGTCTCGAATGTCCATTTACATGCCGCACTGTGGGACGTCGGGAAGGGGTGGCGCATTAGGGTGAACCTTAGGTATACCACGTGAAATATTTTTTGCGAGATTTTTTTTACGACACCTCCTATAATTCTGCCATTGGGTAAGAAAATAATTTCTGCAGAAGATAAAGTTGATCAAACAAGGGGGAGACATGCCACAATGACGTTGCAGTTGCGAAAAACAACAAATATTTCCCTTTCCCATAGAACTTCATGTTTCTAGCACATTCAACCTCAATCTGGCACGTCTTTCTCTTATTCGATCAACTTCATCTTCTGCAGGAACTATTTTCTTACCCAATGGCAGAATTTTAGGGAGTGTCGTAAAAAAAATTTCACGTGGTATATGTACCTAAGGCCCACCCTAATGCGCCACCCCTTCCCGAGGTTCGATTGATCTAAAACGTTGGATATATCATTTTCTCATGAAATGGAACAATATTAGGGGGCGTCTTGCCCAAAATTTCATGGTCGGAAAATAAGGTCCACTCTAGTGTACATATGTGTATCCGAACTGTGATTCTGATGAATTGTATGATTAGAGATTTTTATTTTTTATTGTAATAATTAATTGCATTCAGTTTAAGTTAGTGATAGTGACTTATTCATAATGTATGTGTGCGCAAGCCTCAAAAAGCGATACAAACAATCGTATGCAAGATATGCCGACGGTAGTGCCATATCAAAAATAATTAAAGAATGTGATAAAAATTTTTTAATTAAATAAAAACATAATTAAACGACTTTCTGGTAGTGATAGCATGTTATTATTAACCTAAATATAAATGGATTAATATTGGCTATAGAATTGCAGTCAGGTTATTTAAGAAATGAAGTGTTTTATAAAGTTTTAATTATTAACGAATTTTATTCTTTAATAACGCTTTGCCCCACAACGAAGCAAAAAGTTTCGCTTTGCCCAACGACAAATAGATTAAGAAATGTAAAAAACTTATTACAATGTGCATATTAAATTTAATATTAATATTATAATTTTTAAATTATAATTAATATTATAATTTTTAAATTATAATTAATATTATAATTTTTAAATTATAATTAATATTATAATTTTTAAATTATAATTAATATTATAATTTTTAAATTATAATTAATATTATAATTTTTAAATTATAATTAATATTATAATTTTTAAATTATAATTAATATTATAATTTTTAAATTATAATTAATATTAATATTAAAATTATAATTAACTTCCCGATTCATAGGGAAGTTACTGTAATTTAATATTATATTTTCAAGAAATTATTCAATAAAGAAGAGTGTATCTACAGTATATTCTAGTCCACTTTCAATGATTTTTAAATAGTATCATTATAATGTAAAGTAAGTTCTGCCATAAAGTTAATAATATTCCTCGAAGTGATTTGAAATTAATAGATGAAAATCTTAATATAGAACTGAGGCGGTGAAGTATTAATTTCAGATCTATTAATTTAAGAAAGAATAAATAACGAACTGATCACAAATGTTGATTGTAATAGGAAGCGTATCTGCTAATTAACTATAATAATACAATCTCCTGCAAAATAAAGAAAACGATTATGATCAGAATTGTATTTATAATTAAGAGGTCATTAGTGTTTTAATAAGAGCATTATTTCTTGAACAATTAATAATCACGTTTTTAATTTGCACGATCAAACATTTATTTTAGAAGAATTGCAACAGTAAATGTGTATATGTAAAAGCGAATGCTTTATGTATATATATACTTTTTGACATGTTCCGTTACAAGAATATCTGTTTGTTAAAATGATTTGATTTCCCTATTAGCTTAATTAATCGACATTTTATTGTATTTCGGAAAAAATTGCGAACAGTAATAAGCGGTGGATTGTAATAATGAGAGAGGATATACATCACAATAGGAGATGTGAAAAAACGCGTAAAAAGTAGACGCACAATTACGCTGCACGTGCCGTGTTTGTCACTGCAAGCATAGTGTGCGCGACCCCTCACAAATTATTTATGAACTCTCTTCATATTTTTCCTACTAGAGACCAACACAAGTACAAACAGCGTACAAGTAGCCTCTTTAAAGCTATTACATTGTTCACTTTACAATTTTCCTACACATTAAACATGTAAGTACTCGGGTTCACTTATTACTTCCGCGCGTTCCGTGAGTGTGAAAATATGTTCTACTTTTTCATTATTGGTATGTGCTCCGTCACAAGGGAACAGTACGCGTGCGGTTTTTCTTTGGATATTATTTATGGCACGTTTGCGACTATGAAGCCACTTTGAAGAATTAAGGAAACGGTGCAACATTTGGTGACCAGCCGATACAACGCCTAACTTTACATTTACCTCCTAGCGTACCCATGCATATTACTAGCATATTACTAGAATATTACTAGAAAAACAAGTGAAAACAGTGTTTGGGGGAACCATTTTTTGCTTTTATACAAGCATGTTACGAGCTGTGTGAGGGCTCATTCTAAAGAAGAAGGTTGATCGCAGATCGCTCTGCTCATGATTTAAGAAGATTATGTTTGTATTTAATAATATGAGCGTCCAAAGTAGGGGAAACAAATCGAGACAACTACCATCAGGTTCCTATGTATTTTGCTAATACAAAACGGTTTTTTTTTACTTAAATCATGAGCAGAGCAACCTGCGATCAACCTTCCTCGAAGATCAACCTTCCTGTCGAACAATATTGACGAAATTTTCGGAATATGTTTAATTGACACAGATCTACAAAACGTATTTTTTAAATTTTCAATATAGGCCCACATAAAAAAGTTGTAAAATGCAACTTTAAGTATTTTTTTCTACAACTCCGATCAATTGCAATTTTTGAAAAAATGTTTTTCCACATTCTGTAGCAAACTATTTGCTCTAGCTTCCTAACAAAAATTCAAGTCGTATAGTTCAATGTTAAACCAGTTATCGTTTTTTTTAGAGCGTCCGAATATTAATGGGAGTCACTTGAAGATGGTCTAAACTGAGACCGAAACGTTGAATTAAATTTCATTCAATTTTGCAAACTTGCTTATTGTTCCAATTAATCGAACCAGTGCGCCGATAACATTAATATTGTTACGAAGACTTCGACGCGGTCTTGCCGGAGAACTCATTATTATAGACAATAACAATAACAACTATTTATTAATTGTACAACAGTTAACAAAGACTCAATGTAATCGTCGATACGTGTTCTCGCTTCAATCGTTCGAAAGGATCTGACGACTCTCTTCTTTTAATCAACAACCTCGTTGTTCAGATACCGCAATATCGATCTAACGCTCGATCTCTGCGATATCTTCACAGGGGAAAGCAACTTCATCTCGTGTCATCGTAACAATATATTGTTATGAACAAGCGACGATCGAGATTCAGAGAACTGACTGAATTTATTGTTTTGTATTAAATTTGTTAAAACGACTGCTATCAATGGCCCCCGTAAAATATCTTCTAGAGTCTTCGAGACTCCGCCTCGGCGAGGGTTGTGAGTGTAATTTGTTAAAAGAATGGTCGGTGTCTTCTAATTCCTGCGTGAATGTGCGCTTACGGGACGTTTGCTACACGGACAGAGTGTGACACGCGTATGTGTACGGAGACGTTGATGTACGCAACATTTATTCTCACGGGAATGTGCAGCACGGCGAGCTAACTGGATGGCACGGTTTCAGTCCGGGGGGTGCTACGAAATAGTATAGTTATATCAGAAATACTGAGGGTTGTGGGTGGCGGCAAACTGTACGAAGGAGGAAGAAGGAACAGGGTTGAAACGGGATGGTGGCGAATATAGAGTGAACGAGGGACTAGCTCGTGGGAAGGGGGTGAGGGGAGAATGAGGGGGGTATACGGTAGGGCCCCGGAGACCTCCGCAATATTTCATCATTATGCTGACACGACGGTAGGGTTAGTCGAATTTCTCCCTCCTTCTCTTTCTTCTTCTGTCACTGTTTCTCTTCCGCGGAGCCTATCGCTCGTCACGATTCCTCGTTCTTTCTCCCGCGTTCGCTCCCGCCACTTGTGCCAATGATACAAAACTCGTTACATGCGTTCGTGAACGTAATACGTTGCGCGTTAGGTGAACCCGTACCCCGTAGGACATCGCCATTATTGAATTCGTCAGCCTCGCGTATAAAAACAGACTTTATGGGACACTTGCTGTTTGACCATCTGTACGGGTAGATCGACTCGAAAGAGAGTGGGATGGCGAGCTGTAAGCGAGAAGAGGGTGTTCCAGCCACCGCACTGCGGGAAGCCAGAACTGTGATCCATACGTGTCCACTTGATGGCCAACAGATACACTCACGACCTACAGTCAACCAATTTTTCTTCTTTTATCAAGATTCTTCTGGTTTTTCCGACGAAATTTTGCTCTACGAAAACACATTTCGATCACGCTCGAATCAGGCGGCCTGATCAAACGAGACCGACAGGTTTCATTCGTTAATTTTGTTGGCGTTTGTTTAATGCACAGGGTGTCTAAAAATTATATGTCACGGCCACCATAGCGTGATTCTGCACCTACGATTTAGTGGAAATTGACATAAAAAACTCCCCGCAAAATTGACTTTGATCTTGAAATTGTAGGTCAAACAATTTTTTTGTTTAATCGTGTTCTACTGGTCATAAGGACCAACTTTGTGAAAGAAACCATGGGTCGTATCTCAGCCGTTCTCTTAAAAAATGATGTTGCATTTCTTATCATTTTTGCAACTTCTTTGTTCATCATGTTCGTTCTTTCATTTTATAATTAGTGAAATAGGAGTATCATGATTCTGATAATTTCATGCCGAACGAGATAGCTTACTGATGATACTCACAGAATGTTGTCATGTGAAATATTTTGATTGAGACGACTACGACCATATAGCTGACAGTTTTTCATGCGATTCTATTTATTTATATATCATTGCTGATTGTGAAAACTTTCCAAATAAAGTTGAAAAAATGATAAGAAATGCAACATCATTTTTTAAGAGAACGGTTGAGATACGACCCATGGTTTCTTTCACAAAGTTTTATTTATTTATATCGATTAAAGAAACAAATTTTTTGACCTTCATTTTCAATCGCAGGTGCAGAATCACGCTATGGTGGCCGTGACATATAATTTTTAGACACCCTGTACAGTCAGTCTCATGACTAATGGCACAAACTTTAACCATTTTTTTTTACCTAACATAATTTAATTCTATATGATTTTTTTCATTTTATGCATATGAAATTGATGTAATACCGCATACAACGTTTTAATGTTTAGTAATTGATTGGATAGCAAGATATTTAGTAATCTAAACAATATTTTGAATAATGGTACAGCAATTTTTACTGGTGACTCTTTGATTTACCACTCGAGTGCTAAGGATTAAATCAGAATAACTATTTCATACATGGACTTTGGCTTTTCTGCTTTCCTTTCGGTTGGAATTGCGCGGTCCAGACTTGATATAAATATTTATAGGTTGTCGAAATACATATCTCGTTTTTGATAGCAGGCACTATGCATTATGTGCATTCAGTTTAGCTCACAAGGGAACCCTTGTGATTAACACTTTGCCGTATTTTAACTAGTCAGACTTGTCATGATATGATTTTATTAGATGAAATAAAATTGGACGCGTTTGTAATCAATATTTAAGCATTCAAATAAATGACCCATACAAAAGATATAAATTTTCTTTCCTCTTTTACATTTTTGGGGTAAATACATTTTGACAACTGTGACTGTAATGAAAATGATACGGCAAGGGGTTAATACACGCCGATTTTTATGGAACTTTGCACAAATGTTTGTTAGACTTATTTAAGAATTTAGCCGTATTTCGTTAGTGCCCGTTTTTTATTTTAAGGAAGAAATCAACCCTTTTATCCGTATCTATCCTTATACGTAAGTACTTATAAATCACATATGACGGAAGATAATGTTTAGTTAATGTTTATGCAATTTTTAATTATTGTAGACAAATTTTGAGAAAGTGGTATCAAATAGAATCTTATTTTCAGTGTCAATGGCCTTCGTACATACAAAAATTAATAAAAATTGTACGAAATTCTATTGTGTTTCCTTAAAGATCCACAGTCTACTAATTATAATTATAATTAATAAAAATTGTACGAAATTCTATTGTGTTTCCTTAAAGATCCGCAGTCTACTAATCATAATTATAATTATAATTCGTACATACAAAAATTAATAAAAATTGTACGAAATTCTATCGTGTTTCCTTAAAGATCCGCAGTCTACTAATTATAATTATAATTATAATTATAATTCGTACATACAAAAATTAATAAAAATTGTACGAAATTTTATTGTGTTTCCTTAAAGATCCGCAGTCTACTAATTATAATTACATTGTACATACAAAAATTAATTAAAATTGTACGAAATATAATTATAATTATAATAATAATTAGTAGACTGCGGATCTTTAAGGAAACACAATAGAATTTCGTACAATTTTTATTAATTTTTGTATGTACGAAGGCCATTGACACTGAAAATAATATTCTATTTGATACCACTTTCTCAAAATTTGTCTACAATAATTAAAAATTGCATAAACATTAACTAAACAATATCTTTCGTAATATGTGATTTATAAGTACTTTCATTTAAGGATAGGTACGGACAGAAGGGTTGATTTCTTCCTTAAAATAAAAAACGGGCACTAACAAAATACGACTAAATTCTTAAGTAAGTCTAACAAACATATATATATATATATTTATTTATTTATTTATTCTATGTTGTAGGCCAAAAATGCGTTGTTTCTGAAGTCTTTAATAATAGTTTAAAGAAGCACTAGTTTAGTGCCTGTAAATATAAATTATTCGATTAACAAAATTTTGCCTAGAGATGTATAATGTCTGTAACAGAAAGTTTCAATTAAAAGAAGAACATTCACATGGCAGTACATCAAAATCGAATTTCTCAAACGCACGACTTTCTATCTCATGGAATAACAAATTAATTGAAAGAGTTGAAGAGCAACGGAAAGAAGTCAGAAGTAAAATTTTACTATTAGCTTTATTATTAACTTATTAGGTTACCTTCTCACTTAATTAATTTTGCCGTTCTTATTCTAAATTATTGTCAATGGATGAACACTTTACCGTATTGTTAAAACAACTGAGAATCATTTATTTTTGTGAAAAAGATTGTTCTAGAGAAAACCAAATATTTGTGAAAAGGATAAGAAATTTTGTCGTTCGTTAAATTATTGTTAGTTGACGAATATTTTATCGTATCGTGAAAAGAATTATAAATCGTTTATCTTGCTAGAAAATTTTTTTAGAAAAATCCAAGTATTCGTGTGAAAAATAAGAAATTATTCATTTCATTAGAAAAATTGTTTCTTCTCATTTCCGGAAAAATCGGTAGAAAGTGGCTTGCTTAGCTTCTGATCTCCCAATTCAATTTCAGTAATATCTTCGAAGTGGGGTTGGTACACACAACACAAACAAAACTCCGTCAAAATTGATTGCGTTCCGCCCAGTGTGTTACGAATTGTCCCACTGGTGAGATAATACATGAGCAACGCCCCTACGCTCGAAAAGATCATTCCGGGTCGCTGCACATTGGTTATTTCACCCTACTGCTATACTATCCTCCACTCATGAACCTCAGATTGCTTGTATTAGCATAAAACCCTCAAACGACAGGCAGCAAATTGTAATTGAATTGGATCACAGGCATGACTTTCCCACTTATCACTATGTACTGACACATTACTTTATACTTTCTAAATGAAATAATTTTATCATCACCAGACTGCTGATTTTATGCATTTATAACAAAAATTAATATGTACAATTTAAAGCAGTGGACATATTTAAAAAATTTAAGAATATCAACGTATTAATTCCAGTTTAATAAAGTAATTAAAAGAAGAAAGGAATTTTTATTTATCTTCTATGTCTTGGAATCGACCCAGATGTTTTTAATTGTGCATAAACATCCGCAGTCTAATCGTTACTATGATTATTATTTTAAGGGAACATATTCAGGTGAAACAAACCAATCTTGATAAAACATATGCGAGATGTAGTTCTTCGAACAAATATTTGACACGTATTTTCTTTTATTGGCAACCATCCACTTTGAAGGGATGAAAACAGTCCTCAAAGTTCGCTGTCAGATCCATATTTTTTGAGATATCTTGGAAACCAGAGATCGAAAAAATTGATTTTTTAAAAATTTGTTAAATTTTTTTTTTTTATTTTGTGTTAAAATTAAATGAAGTAATTAAAATTTGTTAAATTTTAAATTTCTTTTAATGGGAAATGTAGTAGTGCAAAAAATTTTAACAAAATATGTTTGTTCAAACAATACATTAAAATTTTGATGTTTTCTTTCGGTTTCTCTTATGTATCATTAGTTAATTTTAATGTACACTATGTGTGATATTTGATCCAAAATAGGGGATACATGTTTTAGGATTTTCTTTGTTTTTTCTATTTAACAATATTTATACGTAATTAAATGTGGGCTTGCACCTGGTGTGCGGAGAAAGGAATTCTGGCTTGTTTCACAGAAATATAAGCGTTTATTTTTAACATATTACTTAAACAAATGTCTTTTGTTAAAATTTTTTGCACAACTACGTTTCCCATTAAAAACACACAATTTAAAAAGAAAATCAATTCTTTTCGACCTTTGGTTTCTGAGGTATCAGAAAATATGACTCTGACCACGAATTTTGAGGGCTGTTCTCACTCCTTCAAAGTGGATGCGTTACAAAATGTATGACTGGATCCGTTACAAAATGTTTAATCCAATGATATTTGTATCGTTCTACTGGGCGTCGGCATTGAATAATATGCGTATGAATTCAATGACTGTTTTTGGATAATAAATAATGATACATTGGGTTGGAACGGAAGTTCATAGCACTTGTAAATTAAAATTGAAAGGTAAAATTCAGATATTTATTCACAGATTTATTCAATAATATATTTTCCATTCTGTTCTATTACTTTTTGCCATTTTTGAGATAACTTCTCGTGTTATTCATTGCACATATGAATAAATAGCCTCATTTTATCTTCGATTCTTAATTTGAAAACGCTACGACCTTCCTTTCCAACCCAATATTTAAGGGGGTAGAGGCCCCACGTGACCATGGTATTTTTCATTGTGACCAACCGCCGCGCGAAAAACCAATTTAGCAACAGTGATGAACATACATTTGCATCAATCTAACTCTTCAATTTCGCTATAATTACGGGTTTTTCTTTTAATCATTATCTTCATTGCTATTAATGGATCCGAGTGGCTTCATGCCTTTTACACTTTTGTTGTTACCAATCTACGCTGATAGTTCACCTGAGTTCACCTGACTAAGCGCCATCTTGTCTAAGTAGCTGAACTAAAATGGCTTCTACTCACCCTTCATGAAGGGAATCTGGGGAACAATTGAATGCGATATACGATTATATTTTGAGCTGAGTGAGGGCTCATTCGAAAGAGGAAGGTTGCACGCAGTGCGGTCTTCTCGATTTTTTCGCGAGAAAAATCTTTTTGTGCACCAAAAATACATTAGAATCTCCGGAATTTTTCTTCATTTGTTTCGCCTACTTTGGACACTCATATTACTTCATATAACCATCATCTAAAGGAAACATGAGAAGAGCGCACTGCGTGCAACCTTCCTCTTTCGAATGAGCCCTCACTCAGCTCAAAATATAATCGTATGAGGATGTGAAACGTTCCCGCGTAAACCCTTGTTTTCACTTGTTTTCTAGTAATATTCTGGTTAGATTTTGGATCAAAACATGGGTTTACGGGAACACACCTCACGTCGTTATATGATTATATTTTGAGCTGAGTGAGGATTCATTCTAAAGAGGAAGGTTGAATGAAGCGCGCGTGGGTCCAACTTTAGTTACATGATGTTTATATCCAGTAATGTTACTGTCCAAAGTAGGGAAAACAAATGAAGAAAATTTCCGGAGATTCTAATGTATTCTTCATTCACAAAAAGATTTTTCCTGCTAATTTAGGGACCCACGCGCTTCATTTAACCTTCCTCTTTCGAATGAGCCCTCACTCAGCTCAATACATAATCGTATGAGGACGTGAGGTGTGTTCCCGTTATCGCATTCAATTGTTCCCCAGATTCCGTTCATGAAGGGCAATGATTTGCAAGTAGAAGCAATTTTAGTTCAGCTACTTGGACTAGATAAAGGGCTTGAAACCACTCGGATCCATTAATAACAATAAAGATAATGATTAAAAGAAAAAAACCTGTATTTATAGCGAAATTGAAGCGTTAGATTGATACAAATGTATGTTCATCACTGTTGCCAAATTGGTTTTTCGCGCGGGGTGTGGTCACAATGAAAAATACCGTGGTCACGTGGGTACCCTTTCTGGAAACAGTACTAACGCGGATTGAAATTTGGTAGGTACCGATTGTTATCGTTAAATGCTGAGCAAGATAACAATGAAGCCTCACCGTTGGGAGGCACTAGCAAACTTGGTACGAGAATGTCAAACTTTAACCATAAAATTAATGAAGTTTTCATGCGCGCCCTTCTCTTCAAGGAGGGAATACCTTCACGACGTGACGTCACGGTTCAAGTGAAACTTCAGTGTTCATTCCTTCTTGTACACGTCGAAATCAATTAGAACTATGAATTCTGAAAGCCACTTAGATCACATTCACTATCTGCTCTTCTTTGTTCTAATTCTCCAGATAAAATAGTGAAATATTCGCTAGCAATTCTGTGACTCATATGAATTTCCTCTGTTGATTTTAAAACGATAACACCAAAATTTGAACACTATTATACAGGGTGTCCCAAAATAAGTGTAACTCCCGGAAATGGGAGGCTCCTTGGGTCATTTGAAGCAACATTTTCCTTTACAAAAATGGCGTCCGCGGCTTTGTTTAGGAGTTATTAACGAAAAACACGGTCCAATCAGAGCACGGCTACAGCGGATTGATTCTGGTTCGGCCAATAGCGACACCACGTTAAGCGGGACTTGTCGCCGAGTCGGACTCCGTTCGCTATAGCCGGGCTCTGACTGGTTCGTGTTTTTCGATAATAACTCTAAAACAAAGCCGCGGACAGCATTTTTGTAAAGGAAAATGTCGCTTCAAGTGACCCAAGGAACCTCCCATTTCCAGGAGTTACACTTATTTTGGGACACCCTTTATATTTAATTGTACTTCATATTTTATGATTTCTGTTTCCCATATTCATATTTAATGTAAATGCATAAAAATTTGCCGTTCAATTGTAACTGTCCGTTCGTGAGGCTATTGTTGTATATTTACATTAAAAATTGAATAATTGTTTGTTATATGATAGTACTTTGAGTATTTATGTATCAGAATTATGTAAATATTTTTGTTCGTTCAAGAAATTTTTTGTTCATAATTTTTTAACACGAAACCGAACGATATTCTAATACATTGATTTATTATTGATGAAATGTGGAATTTCTCCCATATGAGGTATGAAATTATCTGTATTCGCGAGAATATTGAAAGTATTAATAATTAAAGTACGAGAATGAAAACTGCTGTGCGCACGGTTAACGACGATAATAAAGTGTGATTAAAAATGTAATTAATTGCTTCCCGTGATCAGTTATTTTCAGTTATTTAAAACCACTCATGCAGAATTTGTTACATTTTATTGTAACATTCGAACATGGATTTTGCGGAGCACCAGCACAATTTCAACGCACTTTGTTACAATAATTATTTCATTGGTAAGCTTTTCCGGCGATGTCAACGTTAAGTTTTAATGAAATTATTATGCTTCAGTGTCCATTTATGCACATAACAGTCTATCACAATGTAAATGGAATTACATTAGCACTGGTCTTATTCCATTTGCAATATTTTAGTAATCGCTTTATTATGAATTTTACTGACGAAGGGTTAAAATGCGTTTTTATCCGAGAGAGAAATTATAATATTAATAATTGCTGAAGATGTGATAGAATATTTGTTAATATAGAAAAAACGTACGCACTTGTAGAGGAGAATCTTTTAATGTAACACGTTTCGAATTCTTAATAATTATCAAAATTATTGTAAAATCGTGAGAGATACTTTAGCTTGTGAATTTATTAATTGCGGGAATACAAACATTATATACTTGTTAACTTGAAACATGCAGACTATTTAATTCTTAAATAGTACAGTAATAATTTCTTTTTTTAACTAGGCACAAAAATACATAAAGTATACGAATTTTTGGAATTATTTCTTATGAATCTGTTTTGAATACAGAATCTTTTGTCTATCACGAAATGTCTATCCGAAATAATAAGAATAAAGAGACCATCTAAAAAACAAGTATGTAAAACTAATTATTAGAACAATGAACAAAAACTAATGACACTTTGGTCGTCGACCGAACAGGCTCAAAAGTGCAAAAGAATCAAAATAATTTATTTCATGAAATAAACATTGAAATATTAAAAAGTATGATACTTCCGATCTTGAATTTGGTACACTGAAAATATTAACGAAAACAATGGATTTTATCACCTACACATGGCTGACGCGGTAGTCAATGTATGTATTAAGATAGAAAGACTATTCTCTTTATACAATTCTTTCAGCATATTAGTTGCATACCATTACTGTCCCTTACATACTTAATTGCATGTCAATTGCAAATGATGTACTGCTACGGCTACGAATAAAATACGAGCAAATAAGAACATAAAGTAATTAAAATAATCGCATACAAAAGCAATGGCAGAGTGTTGCTGCATTTTATGAGCGATGCGAATAATTATGTTTCCGCAATGTACATATGTACTACTAAAAAATTACTAAACTATGATTAACTTTTTCCCACTTTAGTGTTACATATGTATATTCGGCGTAAGCTCCTGGCACTCTGGATGATAAACTGATAAAGTAGATAATATATAAAGTAGCAATATATAAAGTAGACTCCTTTTTCCAGCATTGCAAGGGTGCGGGATTCGCGTTCACATTTCTTGATAATACAAAAATGGGGGTTTTCAGTAGACAGAAACGCTAGGTAAAAGATCGATCTAGGGAACTATCAGCCTCAAAAGTCCCATTTTTTCGTTTACGAGGCGTAATTTGCATTATTTGGCAACGTGTAACTGTCGCACAGTGGGCGAAGACCGACTTAAATGGTCAGAATTCGATAACTCAATGAATTCTATAGTAAAGTTTTGGAAAATTGGTATCTCTAGGTTGTTTTGGACGTAGATTTTAAATCTGTAATCAAAATGATCAAATTCAAAATGGTCGATTTAATATGGCGGACCGAAAAATCAAACCTGAATGGATTTTTTTGAAACTTAATATACAGGGTGGGGCATTATAAACAGGTCACCTTAATAACGCAGCTGCTATTGGTGTTAGGAAGAGATGCATCAGTTGGAACTTGCATAATCTGATGTTAGTAGCTTTTTTGTAGGTGGACGCGTAAAGGTCATATGAAGGTCAACTTCATGTTTTTTAAAGGGAATGAGGTATTTTTTAATACATCAATCGATGCAGCTAGACAGGTTCTGTCATTCTCTCTCTCTCTCTCTCTCTCTCTCTCTCCCACTGTCTTCTATATTATATTGTGCCTTGTATATTTATTATTTATGTAGTTATTTATTGATGTTTATAATTTAAATACTTTTTAAATAAATAATTTTATATAATGTATAGAAATTTGTTTCTATATCCATAATTTGAATTATTATTTCAATAATATATTGCTAAAATAATTGTTTGAATAAATAAATTTTTATAATGTATAGAAATTTGTTTCTATATCCATAATTTGAATTATTATTTCAATAATATATTGCTAAAATAATTGTTTGAATAAATAAATTATTATAATCTATAGAAATTTGTTTATATATTCATCATTTCAATTATTATTTCAATAATATATTTCTAAAATAATTGTTTGAATAAATAAATTTTAGTCACTTTAGTCTCTGCTTGAAATTCATAGATTCGGTTGTATAAAGTATGAAATAATTTGATGCGTTTGTAGCATAAATGATTTGGTGCAATTTAAAACAATAAAGAAATTAAAGGAACCTACGAACGTTGATATATTAATTTAAATACATTAAAATCGTTCAAGAAAATAAATAATCATAATATGGCGTCTGCTTTTTATAATTGATGCAAACGAGTTTTATTTTGCATAAAGATTCGCAGTCTATTCGCAGTAATTTTTGTTTACCCGAATACTCGGGCACCCAGTTGATGCTGTTTACCCGAGTACCCGAGTATCTGAGTAATTTTGTTTACCCGGGTATCTCAAATACTCAAATACATTCAAATGACAATGAACTCTGAACAAAGGTCAACCCCTTGTCCTACGATTTATTTAGTACATAGAACCTTGCTGTAGATCGTAATTTCCTAAAATAGGAGAAAAAGTATGTCTATTGTGTGCAGGAATGCCAAAAAGACATTTTATTTCGGTTTAAAGCAAATGAATAACTAGACGGTGCGGATATTTATGCATTTTGAAATTTTTCTGGACAAATTTTCAGAAAGTGGAATGAAATAAAATCTTAATTTCTATGGGAACAGCCTTCGTAGATCCAAAACAAATCGAAATTGTACAAAATTCTATCGAATTTTATATTCTGGCCTCTTCTGAAAATTTTCGTAGTCCATAAATGCATAAAGATCCGCAGTCTATTAATAACATACATGTTTATTAGACTCTGATCAAAATCTTCGTAATGAATCTGACACTATATTGTAGAGCAAGGGGTTAAACAGAAGAATACAGGCTTTGAAAAAATGGCGTTTTACTACTGTGATAAGCAGACTGCGGATCTTTATGCAAAATAAAAATTGCTTGTACCAATTGTAAGTGACTGGAGCCACATAATCAGTTTATTCTTACTTTAATCATTTTAACAGGCTGAGATAAATAGATTTATACTCTTAAATCATTGTAACCTTTCTACTGTATTAAACTGCAGCCACTAATTTTCCCTATAAATGCATAAAATCCGCAGTCTAGTGATAAGTCACTATTTAAATTGCGAATAACTATCACAGAGTATCAGACATAAGGTGCCCTATGCCTGGATAGCATGTTGTTCTATTTTAAATTTTATCACTTTAGATATACAAAAATAATGTTTTAAGAGCTGTAACATACAGTTCAGAGTTTGTAAAGTAATTTAAATAAAAAAATCATTGTTCAGATTAATATCTTAATTGTATTAACAAGAATCACTCAAACCTATAGTTGGACGTATCAAATCCAATCTAAGCTAATACCTGGACAGAAGTAAAGCCTATACCGGGACAAATTCAATTTACGAGTTGATCGAGCGAACGTAACCTAGAACGTATATAAATAGTACAGTAATAATATCCTTTTTTAACTAGGCACAAAAATACATAAAGTATCACGGTAGTCGGGTGTCTCATAAGTAGACTGCGGATTTTATGCATTTATTAGAAAAATGGGTAGAAGCAATTTAAACTAGTAAGAGGATTAAATGAATATAAGAATGTTTATGTATTATTTTGACCGCGTTGAAATTATTAAAGAAAGACTGACCATAATATTTCACTTGTGTTTCATACAATCGATACAAACAATTTTTATTTTACACTAGCTTTCCCCCGCCACGCGTTGCTGTGGCACAGTATTTTTTAAAAGCATGTACGTATTCAACGTGTTTGTTGCAATCTATTTTGTTCAATTCCATTTCGCTTATCGCGTTGCTCCGTAGTTCTTTCTCTTTCCCTCTCTCTCGCTCTTCTTGCTCTCCTCACTCTCTCTCACTGTCTCCCGCTCCCTCTGTCACTCGTTCTATCTCGCTTTCTCTCTCTCTCTCTCACTCACTCTCTCTCCCCTCCCCGCAATGAGTCCCTCAAATTTAATGTTGCTGCTACCAGTCAAAAGATAAAAGCAGAAACGTGGCCAAAGGAGGCCGAAAAAGTCGTATTTGGTCAGTTTGTGACGTCATCAATTGTAAACAGCAGAATGTAGAATATTGCGGCATGAACCATTAGACGCGACATTTCTTGAGGAAGGATTCAGGGGAAACTGCATTCGAAAAAGTCCATTCGGTGAAAAGTTATAAGCAGAAACGTGTGGTAAAGAGAGCGAAAAAGTCGTATTTGGTCTGTTCGTGATGTTATTAATTGCGAATGGCATAATGTAGAATATTGCGGTATGAGCCATTAGACGCGGCATTTCTTCAGAAAGGTTTCAGAGACAACAGCATTCGAAAAAGTCTAATCGTTGTAAAGTTATAAGCAGAGACGTGCGCAAAAGGGAGGGAAAAAGTTGACATGTGTTCACTAATGACGTCACAACTTTTGAACCAATAGACTTTTTTGAATGCGGTTTGTTCCTAAACCTGTTCCAAGAAACGCTGCGTGTAACTGTCCAAACCGCAGCTTTCTATGTTGAGCCGTTCTCAAGTGATGAGGTAACAAACATACAGACAGACAGACACGATTTTATTATATAATTTTATTTATTATATAGATATAGATAGAGATAGAGATAGAGATAGAGATAAATATAGAGATAAAGATCCGCAGTTTACTCATAAGTCACAGCTCTACTCTGTAAGCTTCCGAATAATGCAAATTATGTCTTCTAAACGTAAAAATAAAACTTTTGAGGGCGACTGCAGCTTAGATTGATCTTTTATCTAGTGCTTCTGAGAATGAAAACCCCCATTTTTGTGTATTATCGTGAAATGAGAACATGAATCTCGCACCCTCGCAATCCTGAAAACGAGTCTACTGCCTTCATAGTTGTTACACTTTGTGTTTTAAAGAAACTATCAATTTTCTATCTTCTTTTGTAGTTTTCTCGCTTTTACTATTTTTTAAGATGCAGATATTTATAAAAAATTCAATGCTGCTTTAGAATAAAATTTCAGTTTGTGAAAATGATGGTAGTAAAAGTCATATAGAATGGAATTATGCTAGCTAGGAAGAAATGTTTAGTTTTCATCCATCATAGGCTGTTTTATACAAAATCACAACATTGAATTTACTTATATTTCTCGCAATGTTTATAACAACATCTACTGAATAATTTCTCATTAAAGCGTAATTTCAACAAATGTAAAATGAAAAATGTGAAATCTCTCAACTAGAGTTGATCGGATGAAATGTTTCTAGATTATTAACATTGACAATACAACTCAAGAGCATTGAACTCGGCGATGCGATCCTTGTTCCATGTAATTGCCAAAACGCTTTTCATGCAGTAAGAAGGAACAATACTATTGATCATCAATGACAATGACCGCGTGTTCGTACAGAAAATATTTATATGTGTATAGTATATCAAAAAAGCGGACTCACAAAGAGGTGTGAATGTACCTGATGATGCGGCCGGTTATTTGGATGGGGGGTTGGCATATGGGCTCCATGATGGTAGACGGAAACAGGGTCATGCTTCAGAGGCATTGGGGTGCCCGCGTTGTGTTTTCCTAAATCCGCAGCTAAAGCCTCCGCCCTCGAAAGTAAGCCGTCTTGTAGACCACTGTTCAAGCCCCCGAATAAGTCACCCTGAAACGTTAAAAGCGACGTGTGACACTGATTGAAGAATCATGGATCATGAGTCAGGTTGATGTAGCAAGCACTCTTCAAGGAAGCCTCGAAGAAAGTCTCTTTAAACGAATTTAAATCCCATCGGATAAATCTCATAATGTCCTTTATACCGTACGATCTGACTAGTTTTCAGTTTAGGGCGAGACGAATTCAAGGCTAGAGGTAAGAAAACGGTATTATATTATATTTTACTAACAAAATCACTGCTCAAATTGTCTAATAAAATTATGATTAGACAATGGATCGTTATGCAAAATAAACGTTTTTTATCTGATTTGTGACAAACTGGGATGAAATAGAAAATCATTTTCTTTCTTAACATATTTAATAGGTTGCAAATTTGTGTAATAGCATTTTTTAATTCTTTTGTTTTTCCTATTTTATGTTACACCTACTCATTTTAGCCAATATTGCATAGCATTCGCTGTCTGAAATCTTTAATGGAAGAAACAACATCAAATGTTTGGGAAGAACTTAAGGGAAGAAACAATATTCAAAATTGTTATAAAATTAAAATAATTGAACATGTCATTAAACAGCTAAAAAAATCATTAGACAACTCATTTTTATACAAAATAAACATTTTCTACCTGATTTGCGACAAACTGGGATGAAATAGAAATTTATTTACTATCATAACGCGTTTAATAGGTAGTAAATTATATAACAGAATTTTTTAATTCTTCCATTGTTTCTCCCGTTTTATATTACAGCTACTCATTTCAGCCACAACTGCATAGAATTCGCTGTCTGAAATTTTTAATGGAAGAAATAACATCAAATTTTAGGGAAGAAATAATTTTCAAAATTATTGTAAAATTTAAAAAATTGAGGATGTCAATATATGATTCGTCCTGTAATAAAATCATTAGACAGCGCATCTTTATGCAAAATAAACATTTTGTACACGATTTGCGACAAACTGAGATGAAATAGAAAATTATTTTCTTTCTTAACATATTTAATAGGTTGCAAATTTGTGTAATAGCATTTTTTAATTCTGCTAATGTTTTCCCTGTTTCATGTTACACCTACCCACTTTAGCCAAAACTGCATAGAATTTGCGAACTAAGAATCTTTAATGGAAGAAATAACATCAAATTTTAGGGAAGAAATAATATACAAAATTGTTGTAAAATTAAAAAAATTGAAGATATCAATATATAATTCGTCCTGTAATAAAATCATTAGACAGCGGATCTTTATGCATAATTAACATTTTGTACCCGATTTTCGACAAACTGGGATGAAATAGAAATTAATTTTCTTTCTTAACATATTTAATAGGTTGCAAATATGTATAATAGCATTTTTTAATTCTTCTAATGTTTTCCCTGTTTTATGTTACACCTACTCATTTTAGCCAATATTGCAAAGAATTCGCTGTCTGAAATTTTTAATGGAAGAAATAACATCAAATTTTTGGGAAGAAATAATATTCAAAATTATTGTAAAATTAAAAAAATTGATGATATCAATATATAATTCGCCCTGTAATCAAATCATTAGACAGTGGATCTTTATGCAAAATAAACATTTTCTACCTGATTTGTGACAAACTGGGATGAAATGGATAATCATTTTCCTTCTTAACTTATTTAATAGGTTGAAAATTATATAACAGCACTTTTTGATTGTTTTGTTTTTCCTGTTTTATGTTACACCTACTCACTTTAGCCAAAACTGCATAGAATTTGCTGTCTAAAATTCTTTAATGGAAGAAATAACGTCAAATTTTAGGGAAGAACTTAAGAGAAGAAATAATATTCAAAATTGTTGTAAAATTAAAAAAATTGAAGATGTAAATATATGATCCATCCTGTAATAAAATCATTAGACAGTGGATCTTTATGCAAAATAAACATTTTCTACCTGATTTGTGACAAACTGGGATGAAATAGAAATTTATTTACTTTCATAACGCGTTTAATAGGTTGAAAATTATATAACAGCATTTTTTAATTCTTCTAATGTTTCTCCTGTTTTATATTACACCTACTCATTTTTGTCATAAATACATAAAATCCGCTGTTAACAAATATATACGTGACTTTCCATCAAAACGGGAACGTAGAGTAATATGTACTTCATTTCGTAGAACGGATGTTCCTGCTTTTCTAATTTTATGCGTAATTACCTAATTTCCGGATCTCCATATCGGTACATTTACTTCTAACGGATTATCTTCAACAATTAGTATACATATTAGTCATTCTACTAAGCGCATCTACATATTGTATCCGTGTACCGGGTCGATGCTACACTTCATAATCGTAACTTTGGAGCTCTGGAGCCCATTTTTAACCGACTTCGAAAAAGGAGGAGCTTACTCAATTCGACCTATATGTGACTTTTTTCGCTTCTTTCTATGTATGTTCTTTTATTGACTTTTATTGCAAAAAACGTAATGCTTCATTTATATTTTATTGATTTATTTGAAATAGTATAATCGATAAACAAAAATGAATTTATTTAATCCATTTGAATACTACTTCATAAGTTACTTTTGTTTCATGTTCACTTTATCTTGTGCATTCATCGTGTCACGACGTCGTTCCTCGAGAATAAAAGTAAATGATAGTTCATTCTTTTAAAACCAGATTCATTTTATTTATCCTATATATTTCAGTTTTTTTTCGAAGTCGATTTAATTTTTTTTAAGTAAAATTTCTTTGCGATACGTGGACATATCTATTACTCCTAAGCGTAAGTTTTAAGGATTCGCAATCGGTAGATATCTTAAACTTTAGTCAATAATTAGTTCATAATCCAAACATACTATTATGGCTTGGCTATGATAAAATTATTTGTATCTCCAAGAGTATAGAGGAAAATGAAAATAAACATGTAATTGAGGTATAACGAAAGATATCTTTAATTAAAAAGTATGGGGTAAAATATGTTAAATAATGTTTATTTATTAATCCTATAGAATTATTAGATCCTGAATTATGCAGAAAATATAAATGAATAATTACTAAAAATAAAATAATAAAGGGTAAAATAAAATGAAAAGAATAAAACTGATTTAGAGTTGCATTATTAATTGAAAATCATAATCAATAATTCTGAAAGTTTTTTAGGATTATACAACTTCATTGACGATTCTGTTATACTATTGAGTATTCAGTAATACCCGGTGCCCGTTTTGATATTATTACTAGACAGCGGATTTTTATGCAAAATAAAATTTTTTTACACAATTTGCAC
The DNA here is from genome assembly GCA_963971365.1 of Lasioglossum villosulum. NCBI lineage: Eukaryota > Metazoa > Arthropoda > Insecta > Hymenoptera > Halictidae > Lasioglossum > Lasioglossum villosulum. Next base: position 28,281,179 of record OZ020498.1, on the reverse strand, counting down.
TAACTTCAAGTGAACTAGAAATTTATTTTCTTTGTTAATATGTTTAATAGGTTGAAAATAATGTAACAGTAATTTTTTAATTCTTCTAATGTTTTTCATGCTTTGAATTACACCTAGTCGATTTTGTCATAAGTGCATACAATCTGCTGTGTAATCATTACATTCGATAAAGGTTTGTATTCGTAGTGTAAAAACAAGTAATTCCTTCCTGGGACTAACCCGATATCTGCACGGATTGATCATTAATTTATGGAATTCTATTCTAATTATAAATTGGGACAAAATCGATATCAGTAATTGATACAAGATTATTGCGAATAGTGAAGTATAAATAATCTGTTTCATATTGAGTTACTGGTGTATCCTTGAACATTAAATATTTTATTTATCGTAATTCGATTTTACAATCGTATTTAACTTTCTAGGTTTTCGAAAGAATGGCCGAAACGATGAAGTCATTGATTGAAAGTTTTATTTGTTTTTAAAGCCATACAATGTTTTATATTTGAAATGCAAAACTCAAATATTTGAGTGAATATAAATGGAATCATTAAACTAAATATTGTTCATTTTTATCCATTTTTGTTTCTTATACATACACGTATATGTATACGAACCGTTGTTTTTGAAAGTGGTATAAGTCCATATATTTATTAATTTCTGTTTGATTTTAAAAATTTTTATACAGGGAGGTCCGTTTAAATTAGAACACATATCTCTTCAGGTTATAGTGATGCAACAAATATTTGTTACGTAATGTGCATGTGGTCTATGGACCAATATCTGCCAAGAATATTTTTTCCGAAGATCATTTTTCCAAAGTTATCAAGGTCATCTGTGTTTTTTGATACATAATTACATTTTTATATAATTGCATCGTGTAGCTGATCGAAAAATACATTCAGATATGTATAGTAACATGACCTTGAAATGACCTTGATCTTCGAAAATTGACGTTCCTTTGCGTGGTACTTAAGGCCACCTAAATATCTCTTCAGATCATTCTGATGCAACAAATATTTGTTACGTAATGTGCATGTGGTCTATGGACCAATATCTGCCAAAAATATTTTTCCGAAGGTCATCAGTGTTTTTTGATACATAACTACATTTTTTAAAAATTGCATCGTGTAGCTGATCGAAAAATACATTCAGATATGTATAGTAACATGACCTTGAAATGACCTTGATCTTCGAAAATTGACGTTCCTTTGCTTGGTAAAGCCACCTAAATATCTCTTCAGATCATTATGATGCAACAAATATTTGTTACGTAATGTGCATGTGGTCCATGGACCAATATCTGCCAAGAATATTTTTTCCGAAGGTCATTTTTTCGAAGTTATCAAGGTCATCTGTGTTTTCTGAGACATAACTACATGTTTTAAAAATTGCATCGTGTAGCTGATCGAAAAATACATTCAGATGTGCATAATAACATGACCTTGAAATGACTCATCTCGTTGCATCGAGTAACCAAATATCAAAGTCATTTCAAGGTCATGTTACTCGGAAAAAATATTCGTGCCAGATATTGGTCCATTGACACCATGCACATTACGTAACAAATATTTTTTGCAACACAATAACCTGAAGAGATATTATTTAAACTGACCTCCCTGTCTACATATACATCTGAATAAAACTACCATTAACTCTTTGCATTCGTTTATCGAGTGTGACTCAACATCGGAGAATGGAAAATGTAAGTCAAACGTGTACTTATTGTATATGTGTCTCTTTGGTTCTTCCTTCATTTGTTTAAAACGTATTTTTTAGTTATAATCAAATATAAGTTCCAGAAATATAATTTACATCAAAGTTTGAGATCTATGTTTAACATAATTGGTAAACAAAATGGCTTAGAACAAGAAGCAGCCAAAGAACTCTTCTTTGAAGTAAATTTCAAATAAAATAGTAGGGAATTCTTGACAAGAAAATTAAAAAATAATTCGGAGTGCAAAGGGTTAACTCATTTTGTCTAAAATGGAATTTTACCATTTTTAAAAACAACGGTGGATATGTAAGAACGTACAATATTATCTGATGAACTTTTGAAGTGTTTTAAAGAAATGTTTAGTTTTCATCCATTGTAGGCTGTTTTATAGAAATCACAACATTGAATTTACTTATATTTCTCGCAATGTTTATAACAACATCTACTGAATAATTTCTCATTGAAGCGTCTTTGTAATTTCCACAAATGTAAAATGAAAAATGTGAAATCTCTCAATTAGTGTTCAAACTAGAGTTGATCGGATGAAATGTTTCTAGATTATTAACATTGACAATACAACTCAAGACCATTGAACTCGGCGATGCGATCCTTGTTCCATGTAATTGCCAAAACGCTTTTCATGCAGTAAGAAGGAACAATATTAATTTAACTCATTTTGTGCAAAATGGACTTTTACCACTTTTAAAAACAACGGTGGATATGTAAGAACGTGCAATATTATCTGATGAACTTTTGAAAAGTTTTAAAAATGTTTGAACTCGAAATAATATGCAATTATGTCCTAAACCCAGCACACACACACACAACAGTTTACATTGTTCTAATTATTATAATCCCAATTGTTTCTTTTTACATTCCCACTGAATAACTCGATTTGATTACTTTGGAAATGCTATAAGTGGAAAAATGTAAAAAGGGATTTCGTTTTAACGAAGTTTATGCAGAATAACTCCGGAAAATAATTCTATAATTTTGTAAAAGTGTATAATGTAGGAATATATCGAATATTGTTGTTATATCGATTATTTATATGTATACACGAGAATTGTATCATTTTAAAAAATCGCTTAAAGTCGTATAATGCAAATAAGTACGTGGTTCGTTTATATGTATAAATGTATCCGGTCAGAGGTCACTCTACGGACTCAACATGGCCGTCCGATCGATATACTAAAAATAGTTTTGACACTGGAAACTTGGATTTAGCTTTTCACAGACTTTGAATCACACGAAAGTTTCATTTAAATTGACAGTCGCGCTGTAGAAGTTTTTGTAATTATCTTCACTATAGCAACGTCACAATATATTTATATTATTCACACTATTATTATTGTTATTATTTTACATAAATGCCCTTTATATGTATATAAATATGTCAATACGCTGTCGATACATCTTCATTATGGCAAGGTTGAAATGCATTGGTATACTTATTTCATAATTATTATCGACTATCTCAACATACCTTGTATGTATTGTATAATTTTGGCACTATGCTTTTATCAGAAATTTCACAGTCAACATATTTCTATACAAAAATTATTTTCACGAACATAATTGCTAGACTGCAGGTTTTTATGCGATGTAAAAATATTTCAAATCAAGTGTAACAAACGTTAGATAAAACTGAGAAGCCTTCTAGAAGTTAGCCCCCCACTTGTGGAATTAAATAATTTCAACAGTTGTGCTGAATTGTGCTATATTGTGCTCGAATGTTATAACTATAATACAAAAAATAAGATGGAAAATGGAAAAAAACGATTTTTTGAGTAGCCCCCACTTTTCATTTTTTCAATTTTCTCAATTGTGCTGAGTTGTGCTAGGTTGTGCTAAGATTGTGCTAAAGTATTACTTTAAAAAAATAATAAATAAAGAAGTCATAGCCAATAATTGTTTTGGACATCTAATTAACGTTTAAGTCAGTAACAATTATTCAAACAGCATATAATTATATATCTGAGTTGTGCTAGGGTAGCACAATAAATAATAAACACTAATAATAAATAATAAACACTAATAAATAAAGAAGTCATAGCCAATAATCGTTTTGGACATCTAATTAACGTTTAAGTCAGTAACAATTATTCAAACAGCATATAATTATATATCTGAGTTGTGCTAGGGTAGCACGACACAGATATATAATTATATGCTGTTTGGATAATTGTTACTGACTTAAACGTTAATTAGATTTCCAAAACGATTATTGGCTATGACTTCTTTATTTATTATATTTTAAAGTAATATTTTAGCACAATCTTAGCACAACCTAGCACAACTCAGCACAATTGAGAAAATTGGAAAAAATGAAAAGTGGGGGACTACTCAAAAAATCGTTTTTTCAATTTTTCATCTTATTTTTTATAGTATAGTTATAATATTCGAGCACAATATAGCACAAGCATAGCACAATTCAGCACAACTCTTGAAATTATTTAATTCTACAAGTGGGGGGCTAACTTCTTGGAGGCAAATGAAAACGTATTTCTTCTTCTAATAAGTTTAATCAGTTGCAAGTAACATCCGTAAATTCTTCTAAGAGCTTGATAGTTTTGTATTTCATCTGGTAGTTTTTGTTGTGAATGCATTAAATCTGCAGTTTAATACCAGTTTAATTACAGTATTGCATTTATAAAAAACGTTCTTAACAAAACTGAGTAGATGAAACTCAATGTATGATATATCTCCTATGTTAAAACCATTAAGGGAAGAAATAACATTCAATTTAGTTTTCATTTCTTGCAATCGATACAGACAAGTTTGATTTTGCGTAAATATCCACAGTCGCGTTCAAATGAACTGACAAACTGAAACAATGTACCTCAACTGAAATATATATTTTTTATTTATTTCACGTCGCTCTCAACTCTTTTGCTAAGGTTATAACTGAAATATATTCAGTGATTATTCGCTCGGGCAAAGGTACTTTAAAAGCAACTACGTATGACCTATGAGATTCGGTAATCAAATTCGTTTGGTTATCAAATGTCCCTAGGGCTGCTGGACAGGATATTTTCGGGTTGAAGTGCTACTAAAACCGGACATGCGAAGGGGTGTGTTGCATGGTCCCCTTTATCAACTTACAATTTGCAGATATAGGCCCATAAGTATTCATGACTGCGTGTGTAACGGAAACGAATATAAGTTTCATCGCCAGCGATTGAATCAACGTATAATTGCACATACAGGGTGTTCACGCTATTACTAACCAGCGTTTTTCTTGTGAATGGTAAATATTTTTAAAAAATGAAAGAGGAAAACGTAGTACCGTTTCTTATACGCAACACAATGGCGTATGTGATTTTTTTGTGTCTGCACCATTTTATTAGATATTAAAGTGACCCTCAATTTTTTTAATCGAATGCTGTATTTTCTTTATAACACATGAAAGCGTGTGTCTAGACCAGTGGTCGGCAAAGTGCGGCTCCAGAGCCCAATACAGGATTTTCCTTTTTATCAATATCTTTATTGCTATTAATGCATCCGAGTGGCTTCAAGACCTTTATATTTCTGTTGTTACGAATCTACGCTGATAGTTCTCCTGTCTAAGCGCCATCTCGTTTGAGTAGTTGAACTAAAATTAGTTCTACTTGCCCTTCATTGCCCTTCATGAACGGAATCTGGGGAACAATTGAATGCGATCACGGGAAAACATTTTTTGTCCTCATATTAGCATGTTATGAGCTGTGTGAGGGCTCATTGTAAAGAGAAAGGTTCATCATAGCCCGCTCTGCTCATGATTTAAGTCAGAACAACCGTTTTGTATTAGAAAAATACATGGGAACCTGAGGGTGGCTGTCTCAACTTGTTTGCGCTACTTTGGACGCTCATATTATTAAATATAAACATAATCTTGTTAAATCATGAGCAGAGCGGGCTATGATGAACCTTCCTTTTTAGAATGAGCCCACACACAGCTCAGAATATGCTAATATGAGCTGTGTGAGGGCTCATTGTACAGAGGAAGGTTCATCATAGCCCGCTCTGCTCATAATTTAAGTAGAAAAAATCATTTTGTATTAGAAAAATACATTAGAATCTGCGGAATTTTTCTTCGTTTGTTTTCCCTACTTTGGACACTCATATTATTAGATATAAACATAATCTATCTAAATCATGAGCGGAGCGGGCTATGATGAACCTTCCTCTTTAGAATAAGCCCACACACAGCTCAGAATATGCTAATATAAGCTGTGTGAGGGCTTATTGTAAAGAGGAAGGTTCATCATAGCCCGCTCTGCTCATGATTTAAGTCAGAAAAACCGTTTTGTATTAGAAAAATAGGGTAACTGCACCAGTGAATAAACGGGCACCAGTAAATGATCGCTTTTGTATATTTCAACAAATTTGAACCCGCATGGCATACTAGCGATAAAATTGTGATTAAAGAGTTAAATAAATGGGAGAATATTGTTTAGTAATTTTGTTCATTCATTGGACTATCGTTGTTCAATTACTAGAATGTAGTGTTCATTGACTGGTATTTTTTATATTTTTTATTTAACGTTTAATTCAAGAAAAATAATAATAATTTCATTTTATTTGTGTTCATTAATTTTTGACAAATGAAGTATAGGGAGCCATTTGGCATATATGAGATTCCTTTATAATTCACATTTTTTTTTACATAAAATATCTTCTTGAACAATTTCTTAAATGTTCATTCACTGATGCAGTTACCCTACATGGGAACCTAAGGGTAGCTGTCTCGACTTGTTTGCGCTACTTTGGACGCTCATATTATTAAATATAAACATAATCTTGTTAAATCATGAGCAGAACGGGCTATGATGAACCTTCCTCTTTAGAATAAGCCCACACGCAGCTCGGAATATGCTAATATGAGCTGTGTGAGGGCTCATTGTAAAGAGAAAGGTTCATATCATAGTCCGCTCTGCTCATAATAATCATTTTGTATTAGAAAAATACATTAGAATCTGCGGAAGTTTTCTTCATTTGTTTTCCCTACTTTGGACACTCATATTATTATATATAAACATAATCTATCTAAATCATAGCCTGCTCTGCTCATGATTTAGATAGATTATGTTTATATCTAATAATATGAGTGTCCAAAGTAGGAACAACAGCTGAAATCGATTAGTACAATAAAAAATATGCATTTCTACTTAAAGAAATGATGCAATTGTTAACTGCACATACACAGTTGCATCTAAAAGAAATTTGTGGACCTACGAATGTAGCATTCTTCGAACCATTAATCTTTCTAACTACATAAAAAAATTCTGTATTTTTAATAAACCCCTTCCGAAGACAAAGATAAATATTCCCTCGAGATTGCACAGAAAGTAGTGTTATTATATATAGTTTCTAATTTTTTTTATCTTATTTTTTTTGAATATGTAATTTATATTCTCTGAATTTTTCATATTTTCATAATTTTTTCATACACTCATATTTTCTAAACATTCAATTCATATTTCTTGGATATGTATAGAATATTCGGATCTAATATTTTCCTCATATGAAAAAGTGTGGCTTAAAAAATACCTTTCCAAAATTTGAAAAAAAATATTTACCCAATATTTTTGTGCTACTAGGGAACTGTTTGCAGTGTTAGTATTCTGGAAATAATTTTACTTCCTCGTCTCGTTGGACAAACCACAGAATAGCTGAGTATTTGTTCATCTTAACATTGGAACATTGTTATTATTGTTATATAATCGTATTAACGCAGTGTTAACATAATTCGTCGTTTCGTCATACAGTCATACAGTCATATCATTGATAGTATATTATAATTTAAATGGCAATAATGAATCACGTAATTTCATGGGAACAATGATAAATGGCGAATAATCGTTGCTGAAGGGGTAATACGATTACTTTGCCGGCGACATATTAATAACAGTTGCGAATCGAATTCATGGCTTCGCCTCGTCTAGATACGCTTGTACACCGTGGCAATCGATATTATATGGGATATTTTGCGTCACCTGCATCTGTCACTCGCGGCACATTGCAAGGCACTGCCTAGCGAGAGGACTACTGTCATATTATTTCTAGAAAATCGTATCGATTTTAATGCGCGACGTTAGAACTTTTCGCCGTAACAAACGCCTTCGTAAATTGATATTCTGAACATCAAAAATATTATTGGTATGCTTCATCGTTTAACTGATCGTTTGACTTTTCAATCATCGACAGCTAGGGAGTTGTAGCGTAAGACGACTAACATTCACATAACAACAACTTTACCATAATCTAGGTACAATAACTCCCATTAATATTCGAACACTCTGAAAAAGACGATAACACTTTTAATTTTTGGACCATTCGATTTTTAATTTGGTGGGTGGTTAGAACAATTGGTTTGCTGCACAACGTGACTAAAATTTCTGAAAAATTTGCAAATTGTCGGAATGCTTCTTCGTTTAACTGATCGTTTAACTTTTCAATCATCGACAGCTAGGGAGTTGTAACGTAAGACGACTAACATTCATATAACAACAACTTTACCATAATCTATTACAATCGAACACTCTTAAAAAGACGATAACACTTTTAATTTTTGGACCATTCGATTTTTAATTTGTTGAGTGGTTAGAACAATTGGTTTGCTGCACAACGTGACTAAAATGTTTGAAAAATTTGCAAATTGTAGGAATGCTTCATCGTTTAACTGATCGTTTGACTTTTCAATCATCGACAGCTAGGGATTTGTAGCGTAAGACGACTAACATTCACATAACAACAACTTTACCATAATCTACGTACAATGACTTCCATTAATATTCGAACACTCTTAAAAAGACGATAACATTTTTAATTTTGGACCATTCGATTTTTAATTTGTTGGGTGGTTAGAACAATTGGTTTGCTGCACAACGTGACTAAAATGTTTGAAAAATTTGCAAATTGTAGGAATGCTTCATCGTTTAACTGATCGTTTGACTTTTCAATCATCGACAGCTAGGGATTTGTAGCGTAAGACGACTAACATTCACATAACAACAACTTTACCATAATCTACGTACAATGACTTCCATTAATATTCGAACACTCTTAAAAAGACGATAACATTTTTAATTTTGGACCATTCGATTTTTAATTTGTTGGGTGGTTAGAACAATTGGTTTGCTGCACAACGTGACTAAAATGTTTGAAAAATTTGCAAATTGTAGGAATGCTTCATCGTTTAACTGATCGTTTGACTTTTCAATCATCGACAGCTAGGGATTTGTAGCGTAAGACGACTAACATTCACATAACAACAACTTTACCATAATCTACGTACAATGACTTCCATTAATATTCGAACACTCTTAAAAAGACGATAACATTTTTAATTTTGGACCATTCGATTTTTAATTTGTTGGGTGGTTAGAACAATTGGTTTGCTGCACAACGTGACTAAAATGTTTGAAAAATTTGCAAATTGTAGGAATGCTTCATCGTTTAACTGATCGTTTGACTTTTCAATCATCGACAGCTAGGGAGTTGTAACGTAAGACGACTAACATTCACATAACAACAACTTTACCATAATCTACGTACAATGACTTCCATTAATATTCGAACACTCTTAAAAAGACGATAACATTTTTAATTTTGGACCATTCGATTTTTAATTTGTTGGGTGGTTAGAACAATTGGTTTGCTGCACAACGTGACTAAAATGTTTGAAAAATTTGCAAATTGTAGGAATGCTTCATCGTTTAACTGATCGTTTGACTTTTCAATCATCGACAGCTAGGGAGTTGTAACGTAAGACGACTAACATTCACATAACAACAACTTTACCATAATCTACGTACAATGACTTCCATTAATATTCGAACACTCTTATAAAGACGATAACATTTTTAATTTTGGACCATTCGATTTTTAATTTGTTGGGTGGTTAGAACAATTGGTTTGCTGCACAACGTGACTAAAATTTCTGATAAATTTGCAAATTGTCGGAATTGCAGAGAAAATATTAAAAGTTGCATTTTACAACTTTTTTATGTGGGCCTATATTGAAAATTTAAAAAATACGTTTTGTAGAACTGTGTCAATTACATGCAGTTTGAAAGTTTCATCGAAATCGGTTGATGCGGGAAAAAATGATGGGCACTGATTCATGCAGTTATGGGCCGAAAATTGTGAAAAGTTGCAATTTTTTACTATCTTTAAATGTTTGTATCTCGTTGCAATGTTGATCGATTTTATCGAAATTGTAAGCATATGTTTAAAACGATTCACTGTCTAATGATTTTAATAGAGGAGACATTGACATCCTCCTGTTTTTAAATTTTACAATTTTAATGATTTACAACTTCAATGATTTTTAAACAGAGGATTTTATACATTTATGGCAAAAATAGATGTAATTTAAAAAAATAGGTGTAATTTAAAACAGCAGAAACATTACAAGAATTGTAAGATACTGTTATATTATTCACAAACAATTAAACATATTAAGAAAGAAAACAAACTTGAATTTCACTCTAGATTTTTGCAGATCACGTAGAAAATGTTTATTTTGCACACAGATTCGCTGTCTAATGATTTTAATAGAGGAGATATTGACATCCTTCTGTTTTTAAATTTTACAATTATGAATTTTACCTAATTAATTTTGCTATAAATGCATAAAGATCCGCAGTTCACTGATGTCATTTCAAGTAACTTCCTCCGTTGCGAAAATATTCGCCGCAGCCTTGTTAAAGAATTATTATTCGCGTTCTGTTTGGTCCATGGAACTCCATAAGAAAACCGCAGAGAACACTTTCGCAAATGAAAAGGTGACATCGAATGACCTCAGGAATCAACCTGTTCGAGGAAATACAAAATTTTTGAGACACCTTGTATGCATAAAGCCTGTGGATTTTTATTGTAATAATATGTACGATCTCTTTCATTAACATGGCAATTTTCCGATACGTTTAATTTTTCGGTCTACGAGACAGACATTGTTAGTGACGTTTTCCTCGAAGTGTGTGTTCCATAATAGATGATCTCTTATCGGATTTGCATCTGAAGACTAGGGCAATCAATACGCCGTACTGATGTTTTTCGTCCTAAATTCGGTATAAATATGACTTCGTTGTTCCCTATTATTGCTTTCATAAATCGTTCATTCATAAGAAAAGAGACAACTCAAAACGTATTTCAAGAACAAGCTTAATAAATGTATAAATTGTGGTGAACATTAAGTAAGAAGACACATATTATTCACTTAATAATTGCCATTATTTAAATGGGAATTGTAAATTTAATTCTCTTCGGTACACTCAAGAAATGTGATGCACTGGTATCCTGTACGTATATTTTTAATTTCATTGAAATTCAAACTTTTAAATATCTCAATTTAAACTTAAATGGGCTTAGGCCACTTTCAAAATAAACTAATACTCCTTAATACTCCTTGCTATGACTTTAGACCGAATATCTAATATTGAATCGAATATCTGGTTTGTAACTATTATAATACCGGTAATGCTATCAATTCGACGACGTTTCAATAACTATTTTAAAATCAGTTCTAATAATAATTCTAGATTTCCTTTGGCGGATCCTCCGCGAACGTCCATTAACCTATTCTAACAAGGGATATCTAGGTGCACGGTAGTGCATCAGCCAAGTTCTCGCACCATGTACCACCTTTTACACGAAACAACTTACAAGGGAACCTACTCAGATGAGACAAACCGATTTTGATGAAACTTATGTCAGATATAGTTATTCGAAAAATATTTGACACGTGTTTTTTTATCGGCAACTTTTTATCCACTTTGAAGGGGTGAAAGCAGCCCTCAAAATTCGTGGTCAGAGTCATATTTTCTGATACCTCAGAAACCAAAGGTCGAAAAAAATTGATTTTCTCTTTAAATTGCGTGTTTTTAATGGGAAGCGTAGTTGTGCAAAATATTTTAACAAATGACATTTGTTTAAATAATATGTTAAAAATGAACGCTTATATTTCTGTAAAACAAGCCAGAATTCCTTCCTCCGCACACCAGGTGCAAGCCCATATTTAATTATGTATAAATATTGTTAAATAGAAAAAACAAAGAAAATCCTAAAACATGGATCCCCTATTTTGGATCAAAGATCACACATAGTGTACATTAAAATTAACTAATGATACATAAGAGAAACCGAAAGAAAACATCAAAATTTTAATGTATTTGAACAAACATATCTTTTTAAATTTTTTTGGAAGAAAAGCTATTCCGAGCAAAGACGACGAAATGCGTAAGAACAAATTATTTTTTAAATATCACAACCATTTTTTTATAGTTCATAATATTGTAAACTGAAATAGAAAATCTTATATTAAACGATCGTTCACTTTTTTCTGCATTGTTGTTTAAAAATCTCATCTTTTCCACACTTGTTACTGTGTTCTAACCCGTTAAGCACTATCATGTTAGCGTACAAACAAAATTTTCAGATTTAGCTTGATCTAAAATATTTTTATTCCAGAGAAGATTAAGTAAATAAACTTCTATTTTACTCCAGTTTGTTCCGATTCAAGTAAACCATTTTTATTTTGCAAACATACAAATCCGCAGTGTAGTCATGTGTAATTATTGGATGATTACGAAAATTCGTGCCCGACGTTTGGAGACACTGAAATCTCCAGTTTTTACGTAATTTAAAGTAAATTATACAAATCTGAAAAAATTGTAGAAAATGGTGGTGGCTATATGTATAAAATCTTGAAATCATTAAAATTGTTAATTTAAAATGTGACCACTCATTTTTTATTTTCAAGTGGAGCACGAACTTTTGCCATGATCTAATATTTCAATGAGAACCGAAGTACATGAAAATTCACGATTATTTTGCACAGTGCCATTGCTTGCTGTAAAGCAATTGCAATGCATTTACATTATACAAGAGAACGTTGATTGATTTTTATTTCTGTTGAAAGCCAACAATTGGCTTTGTGATGTGGAAGCCAACAATTGAATTGTTGTTTGTATTGCGAGTTTTTTCTCATTGTAAAACAGTTTAAACGAACCGGTTGCGTCGACACTAAAAACACAACAGACCAAGAATACTGGATATACATCTATGGGTGAAATAAAAAAATTTTATGTCTCGTTATGACCCTGCAACGTTGGAGGCAAAGAAGTACAGCGACATTTATTCCAATAATTACAACGAAATAAAAAATGTGTACGCATCGTTTATAGCAAAATTTCGTTCTTCCAACATTGCAAGTAGTAAATGTTGTTAGAGTTATCGATCGTAAGATTGATAAAACAGATAAACAGAAAATGATTTCGGCGCAACGGTTCGATCAAATAAAACAAAAAATAAAGCAATTTTACAGATAAATTTTAAACTTTCTACGTTTCTTTCTACGAAAATATAACACATATGAAATAGATTTTGACAAAATTTTTTCAATATCATAACCGTTTCTCTGTGTTATATTTTCAGACGCAGTTTTTTCAGTTTTCTTGAAAATGATCCAAATTAGGATCGAAACGTAGAAAGTTTAAAATTTATCTGTAAAATTGCTTTATTTTTTGTTTTATTTGATCGAACCGTTGCGTTGCGCCGAAATCATTGCAAGTAGTCTTCATTTTGAACAAAATAGGGTGCATTGGAAAGTACATGTGAGTAGTTGATGAGCGGAATGTTACTTTATTGTAATCACATAACGTAAACAATCTTATTGACGCTTTAAAAATTTTGTAAGAATACGGGATCGAAACAAATTTTTATAATCGGGTATATAACTAATAGGCGCATATAAATATTCAAGATAGAACTAATCGTCGATACAGGTTTTGCACTCCAAATTCACCATTTTGCAAATCAATTTCACTCTTTCGCAAATAAAGTATTTTAAACTAAGTTTTCGTTAAAAAAATCAAATCAAATGTAAATTGATTGTTGAAAAATTTAAAATTTAATTTATTGCAAAAATGTACATGAAATACTTACTTCAGCAGTTCATTAATTTTGTAATGTATTAAAACTGTGTGTAGATATTATGTATATTCATTGTAGCCATTTTCTGATTAACAAATTTTAAAAATGATAGTTTATACGTATTTAATGAGTCGTACTGATGTATTGAGTTTTAAGTTATGTTCTCATGGTTTCTTTAGATGATGTTTATATGAAGTAGTATGAGTGTCCAAAGTAGGCGAAACAAATGAAGAAAAATTCCGGAGATTCTAATGTATTTTTCGTGCACAAAAAGATTTGTCTCGCGAAAAAATCGAGAAGACCGCACTGCGTGCAACCTTCCTCTTTCGAATGAGCCCTCACTCAGCTCAAAATATAATCGTATGAGGACGTGAAACGTTCCCGCGTGATCGCATTCAATTGTTCCCCAGATTCCGTTCATGAAGGGTGAATAGAAGCAATTTTAGTTCAGCTACTTCGACGAGATGGCGCGTAGTCAGGAGAATTATCAGCGTAGTTTCTTAACAACAAAAGTGTAAAAGGCATGAAGCCACTCGGATGCATTAATCGCAATGAAGATATTGATTAAAAGAAAAAAACCTGTAATTATAGCGAAATTGAAGCGTTAGATTGATGCAAATGTATGTTCATCACTGTTGCCAAATTGGTTTTTCGCGCGGGGGTTGGTCACAATGAAAAATACCATGGTCACGTGGGGCCTCTACCCCCTTAACAACGTGAAATCTATGAACTTGGGATCCTATTCGTTTACGGTGTATACACGTCGGCAAATAAACGTTAATAAACATTGTAACTAACGATTATCCTATAACGAAGTTCAAAGTTGTAATGTCTTATAACAATTTCATCTACGTCCGTTGTCATTTTTGTTTTATGAAATATCGATAGAAATCGATTGATTGTCAAAGCAGTTCTGCTGAAACCTTCTGTGTCACGGAGCTTCATCAAAATTGTATGGATCTGTTGCAAACAATTGGTCTCGCTCAATCGTCCTTTACTGACTAATGGAGAGAAGGAGTACTTATAGACATATTAGTTCTCTTCCAGAATGTTTTTCATTCAAACTGTCCATCTTTATGTAATACTTGCGTTGTATTGTTTTTAAAGAGGAGAAACATTTGAACCCTTTGACGTATCGTTTTCTTTACAGTGATTAAAACATCTATATCCCCAAGAATGTTGTAGAAGAGAAAAGAAAATTTATATTTTTTGTATGGCTACGTTTATTTTATTGCTGAAATATTGATTACAAACGAATCAAGCTTTATCTCATTTAAAATGAAAAGCGTAACATTCGTATTTCTTAGACTTTGATCAAAATCTTCGTAACGATTAATTATCATTTATCATCCAACAACAGTTTATTCAATTTATACGCATATTATTTAATGCCGACTTTCAATAGAAAAATATAAATATAAACTTGTAATTATGAAATATAAAAAATAAACTTATAACATAAAATTATTCAATTTGCATTGACAAGTACAAGACACCATGTGCAAAATAAAAGTATAATAGACGTTTCCATATAATATTCGACTGTGTTATAATTTCTTAATAATTGATGATTGTTTTTAACTAACGGATCCAGCAAGTTCGTTATAGTTTTCATCAAAGCGTGATTATTAGATTGCGCATCTTTTTGCAAAATAAACATTGTCAGCATTTATTTCAAGACACAGTAGTGATCTAGAACAAATCTCCTTTCTCTAATAGTCTTAGCAAGTTAAAAATAGTACAACAACATTCTCAACCTATTTTAATCCTTCTATTTGTTTAAAATTGCACGAACTCGTATTTCTCATAAATGCATAAAATTCACAATCTAGTTTAATCATAAATTAATTATAAATTCTGCCAATATTGCTGAAATAAAGAAGAGATGTCTGACCATATTATTATCTCAGAACGGTGTATATTTGTTGCACAAAATAAAATTTTAAACAAGCATCTGTGAGCGTCTTTGAAACAAAGGGATTAATATTAATTTTAAATATTCTTTCAGAGAATTTCGGAAATTAAATTTTATATTATCGACTGTCAGATAAATTTGAAAACGTTATGTGACTACGTAATGATTGTTACTTTCAATTATCAATTATTTTCAATTATTCAATTAGAAGCATAGTTACAGTATTTATTAAATATGTTAGTTTTCATTTATTTATTGACTTATACAATAAACAAGATAAACCTTGTTATATAACGGTAATAAAGCATCTACAAAATAATATGGCGGACAGCGCTGCCTAGTAAACAGAAAGAAGTTGAATAATAATTTGAATACTCATCAATGAATTGTATCGTTTCAAATTAAATTTTGCTTATTTAAGTAAGTATAGTTTGCTAAAATATCAGTCGTAATGTCACTAGTATTCTCATAAAATAGTGAAGCAAAATTAGAGAAGGTTGAAACTAAAAAGTTTTGTTAAAGTTATGAAATTTTTAGATGTTTACGGTATGCATAGTTCAGCAATGTTAGTCGAGGCTGAAAGGGATATATTGTCCACTTATTTCATTATAAACTGTGATGTTCACATGGATCAATATTGCATGCGAAAACCACCGTCGTACATCAATGCTTCGATTATTTATGAACTTCTTCGGTCTTTGTAGAGTACGTGTACCTACTGGCTGTCTGTAGGTTGCTGAACTACCACCACTTTTCTAATTTCGAAGTTCCTTTGTCTGCTCCCCTTCGTTTCTGTAAGAAAGACTAGGGAAGATACCGCGCCGTTTACCACGTATTTTTTTCCTGAAATTTTGCGCTCTAATAATCTCTTCCCTTGCGTAACTTCCATAACATGCAGAACGGTCGTCAAAGAATTTACTTAGGATGACGAAAGCTTGAGTGTTGTTATTTCGATATGCATATTCAACGTGTACGCGATATTTACAAAATATTGTTGCGGGAATCTAATAAAAATAGATCGTCGGAATACAGGTTTTGCCTTGGAAATTCACCCTCTTGCAAATCGAGTTCACAAGTTCACCTTTTGCAAATCAAGTATTTTGTAATTAATTAACTTTGTAATGTATGAAAATTGTGTGTAGATACGTCTACTCATTGTAGCCATTTGCTGATTAATAAATTTTTTAAATGAAAGTACACATGTACTTATTTATTTATGAGTATCGAGTCTTATGTTTCCCTCGCAGTAATGACACCGTTCACGTGTGTACAACGACACACAACATTTCGCTGCACCTTTTCTGTCCATGTTGACTTCTTCTGAACTCAAGGAAGATGCTTCCCAGTAGACTTAATTTTAAATATTCTTAATTGGTGAAATTGATTTGCATAAGGTTGAATTCGACTTGAAAACTGGTGAAATTGATTTGCATATGGTTGAATTTGACTTGCAAAATCTGTTGTCTACACGTGTGCGACATATAATCCAACCCTTCGCACTCAGAGCTATTTAAATTCGAAAATTACCACTAAACCTATCGACCATCAAAAGTGACTGAAGTGTATAGTATTATAAAAATAATAAGATTAAATTTATTTATATTCTGTGCGATTTTTACTATAATATATACTGAAGTCAAAAAATATATTCAATAAATTCCCACGAAAACACCTTCACAATTCCACTAATTGTCAAATGAAAAATCTAAAATGGGTCATTTAACCCGTTGCGGTAGGTTTAGTGTTATGTAAACATATTTAGAAATTGATATAACACCTCATACAATACTTAAATGTTTAGTAATATTGATTAGATACCAACATATTATATTTAATAATGTAAACAACATTTCGAATAACGGTACAGCAATTTTTATTGGTGATTCTGAGTCACCACTCGAGTGCTAAGGGTTGATTCATTCTTTTATCATTTGTTACAGGGACTCCCACTAATATTCGGACGTTATGAAAAAGACGACAACATTTTTAATATTAGACCACACGGTTTGAAATTTTTGGGGAACTTAGAACAGTTGATTTGCTACACAACATGACAAAAATTTTGGAAAAATTCCAAATTGTCGGAATTGCAGAAAAAACACAAAGACTTTTTACTCACCACTTTTCTCACAACAAGTATGTATATGAAATTTAATTTTTGATTTTTCTATGTGATAATTGTTTTCATACCAAAAATAATTTTTTCTTTTTTTTTGTTTTCTCTCATATTTTTCAGACGCAAAAGTGTCTCTTTGAAAAAGATCCACATAGGGATCGAAACGTTAGAAACCTGTTTAAATAATTGCACATTTGTTGTTTTTCTAAAAATGATCGAACCTAGTGCCGATATCATTCAATTATTTATATTACTAATTTTCGATAGAGAAGAATTTAACGTTTAAAAATACAAAGAGATGTATTCTGCAACTATTTTATGTAGGCTTAGAGAAAATACTAAAAGTTGTACTTTGTATCTATTTTTTGTAGATCTGTATCGATTAAATATATTCTAAAAATTTTATCAAAATCAGTCGACGTTTCAACGAGCTAAAAACGTTTAAAGATGGTAAATATTGCAGTTTTTAATGATTTTCGGCCTCTAACAGCAATAAATCTTTATTTTTCAATGTCTGTCGTTTTTCTCCGCATCAACTGATTTCGATGAAACTTCCACAGTGCATATAATTGACACTGATCTATAAAACGTTTTTTTTAAATTTTCAATATGGGGCCTATATCATAGGCCCACAAAAAAAGTTGTAAAATGAACTTTTAGTATTTTCTCCATAATTCCTATCAAAAACTATTTTTGAAAAAGACTTTTCACAGCATCTAGTAAACTAACTGCTCCAATTTCTCAAACAAGATCAAATCGTATAGTCCAATACTTAAAAAGTTATCGTTTTTTTTTAAAGCGTCCAAATATTAATACGAGTTGCTGTATGTAAACATGAAGTTCTAAAAAGCTAAGTTTTTATTAACGTCTTGTATCGTCACAAAATATTGTTTTACAAAAATTAAATAAATACTTCCTGAACCCTCGGTATGCGAATTTTGATAATTAAACTTAAATACAATGGGTATTGTCTGTATTGATTTCGAAAGTTATTTTATAGAACCCAATTAGACTTAGGGTCGTGTAACATTTTTTCTTTACTTTCATCGATGGTAGATGCCGATAAAGTTCGGTAGCAAAACTTTGATACTACCTTTGACGTGTAGTCACGCGGTAAAGGTAAACCCGTTTGCTGTGTGACAGATAGTCTTGCTAACAGAAACAAATACTGCACTTAAGCAAAGTGTTAATAGGACGATAAATTCTAGATTACCGTTTCTCTTGAAACGAGGGAGAAGGACTTGGGTTGAGGGTACTCTAGCTACAGAAGCTCCATATGTACAATACCGTTCAAAAGTATCTGGATACTTATACACGACGAGGTGCCTAAGGCTTACATCGAAAATATCTCTGTTGTTTTTAGTAGGGGAGACCCGGGCCAGTTCACCAACTTTTAACCCTTTGGTTACCCTGGACGAGATATCTCGCATCCCCACCTAGACACTATAGACAAATATATTTAATTTTTTTTTATTATATTTAATTATATTATAATTAAATTTAATTTAATTTAAAAAATTATATTATATTTAATTTTAAGTAAATATCCTGATTTGTAAAAGGGAGAAATGAATGAAATCTTTATTAAAATATTATTTCTTCCTAAATACTTTTAAATCTTTTTAATACAGATTTCATTCATTTCTCCCTTTTACAAATCAGGATATAGTTACTTATAAAACATATTTGTCTATAGTGTCTAGGTGGGGATGCGAGATTTCTCGTCAAGAGCGTTTATCGGGAAGTATCGGGACGCGAGATATCTCGTCCAGGGTAACCAAAGGGTTAAAATATGTATTTCATTTTTACCAATGAACCACTAGTATTTTGTTGACTTTGTTGGATTCCGTGTTCCGAAATTGAGTCCAACACTTTTTATAAATCGAAAAGAGATTTTATTTTAAGAAAGGTTTACAGTAGCGTAGTAAGGTACAAGCAGTGACTTCCTAGTCTTGAATTCGCAATAATACTTCGCAATAATTAAATAATTATATTATATATTCTGAAGCCTTAGCTACAAGTGGGTGTGAATATTATTTCATTAAGACATCACTTGAAAGGGTATAGCAGGATAAGCATGGGCCAGCGTCCCCCGCTCCGATTTTCCTGATTTATGTCTCAAAACATAGTTTTATGTCTAAAAAGACATTGTGTAAAATTTCAAATGTCTACTCACATCGATAGGGGTGATATTGGGGTAAATTCGCCCGCACTTAAATGCAATTTGCTATAAAACGAGAAAAGATATCGACATGGGATAAACGGCAAACAAAAGATATACATATACTCTACATTCCAGATTTTTCCAAAATTTTTTGCTAATTATTTATAGTTGAAAATAATGAATTAATATTTTGGGAATTTTTTAAAGTATCTTCCCCTGGGTTGACACCTACCAAAAAATTATAAAATATTGCTATGATACTTACCTACTTTGTAAAAAAATCTCAGAAGTGTCCATTTGGTGGAACAATGTCAAGAAAAATAAAGTATGCCGGCGAACGCTTGGTCTGATCAGTATCGGCGCAGCGACCGAATCCCCTTGCGGTGACTAGTTATGGGAACGAACGGGAAGTCGACGCACAGTGGTCCAGGAGCCCGCTTTTTATAGCCAAAACTATTGTCGCGTTATTTCAAGATTTAATGTGATCTTATTATAGGTCGTTGGATTCGTCTTGATACCAGTTAGAATATTACGATGTAAAAAATATATGCTAATATTTAAAAAATTGAGGTCACCTTCATTTTTTATAAAAAAAATTTTTTTTTTTAATTTTTTCTATTGAAGTTTGTAGAAAAGTGAATACTGATCAACTTTTGTTCGAAACATTTTTTGTCAAAATAAAAGATAGAATATATATGGACCGTTTATTGTGAAAGTTTAAAATCTGTGACGCGTTCAGAACGTAGCATTAGAGTGCGTACTTCGCGCGCGAACGTCTACTTGTTAAAATACACGTAGAATCAAAACTTGCAGGAAGTAGCAGCTAAAATTTACACGTGTATATGTTGAAGGTCTAAACTTTCAGAAAAATCAAGTCTGAATGCTAACACTTTTCAACAATTTTTTTAAACCCTACCTAAAGTTGACATTGCACTTAACATTATATCCTTCGTATATTGATTGAAATATGTTTATATTACCATTAAATACCTGAAATATACTTGCTCACACATACGAAAATATAGTACAAATTTTCATTTCAGCATTGTGTAAGGAATAATTAAAGTATTTAGTTGTTCCTTCAATTTCATAATTCTGAACTTCAAACGCTATATCTGCTCGGAAAGCTATCCGAAAGACCTAATATTTAGAATTTCGAGGTTTCAAAGTGTTCTTAGTATGAGGGAAAAAAAATTTTTTTGAAATTCGAAAGTCGAAAAATTGAATTTTGGCCACAAAAAGCGGGCTCCTGGACCACTGTGCGACGGTGTGTACGGAAAAGCTGATAGATAATTAGATTACGAAATAATAGTGCAAAAACTAGTGATTGAAAATCGATCGATATAAAAAATCTATGTTAATTGCATACTTAATTGGTGGAATTTATAACATATTGTATCTCAAGGTGATCGAAATCGGTGAGGACCCACATCATCGGCAACTT
This sequence comes from Lasioglossum villosulum, assembly GCA_963971365.1. NCBI lineage: Eukaryota > Metazoa > Arthropoda > Insecta > Hymenoptera > Halictidae > Lasioglossum > Lasioglossum villosulum. The sequence goes on along the minus strand of OZ020498.1, from coordinate 28,259,904 downwards.
TACCCGAACTAGAGAAAAAGCATAAATTGATTAACTTAAAAACTAACCTATTCAGTCGTTCATCCATTTGCATGTTACACCAGTGAAGCACGATACATCACACTTTCACACAATTGCTTAACACTACACGTAGCACACTTTTCGAACTCGAAACGATAGCAAACGAAATTCCATACTCCGACGCGGCGCGGAAAGAGTCCCGTGTTCTTCGCGATTTCGCGCGAAACTGTGCTGTCCCCGCGTACAATGTTGTCGATGAAGGCAGATTGTTCGAAACACATGAAATCGTTGCCTTGAAGATATACCTGCACAATACAATAATAAAGTCTGAAATTTTTATTGCATTAGGCTAGCCTAATTTGGCTGTGAGGCTCTAATGGGGCATGTAACGCGTATGAGGCCCGACTTTTTTTTCAACTAGGCTAGCCTAATGCAATAAAAATTTCACTTTATTATTATATTGTAGAGGTATCTCGTTTATGGCTTCGTTCTATGATTTTCGAAAAATCAATATTACCATATGATTCGCGAAAAATCAATATCTTCAAGACAACGATTTCATTTGTTTCAAACAATCTGCCTTCATCGACAACATTGTTTGAAAGCACAGTTTCGCGCGAAATCGCGAAGAACACGGAACTCTTTCCACGCCGCGTCGGAGTATGGAATTTCATTTGCTATTGTTTCGAGTTCGAAAAGTGTGCTACGTGTAGTGTTAAGTAATTGTGTGAAAGTGTGATGTATAGTGCTTCACTGGTGTAACATGCAAATGGATGAACGACTGAATAGGTTAGTTTTTAAGTTAATCAATTTATGCTTTTTCTCTAGTTCGGGTAAAGTTGCCGATGATGTGGGACCTCACCGATTTCGATCACCTTGAGATACAATATGTTATAAATTCCACGAATTAAGTATCTAATTAACATAGATTTTTTACATCGATCGATTTTCAATCACTAGTTTTTGCACTATTATTTCGTAAACTAATGCCGGCAGACAAAAACTGTAAAGGGAAATGTTCGGAATCGGGGTCTTGACAACGTATCAAAATTTCATGGAAATCGGATAAGATATTGGTACATACATCGAATTATTTTCAATTAAATATTGTTAGAATATTTCCTAAACTAATGCCGGCAAACAAAAACTGTAAAGGGAAATGTTGTTCAGAATTGTGGTCTTGAGAAGGTGTCCGAAGCTCATCGAAATCGGAGAGGATTTCGCGCGGCGCGAAACGATACAATACGCGTCTAGCTCGCGCTCTGATTGGTCCGTGTTTTTCGTTAATAACTCCTTAACTCGAATGCCAATTTCGTAAAGGAAAATGGTGCTTGAAATGACCCAAGGAACCTCCCATTTCCCGATGCTGAGGGAATTTTGGGACACCCATATGGAGCTGAGTGAGGGCTCATTCTAAAGAGGAAAGTTAAACGAAGCGCGCGTGGGTCCCTAAATTAGCAGGAAAAATCTTTTTGTGATCGAAAAATACATTAGAATATCCGGAATTTTTCTTTATTTGTTTTCCCTACTTTGGACAGTCACATTACTGGATATAAACATAATATAACTAAAGTTGGACCCACGCGCGCTTCATTGAACCTTCCCCTTTAGAATGAGCCCTCATTCAGCTCAAAATATAATCGTATGAGGACGTGAGGTGTGTTCCAGTAAACCCCTGTTTTGGCCCAAAATCTAGTTAGATTCTGTTTAGATTCTAGTGATGTCACGTGGGTACCGTAGCCCTTTAAGAACAGTTTTCCACGCGAACAATAGTAACCACTTACTCTGTCATCAAATAGCGAGAGTCGATGCCTGAAGACACTCTTTAGTCTTCTAAATTATATACCAAGGCTACTTTTCAAAAAAGTTTACTTATACAAATTTGAGAAACATATTTAAAAATTCAGTAATTTCTTCAGAAGAAATAGAAGTTGACCACTCATGAAAATGAAAAATCTAATTGACCTCCTATTCATTAGTAGTTGACCACTTATACTAGAAAGAGGGTTAAAGCAATATTGTTGGGAATCATTTTACTATCATTTAGTTTCAACAATTTTCAGCACAAATTACAATTAAAGAATGGAATAAGAGATAAAACAAGTTGATTCCATAAAAAGTTTAATTGAGGAACAGAGTGGACGTTGCAAGTTAATACAGAATAGTATTAACCAACAGATGGTATGGCATCCGAGGTTCACTTTCATCAAAATTGTACAGCTTATAAAAATCTTATTTTTTATGTTTTTCTATAAAATGGTCAACTACTCGTAAATGTAACCTACTGGTAACCTTATATCTGCTGACATACGCGAAAGGTTACCATAAAAGACTACTACAATACGTATCTGTTGCCACGTTAGGAACTGTATTTAAACGTAGTTGTTAAAATTCGCATACCGAGGGTTAAGGAACTATTTATTTAACTTTTGTAAAACAATCTTTCGTAATAAAATAAGACATACAAGCTCAGAATTATTTGTCAATTTTGTTTCCTACAGTTCCATACTATTATAAGTGTTTCATTTGTAATTCACTCCAAAGAACAGTTCCTTGACTCCTACCTGTTTTAAATAATTTTGTTTACTAATTATATTAAATATAGCTCTGAAAATTTGTTGTAATTTATATTTGTCGAACATATATTTTTAACTCAAAGATACAACTTAAATAAATGAAAAACCAAATACATATAAAAATAATCCTTAAAAATAAAGAGTTAATATTTGGACTACCACAATACACATTTGTCGTCACGTTAGGAACTTGATCAACTAATTAAAGCCAAACATGGTAGTGAAATGTCATTCATCGCTAATTGCTTGTTATTTTAATGACAAGTAAATCCTTTTTTAAAATTATGGTTCCCGTTCTAATCATTGCGGCGTGTATAAGTAATAATATGAGCATTAGTTCATTAATATCAAACGAACAGAAGAGTCATAAAGTGGGGAACAAGTCATCAGCACGCTATGCGTCGAGGAAATTCATGACTGCTGCAATGACCAACAATTTACGGCTAATATGACATTAATAGTTTTATAATATTAATGACATCAAAACACAGATCCGCAGACTATATGACATTGCGTCCAACTAACAAGTCAACGTTCGTCTGCAAACCTAGCGTCGAAATTCCGACATTGACGTATTGAACAATCGCGATTAATTGGTTCGAAGTGATAAAAACGTTCAAGGTTCTGTGGAGGTATTGATTTGAGGACAGTGAGTTGACTATAGTTCTCAACGGAAACTTGCTTTATTGGAAGACTCGGTCTTACAGCACGCGTAACTCACGTGACAGCTCTTCACGAATTCTATAGCCGAACTAAGGTGAAATACCCTATGTCTGGACAACATTTTTTGCTATCAATAATTTTTTTTCGACTACAATCACACGTTTTATTTCAAGTGATTTCCATTATCAAACTTAATTTTTAAGGCAAGTTTACAATCTAATAAATACATTTTTTTTAAGAATTATGTGGACATAAATAATTAATTTTTGAGGTTAAGTATTAATATTAATGGATTTATGACATAAAAATTTAGTATTATTCACGTTACAGGTGGTACACATTTTCTATATATGTTATACAAACTAATAGAAGACTAATTATACGTACATTTAGTTAAATAATTTACAAACAACGAGTTGAAATTAGTCACAAACGCGTGTTCGGTTTTAGACCTATGCGCATTGCGTATGAGCTTAGATTGTGACAGTCCCAATATGGAGTACTTGTAATTCAAAACAGTCCTAAACTTGGACATCCAATATTTGGATTAATAATTATCATTTACTTTCAATTTGATTGCCAATTTATTTTAAAATATAAATATTATTACGCGTGATAATTATTTTTTGTCTGAGGACGTAAATTATATCTTCTTTTCTAACAAAAGTTCAAACTATAAATGCACATGATTCGCATATAATAGACTATTTTGTATACTGTTTTCAGATGAATTTTGAAATTACTTCTAAAGGGTATAGCAGGATAAGCATGGGCCAGTGGCCCCCGCTCCGATTTTCCTGATTTCTGTCTTAAAACATAGTTTTATGTCTAAAAAAACATTGTGTAAAATTTCAAATGTCTACTCACATCGATAAGGGTGATATTGGGGTAAATTCCCCCGCACTTAAATGCAATGTGCTACAAAACGAGAAAAGATATCGACATGGGATAAACAGCAAACAAAAGATATAGATATACTCTACAATCCAGATTTTTCCAAAATTTTTTGCTAATTATTTATAGTTGAAAATAATGAATTAATTCTTTGGGAATTTTATTAACTATCTTCCTCTGGGTTGACACCTACCAAAAAATTATAAAATATTGCTATGATGCTTACCTACTTTGTAAAAAAATCTCAGAAGTGTCCATTTGGTGGAATAGTGTCAAGAAAAATAAAGTATGCCGGCGAACGCTTGGTCTGATCAGTATCGGCGCAGCGACCGAATCCCCTTGCGGTGACTAGTAATGGGAACGAACGGGAAGTCGACGGTGTGTACGGAAAAGCTGACACATGCAAAAATGCGACTAAATCGTCTAATATATAATAATATTTTCAATATTGTAAGAGAAAAGATATTAAATAACTGTATAACTGTTTTAATCCGAAAAGAAAATACACAACTGATATATGAAATTAACGTAAACGTACCGTATTTAAATCAAACGTGACGTGTTTCGTATCTCGAGAAAAAGTCGAATCGCTACGTGAACACGTCCTTGTATATCCTACTTTTTCTAATGTTTATACATTTTCTAGAACAAATATTGATTTAACAAGATGTGTCGCAATCGCATTATCACGGCGCTCACGCACACATACACGATTCTCGATTCTCACATTCATACAACAAGTAACATCATACAAATCATTCATTTCCTACAATATTTTATAATATTTTCAATATTTTATAATAATATTGAAGTGCAAACAATAAAATTTGTTTAGTTTATTAATGCACATAAAAAAAAAAACAAGAAAAGAAAGTTGAGTTGAGAAATATTCGAACTCGAGCCCTTCGTAGCATCGAGGAACCTCTAACACAGTTACCATACAACATATTTGTGAGAAGCTTCTTCTTTCTGTTACTTAACAGCAACGAACTAGCTTTACACGCATTTTTCTTCTTCAATGTAAGCTATTTCCTAAAATATAATTGTTTAGATTTCCAACTGTAATCATATATTAGAACATTTAGTCGCATTTTTACATGTATCAGCTTTTCTGTACACACCGTCGACTTCCCGAATCACCGCAAGAGAATTCGGTCGCTGCGGCGATACTCATCAGACCAAGCGTTCGCCGGCATACTTTATTTTTCTTGACACTGTTCCACCAAATGGACACTTCTGAGATTTTTTTACAAAGTAGGCAAGTATCATAACAATATTTTATAATTTTTTGGTAGGTGTCAACCCAGGGGAAGATACTTTAAAAAATTCCCAAAATATTAATTCATTATTTTCAACTATAAATAATTAGCAAAAATTTTTGGAAAAAATCTGGAATGTAGAGTATATCTATATCTTTTGTTTTCCGTTTATCCCATGCCGATATCTTTTCTCGTTTTGTAGGAAATTGCATTTAAGTGCGGGGGAATTTACCCCAATATCACCCCTATCGATGTGAGTAGACATTTGAAATTTTACACAATGTCTTTTTAGACATAAAACTATGTTTTAAGACAGAAATCAGGAAAATCGGAGCGGGGGCCGCTGGCCCATGCTTATCCTGCTATACCCTTTGTACCTCACAAAAGCTTTTCAAGAGATTTGAAAAAGAGAAATGAAAAATAAAACCGTGTTCGTCTGTCTGTTTGTAACAGCATCAATAGAGAAGGGCTCAAGGTAGAAAGCTGGATAACTCCAAACCTTATGTACAAAAAAAAATGAAGAGGATGACTACAGGATATGATCCAGCGATTAAAATCAAGCAAATTATGCAAAATTTATTACATAATGTTGAGAACTGTTAATTACTTTTCCTGATTGTGTCTGGACTCTGTGATTGTGTTGGTATGATTGCGTCTGGACTCTGTGACTGTGTGTTGGTATGATTGCATCTGCGGTGTGTCTGTGCGTTGGTATGCATGTATTCTTCTACGCGTCCAAGGGTCGTACCCGAGATCTCAGTTTCGTCTGTCGGTTGTCGTCTGTCATGTCCGCATGGTCTGTTGTTTATAAGTTTTATGTTAAACTAGTCTGTGAGAATTGTATCCAAAGTTTACTGTGCAATCTTGTACTATCTTAAGTGTATCATATTATATTTTTTCTTTATACGTGTATTAATATTATCAATTTAAATATATCTTTCTCTTCGGTTATAACTTACAAATACAAAACGTGGTTGTTGCAATATTAAGAATCATCAACACATAATAACAATTAATAATATGTATGTCCAAATTCGAGAAAATCGTTTCTAAAAAACCTTATATATCTTTTATGGGTTTGGAATTAAGTAAAATCTGATTATTAATTTGAATTCAGCACCTCAAAATTTATAAAACGGTACCATTTTTATTAACTTAATCTTAGAAATAACTTTAAAAATGATTTTTGTCCGCGTTTTTCGTTTCAACCCACTGCGACAGTCCCTTAAGTATGACGTTAATAATAAAGCGACAACACAATTCTGATTTTACACGAACAAGAATTAGTGGGACGCTGTATAGTCGTTGGTTCGAATTTAGGGCATTCTTTGTATATGTCAGCAAATAAGTTTTCCCAAGACATCAGAATTGGTAGAAGCAGGACAGAAATGAGGAAAGCGAAGGTAACGCCGGGCTACGGATACAGATTGCTCTTGTTAACTATGTAGTTAGCACCTCGTGCAGTTGTTTAGCAAAGTTTCAGCGGAGTCTCCCTTCGGGCTCGATCCGGTACGTCCCCGTGGTTAATAGAGTCATTTTTCCGAGCTGCCTGCGGCAAACCCACCCGTTAAATACGCCTTCCTACTCCTACTCCCGCACGTTAAAGATTAGCCAATTACAATTGAATTATCGCACCCTACAAACCGTCCGTGTAATTTATCTGCTCGAGCTGATTTGCGAGAAGGCGGGAATGATTAAGCTCGTAACCTACCACGTTTTACGAACCATTATATTTAACTTGTATCCCATTTAACTATCCGGCGAGCAATAACTCTCCCGCTATAAGCAATTATGGCATAAATTAAGAAGATTTCGTGCAGCCAGGAAGATGAATACACTCTACAATACTCTCGCATCGAAAATGAATAGATCAAATGCAAAACGATAAAAACATTTAAAAAATTCACTTATATCGTTGTATTATTTTCAGTTCATTAAAATGATTAAGAAAGACATAAGTGTCTATGTAGTTCCTATATCTTGCAAATTGATGTATACAGAGTGTCCCAACAATATTGTACTTCCTTGGAACGGAGGATTCTCCACGTCATTTGAAGTAATTTTTTCGTTTGCAAAAATGTTTTTCGCGATTTTATTAAGGAGTTATTAAAGGTACCCTCTGATTCTGGGTATTTAGCAGTGTAACCAACCTCCAGGATGAAAAACAGTTTGGCAACAGTGATGAACACACATTTGTATCAATCTAACGCTATCTTCAATTTCGCTATCAATACAGGTTTTTTTCTTTTTATCAATATCTTTATTGCCATTAATGGATCCGAGTGGCTTGAAGCCCTTTATATTTTTGTTGTTACGAATCTACGCTGATAGTTCACCTGAGTTCACCTGACCAAGTGCCATCTCGTCTAAGTAGCTGAACTAAAATTGCTTCTACTCACTCTTCATGAAGGGAATCTGGGGAACGATTGAATTTTTCAATTATAAATTACAATATTTCTCTTATGACGAACAGTCAATGAATATAAGACAGGTTAAACTTATTATATCGATTTATTTTAATTTATAAAATCCGGAGTCTATTAAGAATCATTTTGAATGCAACAAATCTTAACCCTTGAATACCAATGTAAATGCTTATGTACCAGAATGTTGAACTAATTGCTGAACTTATTGCAAGTAATTTCAGTAAAACTTTGTTTATAACACATAATTTTTGACAAAAATGGGTACATACAATTTAAGGCAGTAGTAATAGTTTAAGGCAGTAGAATATATAATTATATATATTCATTAATATACTAGTTTCAATTTAACAAGAAAATTAAAAGAAGAATACAATTTTTATTTAGCTCCTGTGTCCTGCAATCAATGCAAACAATTTTTATATTTTTAAGTACAAGTTTTCAAATTATTATTAGTGTCTCAAATTTAGGGGAGTCTTTACAATTACATCTCAACACCGTTGAGGGTTAAATTAATTTACATACATTCAAATAAATGATAATTTAACTAACATACGTAATACCGTAATTTAATTTTTTTTTTTAACATTATGCATATAAGATTAAGCACAGTAAAACCAATCAATTAATTCCTATTTAAAGTTCATTATACATTTTCATTCCTCCATCATTTTGTACAGCATTTCAAATTGAGAAAAAATCAAAACGCCTTTGTCGGACTGAAATAAAGTGCATAAATAAAATAGGTAGACCCGAATGTTATGGTGAATGGAGCACAACTCGATGCACTTGAGCACACCGTACACAATCATGACTATATAATGCTTGCTGTTCTGTTTTCCATTACCCAGTAGCAATTGAAAATCAGCCCGCGGTTTAAAATAAAAACAATCAAGAATTCAGAAGGAGTTTACTCGGCTGACGGCAAATGTACTTTAAAATCTGCAATTGTGAAAATGTATTACCGCTGTCGCAGCTACGCAGTATATCTTTCGTGTGCAGTAAAATGAGTGTTTTCCTATTCACGATGACTGTTTTTATCATTTTATTTGTTTCAAACAACTCGAAAATTATTCCGCGCGAAACCGTGAAGATAAATTTTGGCAAACCATAACGAACAAGCTTTGTACGCAAATACCAAACAGTAAATAATTTCTCCATTTCACCACGAACGATGATTTCGTCATTCGTTTTGCTGGTCTTTTTTTTATTTGGCCACTGTACGAGGTATTTTTCACTGTCGGTTGGGAATCATTTTCAAACTAGAAACACTGTGAACGATAATGCTTTGCAAATACGGAATCTAGTTTTTCACTTAGGGTATTAGTAAGTTAATTTCTAGTTATAGCAACGACCATTGCCTCGCTTCAAAAACCGGTTCTCGTACATTTTTCCTACATTAAACTACATAATATGGAACAAAATCGCAACCGTAGCAATAGTCAACCGAAATATGTATAAGTCTACTAGTAATATATTACACCACTATAATATAAAGAATGCATGTGAATACTTTAGCAAGTAGGTAAATCAATAGATAGGGACTACGAAAGACTGCAGGCGTAAAATTATAAAATATAGCATAAACCCGTTGTTATATATATTTTATAAACCATTAATGTTATGTAAATAAAGAGTTTTTGAATTGAATTGGTTCTTGTACGATCACCGATAAACTTTAATTCACTGAATAAACTATCAAAAATTTCTGTTTTTCTTTGTGTTGTATATTTCGCTGCAGTTTCCATAGTTGTTCGCAAGAAATTCAATAGCACAAATCCGTTCCGTTTGCTGTTAGCCGATGCGCGCTGTTCTGCGCGGCCTTCGGCGCGGTGAAATGTTTGGCGAAATGCGCGGTTCGTCAAACGTTTCAGCAAATGGTTCGGCAAACCGTTTAGGTCTGTACGAGGCCTAATATAATATAATAATCTACGCAAAAACGAATTTATAATAGTTTAAATATATCAATAGATTTCAAAAAGAGGAGGACGTTTCTACTGTTGTCCTCGTCTAGAGTTGTCTTGAGGTCGTTTGAGATGGAGAAAATGGACCGTTGTGACGAGAATTTTGGGCATTCGAGTAGGATATGTTGAATACTGTTGATTACGGTGCATGTTATACACTCCGATGGGTCTTGTTTAGTTATCAGAAATTCGTGAATATATCTTGAGTGTCCTGTTCGGATGCGGGTAAGTGCAATTGTTCTTTTCTAGACAGTTGGGAATCTTTTAGGGTGTCGTATACAGTAATTTCTCAATCGTAGTCCTCGGTCGCCTCTGCAATCGTAGTCCAGTGCCTACCCATTCCACCGCCTGTCAACGCTGCGCCGGGCAGCAGGACGGCGATGTTTGATGTCGGCTCGGGTATATCGGTGTGAACACCACTACATTGACTCGAGTGAATCGAATTTTCAAACTACTTAATTTTCATTATTTTTTTATGAGATTTTACTGGCTTATTCCTGGCATTTTTCTGACTAAAATCATACCAAACACGATATAATTTGGCCAATATTTAGTGGTTTAATCGACGATGAAAGTTTTACTTACAAGAAGGACAGCGCGTTTGATCTATGCCGGTGACGGCGACTCTTCGCGTCTCTTTCTTTCCAATACGCTCTTCTTCGTTGCGTTCGAAACTTTCATCGTCGATTAAACCACTAAATATTGGCCAAATTATATCGTGTTTGGTATGATTTTAATCAGAAAAATGCCACGAATATGTTGGTGAAAGTTCCATAATGATATCATCGAAAATAAAGAAGCTAAGGTCTTGGTGTTTTATTGTGATGACGCACGGGCCTTTAAACTGTGCCGGCGACGGGGACACGCTTCGGCCACGCGATCCTATTTCATTCTGTCCTTCTCTACGTTCGGCTTGTCGTTTGAAGTCTCAGCGCGGTAGGGTATACGCAGTCATAAATCAAAAAATAGCCACCCTACTTGATCGTAATCCAATTTATATTCCAAAAATTTATGATGGCATTTTTAATATATAATTTTGCATCATGAAGGCTGATTTTACAGTTTTCGTCCCAGGATGAAAGATTGCATGCTTCTTTTGCAGCTTTATCTGCGGATTCGTTACCAATGAGGCCAACATGTCCAGGGATCCATTCTAAATTAATGTATTTATTATCATTTAAAATTTCTGTTATAATTTTTTGAATACGTTGAATAGTAGTGTGTTGCGTCGGCTTTCCAATGGCGTCAAGAGCGGATTTGGAGTCAGTAAAAAGAGAAAATCTGTTTTTACTTGAATTTTTAACGTGTAATAGGGCTTGTAGTATAGCATATAATTCACATGACCAGGAAGAGAAGCTCTTTGGAACTCTTTTGGTGAAAACGTAATTTGCTAAGAATGTAGAAGAATATTAAAAAATGAACATTATAGTAAGTTTTATTACAGTTAGAAGTAACATCAGAAATTTTTGCAACAATTAATGTCTCCCCGTTTAGCACTGGCAAAAAAATGGATTGACTCGGTTTTGCACCGGTCCACAGTGGTCTAGAAGTCAGTTCTAGCGCGAATTAATTATTGTGCGAGGAAAGATTAACATTTTGTGTAAAAATTACTTTCAAATATTTGAGTAAAGTAAATAAAACATAAATTACACTACTGACTACTTGTTTATTAATATAATGATTAAGTGTTACAAATATAATATAAAAGATTATTATTCACTGATGTAGTTTGTATTTGATCGAATTTTTGGTGATTTTAGCATCTGCAAATCTTTGAGATCGAGATTTAACTTTTTACTACACTTTTCCTGCAGACCTAATTCAGATATAATTGGATTTGAAGACAGTAAGAAATAATTAAACAAATTTATTGCTAGAATTTAAGAAGGTGTTTTGTAATATTAGTATATTTTGTTTGTGAAATCGTTCATTATTGCAATAATGTTTATGTAGTTTGTACATACTTTAGGAAGTGATTCTGGAGGCTAATCTAGCAGGAAGACAGAAATCAAGGACGGCAAAATTGCAGTATCAGCTTCGTTTTCAACTCATTAATGATTAAAGCTCACCTATAGCGACACCTAAGCTGACTCTCTGACCTAACTCGTTAATAACTTGAAAATAAAGCTGGAACTATAGTATCGTGAGTGTGTATTTTCATGTCATTGTTAGATCAATTTGTAGAATCATCTTTTAAAGTATATGACCCTGTAGATGCGTGAAAGAAATATTTGCAAAAGCGAAGAAAACATCAATAAATCTATCTAAACATCTAATAAACGATTGCGAGTTCGGTAAACAGATTGTAGGATACTTTTCCGCTTTGACTTGTCCTCACTGACGGGCGTGCTGTCGAATGTTGCAAATCATAGCTCGTGAACGTAGAAGTACGACTTTTCAGCCAAATAGCACCCTAGATTGATCTTTCATCTAGCGATTTTGACTACTAAGAAATCCAGTCATTGCATTATTAAGATCTCAGACGTAAAATCCCGGACGCGCGAGCGTCGTCTGCTAGAGCAGACGGTGGTCTTGAGGTATTATATCAATTGCGCATCTACCAAATTTAAAAGATCACACAGAATGGAAATATTCTACAGGGTGTCCCAAAATTTCTCCGACACCCAAAAATGGGAGGTTCTTTGGGTCATTTGAAGCGACATTTTCCTTTACAAAAATGGCGTCCGCGGCGTTATTTAGGAGTTATTAACGAAAAACACGGACCAATCAGAGCGCGATCTAGACATGCGATGTCACGTTCAGCCAATTGACAGTTGGGCGCGTCGGGCCGACTGTGCTAACTCGCGTCTAGTTCGCGCTCTGATTTGTCCGTGTTTTTCGTTAATAATTCCTAAACAAAGCCGCGGACGCCATTTTTATAAAGGAAAATGTAGCTTCAAATGACCCAAGGAACCTCCCATTTTCGGGTGTCGGAGAAATTTTGGGACACCCTGTAGATCAGAAGAAACGTTTGATCGTCGAGTTAAAATAGCTCCGAGTGCAAAGGGTTAAACAAAAACAAAATCCATTATATTACAGCTTCAGTTATCGCTGGAAATGTGATCACATCATTGCGGACAGAAAACGTAACGTGAAATAAGAATTTTAAAATGAAATTGTGAAACCAGTCACAGATTTTGGCTGGTGTGGTAGTCTAGTGTTAATTTTGAAGTCTGCTAGTTCGGAAACAATGATAAAAGAAGAATAACGATTCGAAAAAGGTTGTTCTGAAATACGATCCTTCACCGAGGAAAGTTGACGACTAAAAACGACAGTTATTTAAGTCTAAATGCAGATCGTTCTCGAACCGGTGGACGGCGGATATCGCAAATTGGGACAATTATGTTATTTCCGTCCGATAACCTACATCGCAAAGTAGTCTGACACATGAATTAATAAGTTCTTCCAGAAAATCTGACGTCTGACACGAAAGTGAGCAGACTGTTCAAATTATCACTTGCATGGCGGAGTACCTGCTGTTTAGAGTAACGAGTACCTATATGCATTACCGGCGCCGAGTCGCGTCGCCTCGCATCGCACCGTGTGCTGTCTCTGCTATGATCAAATTCAGTTTCAGTTGTGACACAGACGGGACTGAACCCCGCCGTCACCGTCATCGATATAGAACCGATCCAAATTTATATCACGCTCGATATTTTCCCGCAGGAAGCTCTCTCTCCCTCCCTCGCGCGCGACGCGGCGGCATCTGCTCTGCCGCGTAACTTGTCGCCGCGGGCACATTCGATACTCTCCGCTAATAATTGATGTCGTTCATTGGATAACGTAATTACCGGTGTATTAATGATGCGAACTGCGAAACGCGGCGTCGTGTCGTGAATTATTGTTCGATTAATGCGTGGAGATTGCGACATGAAATATTGCCGTGCATCAGATTGCAGAACAAAGTAATACGTTTTGTAATATGCGGTCATGCTCGTGAACCGATCAGTTTTACCATTAGCAAGCGCAACTGTTATCTCTGTGAAAAAAAACAATAATATAGTGGGGAGAGAGGACGCGAAGAGTAAATCGATATATATGTTATTCAGTTTTCAATATTCACATTTCCATTCTAATTAATTATTTAATTAGAAGGATGTTGACATGCACAGGGTGTTTCCAAAATCGTGGTACAAGCGACCGAGCGGCCATTTTAAACAAGAAACTAGTTGGGAAGTAGGAATAACATTTTATTCATCAACGAGCTGTTTCCAAGAATAGCCAGTTTGAAGACCCGTCGAGTTTGCGTGCTTCGACGGGGTACCAGACCCATGGATATGACTAGCATATTACTAGATTATTACTAGAAAAACAAGTGAAAACAGTGTTTACCGGAAACCATTTTTTGTTTTTATACAAACATGTTACGAGCTGTGTGAGGGCTCATTCTAAAGAGGAAAGTTGATCGCAGGTCGCTCTGGTCATGATTCAACAAGATTATGTTTATATTTAATAATATGAGCGTCCAAAGTAGGGCAAACAAGTCGAGACAACCACCCTCAGGTTCCCATGTATTTTTCTAATACAAAACGGTTTTTCTGAGTTAATTCATGAGCAGAGCGGGCTATGATGAACCTTCCTCTTTACAATGAGCCCTCCACAGCTCATAACATGCTAATATGAGGGCAAAAAATGTTTTCTGGCAAACACTGTTTGGTTGATGAAATCAGTTTTTGTCCTCATACTAGCATATTCTGAGCTGTGTGTGGGCTTATCCTAAAGAGGAAGGTTGATCATAGCCCGCTCTGCTCATGATTTAGATAGATTATGTTTATATCTAATACTATGAGTGTTCAAAGTAGGGCAAACAAGTCGAGACAACCACCCTCAGGTTCCCATGTATTTTTCTAATACAAAAAGGTTTTTCCAACTTAATTCATGAGCAGAGCGGGCTATGATGAACCTTCCTCTTTACAATGAGCCCTCACGCAGCTCATAACATGCTAACATGAGGGCAAAAAATGTTTTCCCGTGATCGCATTCAATTGCTCCCCAGATTCCGTTCATGAAGGGCAATGAAGGGCCAGTAGAACCAATTTTAGTTCAGCTACTCAAACGAGATGGCGCTTAGACAGCAGAACTATCAGCGTAGATTCGTAACAACAGAAATATAAAGGGCTTGAAGTCACTCGGATCCATTAATAGCAATAAAGATATTGATAAAAAGAAAAAAACCTGTATTGATAGCGAAATTGAAGCGTTAGATTGATACAAATGTATGTTCATCACTGTTGCCAAATTGGTTTTCAGCGTGGAGGTTGTTTACACTGATAAATACCCAGATCAGAGAGTCTGGTACCCCCTTAATATAGAATATACAGTATTTGATCTGTAAATGTCCCAAAAGTCTGACCTGTAAATGTCCCAGATCTATTCCACTACTGCGGGGTATATTAGAAAATAAAAACCCAAATTGCACAGAATTGTTTTTAATATCGATATAACTTCAACTTTTCGAGGTGGGTTCAAATATATCCCACTATACATAAAAAGCTAAGCATAAGGTGGGGCAGTTTTGAACCCATCTAATCCCAAAGGATTAAGGGAGAAATCAACCTTCTAGATTTGTTTTTGCATGTAGAATCACCACCAGGCCGTTTGTACCATGATCTCGAAAATTTCCTATACTTTGTATACTTTGGTTCTCTATTTTTTATACAGTATTATCTCGGCAACAGTTACACAGGTCTCCACCGTTACTGTCAAAATTCTATTCCCACAATTAGGGAACCCCCCTTTGAACCAGTCAAGCAGTAATAAATAATCGGCGAGACTCAAACTTGTCTAATTTTTATTTTCATGAAACTTTCACCACCGTCTTCGTCTCGTTTTTAATTATGATTATAATTACTCGATGTACCTTTATCACAATTGCCAAGTCTGATACTTTAATCACTTGTTACACAAGTATGTACTTATGATCGTAACTTTATCGTGTTTGGTATCATTTCAATCAGACGAACAGGTTGATAAAAGTTTCATCGACGAAGACAAAAAGTAAGGAATTTTGATTTTTGAATCTGAAAGGCTGAACAGGCAAAAGTCTTTCGATATTTGCCGATCGCCCGAATCTCAGTGCCTCTTTTATTTTCAATTTCTTTGTTGTAGAAGGTAGCACCTCTACTAAATGGTAATCTAAGAAAAACTATTTAGTTCGTGTAGTTTGGTTCTGCAATCGGAGGAGACTCAATATTTTGCATTCATTGTTTTGGTAGTTTTACTAAAATTACCCCTAATTTAAATTTCAAGTTTTCTTTCTTTAGATAATTTAAATTGTTTCTTTTTCTGAGGGCCCAACATTATTCCACCACTGCACAGTGGTCCAGAAGCCCGGTTTTTGTGGTCAAAATTCAAAATGTTGTCATAATTTTCTGAAAGTTGGTAATTAGGAGTTTTTGGAGTCGCTGATAACGAATCTGACATTAAAAATTAAAAATTTTGTATGGCAGGGTTATTATGGCGATCTACAGGGCGGTATTTCGTGGCCCGATTAAAATATTTTGTAAATCGATGTTTTCCATAATTTTCATAGAACAATATCGTTGAGATACTTAATGCCATTTTTTAAAAATTTGTATAACCTATAGAAAAAAAAAGAAAAATACCTCGGACGCCTTTATTAAAATTAATATAGAGTTAAAAGTTGCAGGAGGGAGCAGCTAAACTTTGCATATTCTTTTTAACAAATGTTTAAACTTTCGTACAAAATAAGTCCAAAGTTTAGCACTTTGAAGAATTTTTTTAAAACCCTTCTTAAAGCTTAAATTGTTACAAACTTGCAATATTTGTTTATGGATTAAAAAATGTTTATGATGGCATTTAGAACTTAAAGTACATCTACTAACATATAAAAAATCATAATTATAACTTGTTTTCTGATATCCTATAAGTGGTATTTAAAACGTTTAATAGAATGTTCAATTTTATGATTTTGTTTTTAGAACGCTGTATCTTATTATACAATTACCTAAAATCAATAATTTTTTGGATTTAGGAGCTTTGAAGAGTTATCAGTTTATAGCAAAAAAAATTTCTTAATCTATTAACCTTGAAAAATTGAATTTTTAATCCTTGTTACAAACTTGGAATATTTGTTTATGGATTAAAAAATGTTTATGATGGCATTTAGAACTTAAAGTACATCTACTAACATATAAAAAATCATAATTATAACTTGTTTTCTGATATCCTATAAGTGATATTTAAATCGTTTAATAGAATGTTCAATTTTATGATTTTGTTTTTAGAACGCTGTATCTTATTATACAATTACCTAAAATCAATAACTTTTTGGATTTAGGAGCTTTGAAGAGTTATCAGTTTATAGCAAAAAAAATTTCTTAATCTATTAACCTTGAAAAATTGAGTTTTCGCCACAAAAGCCGGGCTTCTGGACCACTGTGCACTGCCCAAGTCCGAGCACTCATAAGAAGTAGAATTAGTTAGCGATGGTCAGACGCGCCGGTCGATAGTGTCAATACCTTCGATAGTACGAGTAACTATAGAATTTTCAAACTTCATTTTCTTGAAAATAAAGCGTTAACCCAAATAATGTTCTTTCTTTTTTTTACTTATTTTTGCACATTGAATCACCTCATGCCCGCTTGTATCCACAACCCGGCCTAAGACTACCTATTAGCTGCAAAGCTTCGAAGGATTCGAAGGGAACTTCGAAGTTTCGAAGTCTTTCAAATGTTCGAAATTTCAAAGCCTTCGAAACCTATGAAGTTGTAACTTACGAGTTTCATACCATATCAGGATTTTTGATAAATAAAAATATTAACTGTCAGCCACCGGTGACTATCACGGAACTCTGGGTTGGAACTTTTCGTAATTAAATGAAATTTAAAAAATTCCATTCTATTAATTTTCAGGATCATATCACGAATGTACTTAAAAAATAATACTTTGCAAACAATTTGGACAATACAAGTAACTATTTTCAAAATCCGAAGTTACTTTCCTAATTCATTTTGCACAACTGTATAATTACTTTTTACACTCATTGTAATTGCATCAAATTTAGCTTAAATGCAAATTTCAAAATTTGAAGCTTCAAAACTCTGTTTTTCTTTAATCTTCTAATAATTTACTACGGAGGTTCGAAATTGGAAACTTCGATTCAAAT
This sequence comes from Lasioglossum villosulum, assembly GCA_963971365.1. Taxonomy (NCBI): domain Eukaryota; kingdom Metazoa; phylum Arthropoda; class Insecta; order Hymenoptera; family Halictidae; genus Lasioglossum; species Lasioglossum villosulum. The sequence continues at coordinate 28,241,997 of OZ020498.1, read as the reverse complement.
TTTTTTCTATGCATATTTTAGCAATATATGAAATACTTTATCCATAATTAGTCAATTTAAGTTACAAGTAACTGTTTGAATATACACATGAATTTTGAAATTCAACATTTCTGGTCATCAAAATTCTACTATAATTTAAACTATTATACTATGAATACATGTATGTCATTATTGTTGTTGCACTGGGTGTTATACATGTTTCTCCTTATGCTGTGCATTTTACATATGAAAAAGCGATAGTATTTACTATCACTATTAATGAAAACATTGTTCATAATTAAATACAAATGCAACACCTAGTTTGTATGTATACAGATCATTTATGTTTTAAAGCAGTTGTAACTGTTTACTTTACTACATTTGCGGAAATCGTAAGCGAGGCACGACTCTTTTTATAGCACTCACACCATCTCCCATCACCTCATCATACATCTTAATAATCAATTTACTACTAACCATAATCGTAACCGTGAGTTAGCGAATTTATGCGAGTTAAGCCGCCATAACTATGGGACTTTGTAAACCATTAATATTATGGCACATTTTCTATAAAGCAACAGAATTCAGTGATGTTCTCTGTCTTTACGTTCTTATTTACTCTTATAATTTTTACTCTGTCCTTGCTGCTTCTGTTATTCTAATCGTGATATTTATTATTAACTTCCCGATTCATAAGGAGTTACTGTAATTACCCCGAAAATCGAAAATCGAGTTTTTAGCAGATCTTCACGTTTCATGGTCATTGGAGTCATTTTAGACTGTTTTTATCAAAGTGTTTGTGTGTGTGTGCGCGCGCGTATGCCTCTTTGTATGGTATCAAATTTTTCGTTAACGTTTTCTGAAAAAGTAACAACGCGATCAGAATAATGATGATGCAATCGATGTGCCCCGCTGTAACTTTGAGCTGATTAGATTTTGGTCCATACTGGTCAAGTAGTTTTTTAGTTTTTTTAGTATTTTAACTTCCCGATTCATAGGAAAGTTACTGTAATTTCGAAAGAAGTTCATTCAACGATGAAAATTATACGAGAAGACGGAAATTTTCCACCGAAGAATCAAACGTAAATACATAAAAATGAATTTGTTTTTAATTTTTTTTAATTTATAACTTCCCGATTTCATAGGGAAGTTATTGTAATTTTTTAATTTTTAACTTCCCGATTCATAGGGAAGTTACTGTAATTTTTATATTTATTTCAATTTGTTTTTATTTATGCAACTCATGCTAATGTTACCGCTTACAATAATCGAAAATTATCCCAATGCAAGAGTGAGTTAATCATCTCTACTGTCGAGAATACATTTTCAAAGAATATCGATGAAAGTACAAAAAACAATTCTATTACTATCTTTGAAAAAACAATTAGTTCAAAACGAATTATTAACTAAGATTAAATTGAAAATGAATATAAAATATACGATAATTAATAACATTGATTTTGAAGACAAATTGTTTTTTTTTAATTCAAAAGACTACATACGTCATATGGTTAGATATACCCTATTTGATTTAGCTTGAGCCTTTTGAAAATTATATTAGTTTTGCAGTAGGATGCTCCGTTCCCGAGATACAGCCATATAATAAACAGCTGTAAATAGTAAAATAGTAAATAGCTGTAGAACTTACTAGCCATGCGTACCATCAACCCTCCCCCAAAAACGAACGAGCGAACAACAATAACTGTCTAATTATTATTTGTGTAATGCTTTAAACCAAATATGCTTTAATACGCCTCTTATCTTAAATGATTACTGTACAGTAATTTCTCGATCTATGACCAGAAATCGGAGATTTTAAATGTCATAGATCGTAAAGGGTATGCTATTTTTTTCTCGGAATCGATCGCGCCGTGACTTCAAAAGAGTGCCGAACATAGAGAAGGACAGACTGATGTACGGATCGGATGACCGAGCGTGCCGCCATCGTCGACGCAGTTTAAATGCCCGCGTGTGCGCACAATGTAACGGCATTTCAAAATGCTTTATTCATTACATGTTTAATTACAGCTCTTGTCTTAGATCGTAAAGGCATCCCCGGTCATAGATCGCGAGATTACTGTACATGTCTTAATACAGTATCACCTTACATTTTAACGCTAATACATAACCTCAACATTGTATTGCAAAGGAAAATATATTTCTTACTAAATGCAATGCATATTGGGTATTCAAAATTATATGTTTAGTAATAAGGCCCACTTTCTGTGGGCCTTAATGTCCTCGATATTATCATGCACTCGATTAGACGAATTAGACAAGGTCCAGTCTACATATGAATCGAAAAACATGACTACAGGAATGAATTCGTAATGTTGGTTTATACTCACGTTATGCCTCGGGGACCAGGAATTGCACATAATGGAAGCATCTTCCAATATACGACTCTGCAAAAGGGAAACTTTCGTTTGTTAAATGTTTCTGTTTGTTCTACACATTTAGACAATAATTCATGTTTTCTCATTGCCAAGAGTTAGTTTCTGTATTAGTAATACAGTAATATCACATTCTAAGTCCGATGGTAAAGACCGTTATATGGCCTTTCTACTCGGGGCATATCTCACGAGGAGCCATGAACTCCGGCTACCTCGGTTATCAATATGGGGTTGGGTGTATGGATGTGAACACCGCGAAATATGTACTACTAATCCATTTACAAAACTTCTTCAGTTTTCATTATTTATTTATTTGTGGCATTTTTCTTATTAAAATGATTCTAATCACGACATGATTTGAACTGGATTTTACACTGTGTTGTCTACGTTTCGGCGCGGTCGGTGAAGTCATAAAGAAATAGTAGAACTACACGATCTAAGAAACAGCGCGAACACGAGTGATTTTTCATAGATCGGACCTATACTGCACATCTATTTTTCACAGCAGTTCTAATTAATATCGTTAGACTTAATATACTGATAAAGAAATTGAATAACGCGATTTAATATATCGAAAAAAGATTTTATTCACCTAAAGGTCTGGATTAGGTACAAGTTATTATAAAGATTTTATGATGTATTAGGTTGCTGCAAATGAAATGGCCGTTTTGAATCTTTAACATAAACTTGAATTTTACAAGTTTTATTTATATTCCATTAATCAAAATAATTTTCATCAACATCAATACACCTCTTCCATCGTGATACAAGTGTCTGAATGCCTTTCTGGTAGAAATCTAATAAACGCGAGGCATTAAAGTTATCAAATGCAGTTTTTGCAGATCTAAAACTACAAAGGCAGGAAGTTTCAAATGTGAAAACGGTCATTTTAATAGCAATAACCTAATAGTATAATTTGAATACGTTGTGTATTTGCAAATTATGCATATACACGTCTCTGTTGTGATACAGAAACCGATCAATATCTTTCACACTGCCACTATTGATGCGTCTTTAAATATTAAAGCTTGATTTCCTTTTAACACTGCAAAATATATTAAATTGGAATCTTGATTCCAATGCGATTTTTAGTTCTCCTGATGAATTTTTACTGAATTTTCAAAAATACTTTTTCGTTTCAATAATTGAGAGTATTTCAATCCATGTACATACATATATAAACTGTGTGTGTATATATACATATGTGAATCTATACAAGATGTCTCAAAACTCTTGAAAACCCCGGAAATGGGAGATTCCTGAGGTCACTTGAAGTGACAGTTTCCTTTGCAAAATTTTCTTTTGGCCGGTGCGGCGTTGTTTAGCAGTTATTAACGAAAAACACGGACCAATCAAAGCGCGGCTACAGCGAACGGAATCCGACTCGCAAAAGGTCTTGTTTAGTGTTGCATCGCCGTTGGCCGAGCTAGAATCCATCCGCTGCAGCCGCGCTCTGATTGGTTCGTGTTTTTCGTTAATAACTCCTAAACAAAGCAGCTGCGGCCATTTATGCAAAGCAAAATGTCGCTTCAAATGACTTCCGGAACCTCCTCCCATTCCTGGGGTTTGCAGGAGTTTTGGGACACCCTGTATACACTTATCAAATTTTATATGTGTGTGTGTATACAGGGTGAGTCCGCAGAAACAGAACACTTGAATAACGCGGCTGCTATTGGTGTTAGGAAGAGATGCATCAGATGGAACTTGCATGGTTTCGAGGGGCCATTAATCTGATGTTAGTCACTTTTTTAAATGGAATGAGGTATTTTTTAATACATCAATCAAAAAGTACTAACCTATGTATGTCGAAAAGTTAGTAGTTCAGGCAATATTTCAATTTAAATAACTCCATTACTGTCGTACTATGACACACTAGTAAGTAAACGCTAACGTCATAGTACGACAGTAATGATGTTTAAGAGTTATATAAATTGAAATATCTCCTGAACTACTAACTTTTCGACATACATAGGTTAGTACTTTTTTATAACGAATGTCCAGCTGCATCGATTGATGTATTAAAAAATACCTCATTCCATTAAAAATTATATGTATTGCGAAAGTTTCATCGAAATCGGTTGATGCGGGAAAAACGACAGGCATTGAAAGATGTGAGAATCTATAGATTTACTGCAGTTATAGCCCGAAAATCGTGAAAATCTGAAATTTTTAACATATTTAAACGGTTATAGCTCATTGCTACGTCGAACAATATTGACGAAATTTTCTGAATATGTTTAATTGACACAGATCTACAAAACGCATTTTCAAAATTTTCAATATAGGCCCACATAAACAAGTTGTAAAATGCAACTTTTAGTATTTTTTCTACAACTCCGATCAGTTGCAATTTTTGAAAAAATGTTTTCCCACATTCTGTAGCAAACTATTTGCTCTAGCTTCCCAACAAAAATTCAAGTCGTATAATTCAATGTTTAACCAGTTTCGTTTTTTTAGAGCGTCCGAATATTAATGGGAGTCACTGTACGTAGGCAACGATATGCTGCTTGTATATATGCTTATACGTACGCGATTGATTAGTAATATGCAGTTTGAGTTAACTAAAAATTCATTTCCGAAAATATGTTATAAATAAAATGAGATTCATAAGAATTTTCCGAGATTTCAATATCTCGAGAAATGAGAAATAACTTATTATAAAATTTCTTGAGAAATTCTCGAGAAGGAACACTACTGTACATGTAAATATATACATTTATACAAATTTTATACAATTGTACACTAAGTACGTTATAATAATAAAAGTTAGTTGATAGTAAACGTTCGAGGTTATAATATTAATACAGCCATTGATAATGTGTAGGTAAATGAACCTGGTGGATTGGTGTATGTTATAAAGCAATTCTATGTTTGAATACGTTCGTCGACTCCTTGTTCGCAGTGTCATTGAACTCGCAGCGATAGGTGTCGAGAACTTGCCAGCCAAATCAGAAATGGAAAGCTAGTCAAATTTTCTAACGTCACGATTTAATCCCGACGATCTGTCTAGACTAGTCGTCATAAATGTTAATTACTCGTCAAGTCGCTAACTGGTGTTACCTCACACAGTTTTCATATTCATATTTGGCAAAAAGAATGATATGAAATTATAATGGAAATGTGAAATAACAGAGAAAAAGTATGGTATATATATTTAAGGATGGAATTTACAATTGGACTGCATACCATTTCTTCAACAAAGTTCTTGCTAACTGCACAAAAACATTATAGCTATAGTTGAATTTTATCTATATTTTTTATATTATTGTAGTTTATTCAGTAGTATTTAATATAAATGTATAAAGATCCGCGTTCGTTGTTATATCCGGTGCAACAAAATTTGTTATAAATAATATTTAGAAAAACCAGTTTTATTAGAAAACACAACACGATATAAAATAACGCTTTAATGAAAATTCACAATACATAGTTCTGAAAGATATGTGATCTGGGATTTCGTTGTAATCTGTTGAAGGCAGTATAGCTTGGAAAAAATTAATTTAAATTTAAGTTATGTTAAATTTAAATATTAGTGGCTTTAGAAGCATGAAGAGTGTTCCAGAAAATTAAATTGTAGAATGTATTCAATTCCAATTACTATGATGCATTATTCAATTCCTATTTATTTTCTCAAAACATTTTTGAGAGGAAATTGAAAGCTTTATTCGAACCACTACAATAATAATGCAAAATAAAAATTGTCTGCATTCATTCAAATAAATAGAAACTTGGAAAAAATTAATTAATATTTAAGTTATGTTAAATTTAAATATTAGTGGCTTTAGAAGCATGAAGAGTGTTCCAAAATATTAAATTGTAGAATGTATTCAATTCCAATTACTATGATGCATTGTTCAATTCCTATTTATTTTCTCAAAACATTTTTGAGAGGAAATTGAAAGCTTTATTCGAACCACTACAATAACAATGCAAATTAAAAATTGTCTGCATTCATTCAAATAAATAGAAACTAAATTGAATGTTATTCCTACCACGAATGCTTTTAATAGAGGAGAAATTTAATCGTACATTGGTGTTTTCAATTTTTTCAATGTTCCAACCATTTTTAAGGTATGGATAAGTTTATTTTTAAGATATGGGAGCCACTTACAAACGTTTCCCTTTGTTCACTAATTTTACAAGGTCGAGAGTAATAAACTGATGCTATTCATTTCTTTCAATCTATACACTGTGTTAAATTGTAGCTACTTGGTTTTGTCATAAATGCATAAAATCCACAGCCTGCTGATTACATTGTGTAGAATTACAGCAGCTTCTGGCTGAAGTACTCAACAGGATTTGAATATCACCCCAATAAATTCTAGATACCTTAATCAGAATTAGTAGGCACAGATTTCATGCGATATTATCTTAATCTACGGGTCAGTTAACGACATGGTTAAGGAGGCAAGCTGATGATTGTTTTTGGCAATCTACATTATGAGGGATAGTATACCGTTGTCTTCAGGATTGCATTGAGGATAAGGGTGCAAGATGAGGCGCTAAGAAAAATTACTTTAGTACAATTGCACTCATCAATGGTCTATTTCTACCTAATAGTAGTCAATACAGAATTTTATCGATATAAGTCCCTAGCACGGGTCTGCCGAGGGACATTTATGAGCCAGACATTATTCTTTGAGTTTTGCCGAACGTAGAAAAGCCGAGCTCGTGAGGCCTCGGTCGTCGAGAAATGTAAATATAGCTAATCCAAATTTCGAACTTCCTTATTTTTCGTTGTTTTTTTATGAGACTGCGATTACCATATTTGTGGCATTTTTCTAAGAACAATGATACCACATATGATATAATTCCGATGATATTTAGGTGTGTAATAGACAGTCAAAGTTTCGGGCGCGTAGGATAGCGTATAGGAAAGAAAGAGACGCACAGTCGTAGTCGCCAGCAAATTTCAAAGGCTCGCCGATAACTGTCCTTCCTACGCGCCCGAAACTGTAGCTGTCTGTTACACAAGTAAATATTATCGGAATTATATCATATGTGGTATCATTGTTCTTAGAAAAATGCCACAAATATGGTAATTGAAGTCTCATAAAAAAATAATGAAAAATAAGGAAGTTGGAAATTTGGATTTGCAACGATCTGGGACATTTATCGGCCAGACTTTTGGGACGCTTACGGATAAAATATTGTATTTGACTATGAAAGTATACGAAAACAAATATCTTTTAATGAACATAACAATACAAAACAAATTGCAACCGAGAAAATCGAATTGTTCGTTATCAAGAGTGATCTGCTATCTCCTTTCGACTCATTTTTCGCAGCACTTGTGTTTCTAATTATATTCACAAATACAAGTACCTTACGAATCTGATATTGTAAATTGTGTCTTATTAATCGAAGAACCAACTTTAAACATATTGTCAGATATTATAATTAAACGGCGGATTTTATGCATTTATGGTAAAAATCAATACAAGAAATTGGAAAGAGTAAATTTTTTCAATCAATCAAAAATTATTTACATAAGAAATAAATCTTTATTTAGCTCCATTTCCATGCAAATAATGTATGAACATTATATTTTGCAGAAAGATCCGCTGTCTATACATAATTTTCATAAATATGGCAGTAATTTTACAGAAAGATGGTTTTAATAACCATTCGTATTTAATGCTTGTTGCAAAAATAAATCAACTATGGAAATACGAAATGAAACAGCGGAATACTGAAATATTGAGATGGGAACGTGTAATTTCTTTAAAATTGTGAGGAAGAGGCGGAAGTAAACGGCGAGAATTGATAAGCTTCCGCAGACAAACTATGTGATGATCTATGACGGCGATCTTTTTTCAATCGGACAGATCTGTGGATACCGTTGCAGTTTATCTGTCAACAGGACTTAATATTCATCTGTCCTGCATATTTTATTCTCAGCAATCGCGTGACATGTATATTTAAAACGCGCCACTAAGATTGACAGAACCGGGCCACTCCGGCGTCGCGACGCCGCGCCGGCATCACAAATTAAATGAGTCATTTTAGGATTCGGGCAGAACTAGGTAATTCAATATCATTCGCATTAAAGTGTCGGCCAATTTTATGTCCGATCGGTGCCGATGACAGTGATACGAGTCTCGATTAATATGAATACTTTATATTATTATCTTCATTAACCACTCTATATGTTTGCAATCTGTTTAGTTTGCTTCTCGAAATGTTCACGTGTCCGTATTGATGTCTGAAAAATTGAAGCACTTGTCACCTGTCAGGTAGGGTGTCCCTCAACAAACGAAGAAGCGATAAAATGTTAGGACGCCGTCTAATTTGATTCCTTTTCATGTTCTAAGCAAGTCTGTAAAATATTGGCCTAATCGGATTATTCTAAACCCTGCCTCAAGAAGCTTAAGGTTAGGATATTCGGTAAAATTGAAGAATATTTAGTACTTTTGTCGTTTCGAGTGAAAAACTGCTTACAATAGATAGTATAGTAGTATATAGATAAGTATCATAATAACAATATAATCACTAGACTGCGGATTTTATACACTTGTGACGAAAATGGACATGTCCAATTTAAAGCAGTAGACGAATTAAGAAGATCGCGCGGTAAGACTGTCAGTAAGAATACGTAGAAATACACATATACAATTGGCATAGATCGATGCTATACAAAAATGTATAAATAATACAGTGTTCATCATATTGTCATGTCCGGTGATTCTGCCATGAGCAATAATGAATAAAATCAATCATATAATATATATTATATAATATAATATATATATAATATATATAATATATATAATATATGGATAATAATAATAATATAATATATATAATATATAATATATGGATAATTATAATAATATAATATATTACATATGGATAATAATAATAATATATAATATAATATATAATATATGGATAATAATAATAATATATAATATAATATATACTATATGGATAATAATAATAATATATAATATAATATATAATATATGGATAATAATAATAATATATAATATAATATATAATATATGGATAATAATAATAATATATAATATAATATATAATATATGGATAATAATAATAATATATAATATAATATATAATATATGGATAATAATAATAATATATAATATATATTGTATTATTTTTATTATATTATTATATTATATTATATTATATTAATATATTCACATATATATTATTATATTATTATATTGTATATTACATATACAGGGTGTCTCCAAAATTCCTCCGACACCCGAAAATGGGAGGTTCCTTGGGTCATTTGAAGCGACATCTTCCTTTACAAAAATGGCGTCCGCGGCTTTGTTTAGGAGTTATTAACGAAAAACACGGACTAATCACAGCACAACCTAGACGAAAATCCTGCTGGTGGGTTCAAAACTGCGTTGTATCTCTTATAAAAATTCTTTAAATTTTTCTATCTCACTTCTAAACGTGCAAATTAGGACGTAACAATATTAATTAGTGTTTTAACTTTTGTCCCTATGTGCAATCTTGTTGTAGTCAATTGTAGTTGTCCTTGGCAATTCACATTTCCTTAGATATGTAAAGTTAACCCTTGTACATGTTCAGGAAATTGAAAACATTTATATTTTGAGAATCAACTTGGATCACAGTCGACATTCAATTTTGACAAGACAATACAAACTGTCTCCTGTTAAATTAATTGATATAATTCCGGTAAATAATACAATTGAAACCAAAAGTCTGTTTCCACAGCATCGAAAATGGAGGTTTTCCTAAGGAATCCATTTCGTGTGTTCGGTTTATTTTTCTGCGAAATAATCTTGTTGATAGATCAGTTGTGACTGTGCCACGACAACATATGCACCTGCTCGAACGAAGTTAACAAATTAGAGATATTTAAACGTTTACCTGTATTTAACATTTATCAGGGAACAAGAGCTTCGAGGTTTAAGAACGCTGGTTCATATTGCGGTTTTGCATACGCATGCGAGTTCGTTATTTCATGGCTTATATTCGAAACATTGTTTTATACATCGGTAAGTGAAATCCAAAATTGCAGCTGGCTAATTATTCATGCGAGCGTACACAGCTCTGCAATGGATCTGTATGCACTCGTACATTTGTAATCACAACATCAAAAATATTGTTTCGTCAATTTTCAACGATGTATCAATGCCGCTCTGTTCCTATGTATAGGCTATGTATACATTCGTGTGCATCCAACTCCAGCTTTCGTGGGCTTGCCTGCAATCAACGCTATGCATGTGTATATGTGTGCATGTGGACGCCCACGCCCGTGTAGACAGATTGTGTGTGCTTTGCTGCAAGCTGTACACAGTACATCGGGTGTAAATACAAAGCTCGGGTAACATTGAAGACGTGTGCACACACACCCACATAGGCGCGGCGCGTGTATTCGCAAATTCGCCATCGTTGAACGTCGGTAAAATCAATGCGGATACTTCTTCGAATATTTCGCGTTTAACGCGTAAACTCGCCACATCGATGAAGAAGTAGTATCAAAAAGTACGTCTTTGAAGTTAATCTTCAATTACTATTAGAAATACACTCCTCAATGTGACGGTTATTCCGTTGACTTTCTCACAGGAATCTCTTCAAGATCGTCTCTGGCAGGAAACGTCCTAGATAACCTTTCTTATCTTACTTGATCCTTTTTAACAAAAACTTTTTGACAAAAAACTAGAGTCTGGCCCTAAGCGGCGATTAGATTATGAACAGACCACCCCATTCAGTTTTGGGGTATACAGGGTGTCCCAAAACTAGTGTAGGAGCGGAAAATGGGAGGTTCCTTGGGTAATTTGAAGCGACATTTTCCTTTACAAAAATGGTGTCTGCGGCTTTTCTTTAGGAGTTATTAACGAAAAACACAGACCAATCAGAGTGCGACCTAGACGCGAGTTAGCACCGTCGCACAGTGGGCCAGATCGAATAAGTAGGAGGAAAAAATCTAAAATTATACTTATATCAATGGAAATGCTACTGTCTATGTATTTTGTTATTTTAAATCGATCGTGACAAAAATTAAATCGATATAATCAATATTTTTCAAAATATGTTGAAATTTATATTTGTAAAACTCATAACTAACATACCGGCATATTCGTATATTACTTCGTACATTATAAATTACATAGTCTCCGCATCATCAGACGTCGTATCCGTATTCAGCATACGTGTATAATCTTCATCAAGAATACAGCCTTCGTAATTATCTTCATGTTATGGATCTTTTGGAACGACTACTGATTCCATAGCTTCTTGTGACACAGGCAATTCTCGCTTATAACTTGGGACTCGCATAAGAGCTATCATAGGATCCGATGCAAGTATTAGTCTGTTCAACAGATCTTAATTTGTTGCTATTCTACTTCTTTTTCTTGTACTACATTCACGGAAGTACCTAACATCCTTATTACGGGATTCTTGTGCCTCCTCGGACATGTTCCCAATTGGCAACAGGAAGTGTTTTATTACATCATGCCCGTGCAACATAATTTTATGGCCAAATGCTGGCATATAATATCATGGATACAATTTTACAAAAAGTTCTGCTGTCTCATAGGTGTATGTTTCGAAGTTTTCTGCATGGATATTAAACCCACATGATAGAACTTGCAAAATCGTTGCGAACTTCGTGACGGACCAGCTTTCGATAAATTTTAATTTTGTAATTTATTTCGTAAATAAATTACAAGAATTTACCGAGCTTTTGTTGTAGTGGATTGTAATAGTCCTAATTTTTGCAGACGAAGTCCAATGTCGCATCGAGTTACAACAGGTTCACGATCTACAAAAAAATTATTTCTCATAAAACAGCAACTAGCGGCAAAAAACTTTTGAATTTACATCAAGTATAAGAATGTTACTATCGACTCAAAATAGTTTCTATTAGTAACATTTGGTAATTTAGGCTCTTGACTTTACCAATTGTGAAATAGCTTACAAGAAACAAGCATTATGACTGTCAAGATTTCCGGAAATATGTATAAACAATAACCTGAATCACCAAATTAAAATAAATCTGTAGTTCTGTACTTACTTTCAACTGCTGAATTCATGTTATTAAGCACATAAAAGTCTTTGATAATAGCTAGCAGATATTCACAACACACGCTCTGATACTGAATATTTCGTATCAAACATTCGAGAAATGTAAAACGACGCAACGCGGCACTTGCCTTCGTCATTTGTTTCGTTGTTGATAATACTAATATCAGAGGTCACTTTACGTCTCAGGGGAATGTATAGTACATCAAATATTCACCAATAATTATATTTTTTTACCTTCAATTTCGGACTTTTTTCCTTCTACTTATTCGATCTGGCCCACTGTGCGTCGGCCCGACGCGCCAACTGACAATTGGCCGAACCTGCCATCGCATGTCTAGATCGCGTTCTGATTGGTCCGTGTTTTTCGTTAATAACTCCTAAACAAAGCCGCGAACGCCATTTTTGTACAGGAAAATGTCGCTTCAAATGACCGAAGGAACCTCCCATTTTCCGCTCCTACACTAGTTTTGGGACACCCTGTATAAACCCGTACATTTTTACTCTCAGCGGGTAGTACTTCTGTAGTCACGAATCGTATCGCGTCGTGCTGTATTCTCGCAAGTCGATTTCTAGTAAGATCGGGCTAAAGTTCCCCTTCGGATCAATCACTAACCGTATAGATTCCGCTAGTTCGGTATTCAATCCATTAAGGGGGTAGGGGCCTCATGTGACTATGGTATTTTTCATTGTGACCAACCTCCACGCTGAAAAACAGTTAGGCAAAAGTGATGAACATACATTTGTGTCAATCTAACGCTTCAGTTTCGCTATCATTACAGTTTTTATCCTTTTACCAATATCTTTATTGCTATTAATGGATCCGAGTAGCATCAAGACATTTATATTTTTGTTGCTGGGAATCTCTGCAGACAATTCTATTGACTAGGCGTCATCTCGTTCAAGTAGCTGAACTAAAATTGGTTCTAAACTCGCTCTAGACTCTGTCTGTATGAACGAAATATGGGAAAATTGAATGCAATTATGGGAAATGATTGTTTGTCCTTATACGAGCATGTTATGATCTGTGTGAGGGCTAATTCTAAAGAGGAAGGTTGATCGCAGATCGCTCTGGTCATGATTTAAGGGGGTACGGTACCCATGGACGTTACTACAAAAACAAGTAAAAACAGTGTTTGCGGAAAACGACTTTTTGTTCTCATACGAGCATATTTTGATCTGCTCCGCTCTGGTCATGATTTAAGTAAAAAAAATCGTTTTGTATTATAAAAATACATGGAAACCTCAGGTTAAATCATGACCAGAGCGACCTGCGATCAACCTTCCTCTTTAGAATGAGCCCTCAAACAGCTCGTAACATGCTCGTATAAGGGCAAACACTGTTTTCAGTTGTTTTTCTAGTAATATTCTAGTAATATTCAAGGGTACCGTACCCCCTTAAGGGGGTAGGGGCCCCACGTGACTCGTATTTTTCATTGTGACCAACCCCCGCGCGAAAAACCAATTTGGCAACAGTGATGAACATACATATTTATCAGTCTAACGCTTCAGTTTTGCTATGATTATACGTTTTTTTCTTTTTATTAATATCTTTATTGCTACTAATAGATCCGAGTGGCTTCAAGCCCTTTATGACACTAGAAATAGTGTGAACTGCTACGTTCGATCCCAATCACGGTGATTTTTTACAGTGATTCGTAATTTTCATAATCGCTTCTGATTGGCAGAGAACATAACTGTTCTTTGCGCTAGTCTGAGAACCATAACCGGACAACATTGCGTGGTTACATAGCATTTTCATCAAATTTATAAGATTCGTAAGATATTTCTCGAACTATCGTCTGCACTTCCTATAATTGTTGAGTAATACGTAAATATAAGAGAAATTGTCTGCACTTTTATGATATACTATTCAGATAAATATTACGATTTCGAAATTGAATGGACGAATTAATTTTTTTCTTTTTTAACACTAAAACTGGTTACTCCTGATTTGTTCTTTTAGAAATATTAAAAGTATACAGTTATACATATTCCTTGCAATCGATACATACAATTTTGATTTTGCATGAAGAAACTGAGTCATTACGATAGATTTCGTCCTACAAAGGCAAGTAATATTTCTGTTTACTAACAGTATTGTAGTGCGAATATTGTTCATATAATAGAAGGCTCAAACAATAGTGCGTTTACATAATAAGCCGTTCTATATAACTAGTGTTCACATAATAGAGGTTCCACTGTATTTGCCTTACCATAACCCTTTGCCGTACAATTATTCTGATGGTTACAATAATTATGACCTGTTCATCTTCATGGTTACAATAATTAGAACCTAATACAGTCACATTAATTAGAACCTCTTTATCTTCATGATTACAATAATTACTTTGTAACCTGTTTGTCTGTAATAGTTTTACAGATGAGTGAGGAAAAGTTATATTCATTGAATGACTACATTTATGTACTTTATACTTACATATTGATTACAAAAGAATAGAATTTTATTTGATTTACCAATAATTGGAACCTGTTTGTCTGTAATAATTTTACAGAAGAGGGGGAAACTTCATATTCATTGAATGATTACACTTTAATGTTTACATATTGATTACAAAATAATAGAATTTTATTTGATTTAACAATAATTGGAACCTGTTTGTCTGTAATAATATTACAGAAGAGGGGGAAACTTTATATTCATTGAATGACTACACTTTAATGTTTACATATTGATTACAAAAGAATAGAATTTTATTTGATTTAACAATAAACCTGTTTGTCTATAATAATTTTACAGAAGAAGGGGAAACTTTATATTCATTGAATGACTACACTTTAATACTTACATATTGATGACAAAAGAATAGAATTTTATTTGATTTAACAATAATTGGAACCTGTTTGTCTGTAATAATTTTACAGAAGAGGGGAAAACTTTATATTCATTGAATGACTACATTTATGTACTCTATACTTACATATTGATGACAAAAGAATAGAATTTTATTTGATTTAACAATAATTGGAACCTGTTTGTCTGTAATAATTTTACAGAAGAGGGGGAAACTTCATATTCATTGAATGACTACACTTTAATGTTTACGTATTGATTACAAAATAATAGAATTTTATTTGATTTAACAATAATTGGAACCTGTTTGTCTGTAATAATTTTACAGAACAAGGAGGAAACTTTATATTCATTGAATGACTACACTTTAATGTTTACATATTGATTACAAAAGAATAGAATTTTATTTGATTCGAAAAGAAAGACGTAACATTCATAGTTAATAGATTTTGTTTGAATTGTTCCGAAGCGTTTCCAACATAATACTTTCGTGTCGACGTGCATTCGTTTACTATAGCCGCGCTCTGATTGGTCCGTGTTTTTCGTTAGTAACTCCTTACTGAAGCAGCGGAGAACATTTTCGCAACGGAGAAAGTTTCTTAAAATTACCTCAGAGATACACTCATTTCAGGGAAGTACAACATTTTGGAACACCCTGTAGAGGACGTATGGTAATAAAATGATATTCTACTTCACGACTCATTTTTCTGTATGTTTCGCCTCATATATAGCTCATAGTTGTAATAATGCTAAACTTATGATAATAAATTTTAAATTATGAGAATAAACTTTCGTTTCTTTTATCCTTTACTGATTACGGTATAACATATGAAGCAAGTGTTACAATTTAATTAACTTGAGTTTTAACACACTATGTTTTTCTTGTATTGTGTCAGCGGAGAGAAGAACGTCGAGTTAGTGAACACGTAAATAAATCAATTTATTACTATTTATTGTATTACTTAATCATTTATATGTATAATGTTTTGTATCCACGTACTATTACCTTTAACCGTAAGATTTGCTTTTTTGTATATTATCTGGACTTCAGTCCCTTTTGCTTTTAACAGGTGAGTTTTGTCCAGATATTTTTATAAAATTTGTACAAACTTCGTAACGCGGGATAATGTATTTACGAAATTCTTTCTCGAGCTATATCGATACTTGTACCGATGGAAATGTCTTGTTAGATTGGGGATCTTCTCAATACTCTAACCGCGTTAGAGCAAAACCGTGTCCTATGTATATTATACTAAAGGGGAGAAAGAGAGGGAGGATATGGGGAATTCAATAAAGCGTTGCATCCATCGTAAATTGGTATCCTGTGGTCACAATGTCAATATCTAAGTAGAATTGATAAATATCAAAATATACTAAAACAACTTTGCTCAGTCCGGAATTGTTGGAAAGTACTCCTGAACATGAAAACAATCTCCACATCGTCTTTTTTTTAATTCTATAGTCAAGAAGAAATGCGATCCCGTTTCCATTTCCTTAATACTTTTCTAACATTAAATCTACTACCGATCATTAAAAGAGACTGACTTAAGTATTATAAAAATAACGAGATTAAATTTATTTATATTTTGTGCGATTTTTACTATAAAATGTACTGGAGTCAAAAAATATATTTAAAAATATATTATAAATATAAATAAATTCTCAACAAAACACCTTTACAATTTCAATACTTGTCAAATAAAAAATCTAAAATCGTGGAAGGCTTTGTGTTAAAGAACATATGAAGACACCAGTTGATGAAAAAAAATACAATTTTACTAAAAAAAGTTTAAATAATTTTAATTTACTATTAAATAAAAAGTTTATTGTACATATTCTGTTACTGCAATTTGTTTTCATATAGTTACAGAGCAACGTTCGTTCGAAAACATTTTTTGTCAGTTCATTGGAAACGTATAAAACATCGACATAATTATGTATTATATCTTCACGTGTTTCAGCTCTTATTTAATATTATTTAATTCCGTCGTAATCAGCTATGTTCATTCTAAACCATTCTGTTCTGTGAATTGCTTCTACGCCTGACAGTAGAGCTTAGACAGAGAGCGTCTTAAGGGCAGTTTTTGTTACTATTCTCGTTTCGAAATAATTTGCGAAAATAAAACTAATTGTAATCTACAGTTTAATGTGACCAGAATTGGTGTACAAAATATCAGGAAGGTACTATTTTTATTTACATTAAGACCTCTTTACTTGACATATTTAAGATGCCAGAAAGATCTGTGCAAGACATCTTTGAGTCACCCAGTTTTGTAACAATGATTAAAGGCCTACAAAGATGTGATAACGACGTGATAATGACCTGTTGAAGACGTAAAAGACGTCTGTCATCTATACTATTTCTACATCATTTCATTACAATAATTGCATTAAATAATTGCACATTTGTTGTTTTCTAAAAATGATCGAACCTAGCGCCGATATTATTCAATTTATTATATTACTAATTTTCGATCGAGAAGAATTTACCGTTTAATATTGAATTCCGGTTGCTCTTTACAAGACATCTTTAGGATGCCAGAAAGACCTGTGGGGACATCTTTAAGTCACCCAGTTTAAGTTAAAGATTAACTTAATTAAGTGACCAGTTAAAAACGTAAAAGATGTCTGTCATCTATCTATACTACTTCCACGTCATTTCATGTTTCGTCATAATGGGAACTTTCAGCGCATGGTCTCCTCTACTGAATGGTTCTGTAATGACTTTTCGATATTCTCCAGTTTTTTTGCTGTTTTTACTATTCCGTCTCGTTCCTGCTAATCTTTCTGACAATTATAACATCGCAGGTATTTTTGCGATGGATGGATGCAGTTCGCATAATAGATACGTTCGCCGTGTAACCTAGGTATTCTCGGTGAGATTACAAGGGCTTCAATTTGCCGAACACAGATTAGCTAAATCAGCCACAGAAGCTATGCCTTAACTTTGCCAATTCCATTTACTGACTCGTATGAGAATTTCAAGAGAAATGCGCATATGCAAACGAAAAAGATTATAAAAGAGCAAGGTTTGATGAAAGGGAAAATATTTTTCAATCAATATTATACTGGAAGGTTTAAGCCATGGTTTAAAAATGAACGTCTCTCAAGAGAACTTATTGTAACTATCAGCCGGTGCAGAGCCGATTATTATAGTCTAATGCGTCTTTATTTTGTGTAAGAATAATTGGTGACCCGAAACGCGACTACGGTCACAGTATTCAGGATATCAATCACATTGTTTGGCAATGTAGCCTCTTTGGTTTACAGCGATATGAACTAATTCAGCAGTTGCATAAAATTAAGCTTCAATTGCCCCTAAGTTTGGAAATGTTGATAGCCCGACCATATATTGGGGCTTGTCTTCTTATTTTTAAGTTTTTGGGCAAATGTAAACTACAAATTTGATTTGGTGTAGTATGAACTGGATAGGTGTGAATGTGTAAAATATGTACTGTGTTGTGTTATCACATTTTCATTATAATGTTTTTGTACTTTCAATTCTCTACAGTGTAAAAACTTTCATCAGTTTGTAATTTTCGTATTGTATTCTTCATCATGTTGAAATAAATCTCGTATGAGATTTTCTACAATAAAAAAAAAATATCGAATTCTGGTTGCTCTTTACAAGACATCTTTAAGATACCAGAATGACCTGTGAGAGACACCTTTAAGCCATCCAATTTTGTAACAATAGTGTTAAAGACCTACCTAGATGTGATAACGACGTGACAACGACCTGTTAAAGACGTAAAACACGTCTGTCATCTATACTATTTCCACGTCATGTTTCGTCATAATCGAAACTTTTAGCGCTGGTCTCCCCTACTGAATGGTTCTGTAATGACTTCTCGATATTCTCCAGTAACGTTCGCCGTGTAATTAGCATTATGCTAGGTTTTCTCGGCGATATTACAAGGGTTTCAATTTACCGAACAATATCGAATTCCGGTTGCTCTTTTTCAAGATATCCTTAAGAAACCCATAAGACCTGTGACAGACATCTTTAAGTCACCCAATTTTGTAACAATGATGTGTTAAAGACCTACCTAGATGTGATAACGACGTGACAACGACTTGTTAAAGACGTAAAAGACGTCTGTCATCTACAGCGTGTCCCAAAACTACCCTAAGAGCCGAAAATGGGAGGTTCCTTGAGTCATTTGAAGCGACATTTTCAAAAATGGTGTCCGTGGCTTCGTTTAGGAGTTATTAAAAAAAACACGGATCAATCAGAGCGTGGCTACAGCGGATTGATTCTGACTCGACCAATGACGACACCACGCCTCGCGGGACCTGTCGCAGAATCAGACTCCGTTCGCTATAGCTGCGCTCTGATTGGTCCGCGTTTTTCGTTAATAACTCCTAAACAAAGCCGCGGACGCCATTTTTGCAAAGGAAACTGTCGCTTCAAACGACTCAAGAACCTCCCATTTTTGGCTCCTAGGGTAGTTTTGGGACACCCTGTATACTATTTCCACGTCATTTCATGTTTCGTCATAATGGGAACTTTCAGCGCTGGTTTCCCCTACTGAATGGTTCCATAATGACTTCTCGATATTCTCCAGTTCTTTTGCTGTTTTCACTATTCCGTCTCGTTCCTGCTAATCTCTCTGATAATTATAACATCGCAGGTGTTTTTGCGATGGATGAATGCAGTTCGCATAATAGATAACGTTCGCCGTGTAATCGGCATTGTGTTAGGTTTTCTCGGCGATATTACAAGGGTTTCAATTTACCGAACAATATCGAATTCCGGTTGCTCTTTACAAGACATCTTTAAGATACCAGAATGACCTGTGAGAGACACCTTTAAGCCACCCAATTTTGTAATAATGATGTGTTAAAGACCTACCTAGATGTTATAACGACGTAACAACGTTAAAGACGTAAAAGACGTCTGTCATCTAAACTATTTCCACGTCATTTCATGTTTCGTCATAATGGGAACTTTCAGCGCTGGTCTCCCCTACTGAATGGTTCCATAATGACTTCTCGATATTCTCCAGTACTTTTGCTGTTTTTACTATCCCGTCTCGTTCCTACTAATCCCTCTGATAATTATAACATCGCAGGTATTTTTATGATGGATGGATGCAGTTCGCATAATAGATAACGTTCGCCGTGTAATCGGCATTGTGCTAGGTTTTCTCGGCGATATTACAAGGGTTTCAATTTGCCGAACAATATCGAATTCCGGTTGCTCGGATTCACGTGCACACGTCTACGCGTTTGTAATCAGGCACATTCAGGGAAATGCCGGTATTACCAGGACGCGGGCTCAGTGCGCCGTTGTGAGTTGTGAGCAGTAACCGTTCGCATTCGCAGTGCATCGGTTGCAAATATAAAGGGCGGTATGTGTGCACACGCTACCGCGCGCACTGTGCTCGGGACACGTATCCTAGCTTCGAGACGAAATACATTGCCGACTCTCGTGCGGGCAAACAGCCGCAGTCGAAACAGTTTGCCCGGCTAATTGATTTTCCTTGGTATCCTCGATTCGGCGTAACCGGTGCATGCACGCGTTGCACCGCCTCGCCTCGCCTCACCTCTCCGCGCCGCACCGTTCCGCGCCGGATATAGGGACACAAGCGTACGCGCATCGTACAAATCCAATCGGAAACTCTCGTTTGATTATCAGGGAAGCTGCACCCGGCCGATTGTAAATCAACCGCAAAACTCCGCTTCGCGGAATTATACGGGACGCGGTCGATCGTTTCAGCGATCGATCGGAGCAGCCGCCATCGTCGACGTTGCCACCGCATCGCGGTGCGCGATACCCATTCCGCTTTGTATACCTCTATACATATGTATATGTATATAGTAGATAGTAGATGCAGTATGTCCGGTTATGCCTATGTATACGTTGCAGCTTACAGGAACAGCTCAAAATTTGATAAATCCATACACTTATCCTTTCCATGCACGCTAGTCCTTACAAGGAGAGTGCAAGGACCACGTCACATCGATTTAGTTGAGACTTTGTATACTTATAGATCTCGATCTCCCATTTACGAATATACAGAATTTGTTTGTACCGATGGTAATGTTAGGTTCAATGTTTACTTTGCATTTTACACTTCTCTAAAATGTCTTTCTATGTAAATAAGCTATCTAATAAATATCCACATATGTAGAAACGTCTCATTTTATGAAACTATCACCCGTCATAAATATCCCACTGAAACAAACTAATTATTCATTCTCATTTTATATACATTCTTATTTTATATAAATAAATATCCATAAAATGAATAGTAGAAGTAAATAGAAAATAATTAAATAAATAATATTAAAAAAAAACAGATATAGAATGAAATAGTAAATAGACAGGAATATGAATAATCATTGTTACGATTTCATTTGGTTACCAAGGATTGTTGATTTTAATTTTATGAATCATTTCGATTTTATTATAGTGTTTTATTCGTAGCGCATAGTATTCTTTATTCGTAGTAAAGTCTGTGTTTACACGCACTTAACTTTCCTATTTTCGACGTGGTCGGCGAGGTCACAATAAATAGCAGAACTACACGATCTAAGAAACAGCACGCACCCAAGAGTTTTTCTTAGTTAGGTCACTTTCAAAGTACAAAAATTGTATCATTCTATTAGCCAGCTAATTTCCTTTTTACAAAATCTCTGTGATTTTAAATATATTAGTTACAATTAGCTTCAGAATGAAAAGATAACGTAGAAATGTAAATATTAAAATTGTTAGCTAGATTTGTCTACAAAATGGTCTTGGGCCACTTTCAAAATAAATGGCTCATATTAAGAAGGTAAAATTAATTTGTATTTCAACCCAGTCAGTTGCAAATCTAGTTATTGTACACTGAACGAACTTTAACCATCGCATGCTTAAAACGAATTGAATTGAATGGATTCGGATCGTTTCCATATTATCTTGACCGATCTTTTGTTGACTTATTCAATTGGGTTGGGTTAAAACATCTCACGAGACTAGTTTGGACCTCCTTGTACAGATTAGATGAAAATTGAATTTTAAGTGGATCAAGTCCGGTCATGTGCTTAAATATCCATCACCATAAGTAAACCTGATTGTCTAAAACTAATTTGTACAGTACTGTTATGAGTCAGAAAAGTATTGTTAGAGGTACATCAACAAAGGACATTACTCAACTCGAAATAGTTCAGCTAAACTACCGACCGGAAGTTTGGAATCACTTGTCGAGTTTTGTAAAAATCGAATATAACGATCATATTTTGAAACGTTTCATCATTATTATAACAAATATTAACAAGTTGAATAATATTGCTTAACAGATTTCAGTATTTTCTTATGTGCTTTTATTAACTTCCCGATTCATAGGGAAGTTACTGTAATTTAGTTTACTTTTAATCTTGTCTATGCTTAAAAAACTACAACCCCTTAAGGGTACTTGTTATTTTTGGGAACAAAAAAAGTCACGCTGGACCATGTTTGATGAATATTGGGGCTGGGGTATCATCACAGTGTTGGTTTCTACCAAAAAATCACGAACGAGCAATACAGTGTGAGCAGGTGCATTATCGTGGTGCAATAACCATGAATTGTTTCTCCACGAACAATCGCCGTATCGTACCAAAGTCCTCTCGAAAGCTGACAATACAGTAATCGACAGGGCCGGCGTGACCTTTTGCGGAGCCCGGTTCAAAAATTTTGCGGGGACAGAATACAGATTCGAATTCTATACTTAAATTTCACAATAAGAAATTACTTATTACAAGTACAAAGAATGTTATCTAGATTCACGTCATTATTATTGCGCATAGCAAACAGTTGAAGATGAATGTTTTTTCAAAAGATGAAGTTCAATGGTTTTGAGAAAGCCACATTCTGATGGTACATTTTTTTGTAGGTGGACGCGTAAAGGACATATGAAGGTCAACTTCATTTTTAACTTCCCGATTCATAGGAAAGTTACTGTAATTACCCCGAAAATCGAGATTTTAGCAGATCTTCACGTTTCGTGGTCATTGGAGTCATTTTAGACTACTTTTATCAAAATGTTCGTATGTGTGTGCATGCGTATGTCCGTTTGTATGTTATCAAATTTTTCGTTAACGTTTTCTAAAAAAATAGCAACGCGATCAGAATAATGAATGATGCAATCGATGTGCCCCGTCGTAACTTAGAGCTGATTAGATTTTGGTCCATATTGGTCAAGTAGTTTTTTAGTTTTTTTAGTATTTTAACTTCCCGATTCATAGGGAAGTTACTATAATTTCGAAAGAAGTTCATTCAACGATGAAAATTATACGAGAAGACGGAAATTTTCCACCGAAGAATCAAACGTAAATACATAAAAATTAATTTGTTTTTAATTTTTTTAAATTTATAACTTCCCGATTTCATAGGGAAGTTATTGTAATTTTTTAATTTTTAACTTCCCGATTCATAGGGAAGTTACTGTAATTTTTATATTTATTTCAATTTGTTTTTATTTATGCGACTCATGCTAATGTTACCGCTTACAATAATCGAAAATTATCCCAATGTAAGAGTGAGTTAATCGTCTCTACTGTCGAGAACACATTTTCAAAGAATATCGATGAAAGTACAAAAAAAATTTCTATTACTATCTTTGAAAAAACAATTAGTTCAAAACGAATTATTAACTGAGATTAAATTGAAAATGAATATAAAATGTACGATAATTAATAACATTGATTTTGAAGACAAATTGTTTTTTCCAGTAGTTTTTTAGGTTTTTTAAATTTTTATTTAAAAAAATAAAAATAAAATATATATAATTATTACGTTTGTTTCTTCGGTGGAAAGTTTCCGTCCTCTCGTATAAATTGCATTGTTGAATCAACTTCTTTCGAAATGAACTAAAGAAACTACTTGACCAATATAGACCAAAATCTAATCAGCTCTAAGTTACAGCGGGGCAACTCCAATAATGGAGTTAAAAAACCTCTATCTGAACAATCTAACTGTTTGGAACTATAAAAAAGAAGACTATTTGCTCGTAGGGATACTCTATATTACCCAGAATTAATCAACTTTTTAGAGGCACTTACCCCGCACTGCGACTTCGCGTACTCTACAGGCAAGTCGGATATAAGACAAGTATGGACGCAGCTCTATCATTAGTTATCTATACTGTAACGGCCAGTAAAGGCTATCTGCTTGCTTTAATTCTTGCAGGTCCTTTTTGATAAAGCCACGGCTACATCGTTTGAAGCTATATTTACTATCTTTACACTATATTTTTAACCCTAGAACGCCAGTCTAGGGCTGTCCGTTATCATTCCTAAAGATGTTCATGGAAAAGTGGAAAAAGAATTTTTTTTAACATTGCAATTTTAGTCTGGGTCGTTCGCAACCTGACGGTTACTCTGATACCGAAAAATGAAAGTCCGTCATTCTAAGATTAAACACATATACAAAATGGGCCACCAGATATTATTACTCTATAAAAACGTATTAACGTATGTATGCAGAAAAAGGATTAGTTTAGGAGTGATTTTAATTCAATTTACATTATTTTAAATTCAATTCACTTTACAATACATTTTAAATAATGAAACATTAACAAAAAGATTGTCATAAATTGTATCTGTATATGTTCATATTGTTTGATGGATTATTTTAATGGATTAGTTTCATATTAAGGGATTCTTGCCTACCTACGTTCACTACTTTAAATACTCTATGTGAAATTGTTTTTACAAAAAATGTCAGTCTGACGTTTTTCCACATGGTATTTGAGTAATTAGAATATGCAATGCACGCAAGAAACTGACAGGAAATCGTGCTATACAGTACTTATGCATTATACATACATATTCTTCCATACAATTTTACATTGTTGGTTTAAATTGTTGGTCAATTACCTTTATACAAAGAGATTGTTCAGTATTATATGTAATTGTATATTATTGTTACGAAAATGTTTTTGCTTTATTTTGGTGCCCAATATTCTTGATTTATAAATAACGCAGAATAATGTTTTTTTAGGTGGACTTACGAAGGTCAACTTTCATTATTGAAATGGACCATATATTTTCTTATGCACCAATCGATAGTCTCTATAAGAAGGTTAATTAACCTACGTATGTTGAAAAAGTATTAATTTAGGAGTTATTTTAATTTAATTTACTATTCAATATATTGTTACGACGACACGAGATGAAGTTGCCTTCCCCTGTGATATCCTGAAGATATCGCAGAGATTGAGTGAAGTCGCCTGACAGATCGATATTGCGGTATCCTTATCAACAACGAGGTTGTTGATAAGAACAGAGAGTAAATCTCTGATAAGAAGAAGAAAGACGTCAGATACTCTTGAGTCGTTGATAAAAGAGCACGCGTTAACGATTGTACCTCTTTGTTGTTTAATTAATAAAGTAATATTTTTCTTGTTCATTGTTACAATGTGTTCTCCGGCAAGACGTGGTCGTAGCCTTCGTAACAATACTTTAAATAATAAAATGTTAACAAAAAGATTGTATTTGTATATGTTCATATTGTTTGACGGATTATTTTAATGGATTATTTTCATATTAAGGGATTCTCGTTTACCTATGTTCACTACTTTAAATAATGTATGTCGAATTGTTTTTACAATAAATGTAATCTCAATTCCCCAGATTGTATTTGAGTAATTAGTAGACTGCAGATCTTGATGCGCAATAAAAATGTTCTGCGCTGATTGTGGGTAGCAGGAGTAAAATAAAAATCGATTTCATACTTTAATGATTTTTTTTTAAATGAAAAACAACGTTACAATATTGTTAAATTTTTTTAACCCGTTATTGTTTTATATTTCACCCAATCAATTTCTTCTTAAACGCATAAAGATCCGCAGTAATTAGAATATGCAATGGACGCAAGAAATTAACAGGAAACCTTGCTATCCAAGTATTTATACATTATACATATCTCCGCATAAAATTCCAAATTGTTGCTTAAATTTAATTTTAGTTCATTCCCTTTATACAAAGAGATTGTTCATGTTAAGTTTTGCTTAGTCAGAATGTTAATTCGTTTGCGGAATGTGTCACGGTTTAATAAACGTAAACAGTATCAATAACGTAGAAAGTTTAAAATTTATTTGTAAAATTGCTTTATTTGTTTATTTGATCGAACCGTTGCACAGTGCGGCATGTAAATGGACATTCGAGACAAAAATCATAACTTCTAAACTAATCAATTTTTGACATAAGTACCTTAATAATTTTTTAAAGAGAATACAAAGATGCATCGATTAATGCACCAACAATATAAGGTTCCATTAGTAAAAAAGTTTATTTTAATTTCTTTTTTAATGAAGAGCTTTTTATGATTAGTTGTTATTGCAATTTGTTGTCAACTGTATACTGTACAACTTTTGTTCGAAATATTTTTTTATTATACGGTTAAATTTAATTATATCTACTATAATGTATAATTATTTGACAATACACAACACCGTATTTTTTACTAGTATTAAGTAATCTTCTATATAATAAAAATCAAATGCTGTTCGTTGGTCACGACATCACGTGAGAACGGCTGGACCGATTTGGCTAATTTTTTTTGTTAAATGTTCGTTGTAGTCCGAATCAGGATCTTATAGTACAAAAAATTGGAAAAGTTGCCCAGAAACATGAGAATTCGGGAAAAACTAGAAGTGCTTTTTGAATCATATTTCAATATAACAAAAAAATGAACGTCGCAGCTTTTAATCAATATTTCAATAGGAATTTACATTATCCACGTCTGTTTGCTATAATGATCACTGCGAAATACGTTTTTTTCTCATTTTTACTTTGTTTACGTATATCCTACAGCTTTTCACAAATTCACAAAATGATCACAATCAAATTTATTGAAATTTGGACACGACAACGTCTGTCAGGTCAGCTAGTGGTTAATATAAACTGCTGGATAAATCCAGAACTAAACTAAACGGCATATTACTCGGGAACCATAATACTTTTAATATAAATATAATATGTACATGTAAATAAAAAGTTTAATTATATAAAGATAAACTATTAAAAAATTTAATTATTTGCTATTCTTGATATAAATATAAATAATATATAGATATAAATAAAAAGTTTAAGTACATAAATGAAAACTGTTCAAAAATTAAATTATTCCTTACAGTTTTTGTCTAACTTTTGATAATTTCTGGGAATAAGTGTGTTCGGACATTCAAGCTTCAACCAATTCGCGATTATAAAATTAAATAACATCTAGTCTTGCAATTTATCGCAGAAAAAAATTATTTAGCAATATACTACAACATCTTGTTGATACAGAACAGTCAAAATTATAGGATGTTTTGAACCGTTTCTTTGTAAATTACATTTTAAGGAAAAAATGCAATTCCTAAATTGCCAGTTAAAATTATGTATATCTCTGGTCAAATTCTCCACACCTAAGTTGTAACAAACAGTATAAAACAAAAACGAACCTAGAAGAGCAATTAGGGCACGAGTAATCTAACTTTTTAGTATTTGTACTACAATAAATTCTTGGCTGTTGCTGATCCCTTATTGATTTTCTTGGATATTGCTTTTTACGTACACATTCCTCACTTACCGACTAATGATTTTGTTGGATAATTAGATTAGAATCGATCCATGATTATTTTGATTTTTGTCCATTGCATACCGCACTGTGCGTTGCGCCGAAATCATTTTCTCTTTATCTGTTTTAACAATCTTACGATCGATAACTCTAACAACATTTGTAAACAGTATCGTTTTAGAATATTTAATTAGAAATAGTTTCTTAACAATTAGACCGTGACTTTATAGAATACCTCACATACAGGAGAAAATCTCAAAATAGAATGTCTCAATAATGCATGTCGATAAATTTTTAAAAATTTCTTTTTGATAGTTATAGAGGACAGATGGTTTTAGATGAGCAACAATAAGTTCAAGATTGTACGAAAAATGATAAAACGTAGTAAAGACAGTAAGGACTGAATTCAAATCCTTCTTTAGAAAAGGAGGAAAGCATTGAATAGATAAGGAAACAGAAGAGAGGAAGGAAGTTCTTTGCGGAAGTTTGACTGGTAATTAACTAAATTTACCAAGGGTTGCGAGTCAAAGTGTGAAGTCGTGTTCCAAGTCTTTCTGCACTTCAAGGTTCCACTACGCTAGTTAATAACAAATGAGCTGTGAGCTACGCCCCTTCACTTTTGTTATAATCGGAGACAGTTGCTCCCTTGCAGTAACTGTCTACCATTCTCTATTATTCAGCGGATTCGTTTGAACCATTCTAAACATTGCTCGGTCCTATTTTCCACCTTCGATCTTGACATTCTCATTTTTGTTCGCATTCCATGAATGCTGCCTCCTTAATAATATTATTATCTTTCACGGTACATACGGAAAATATACGTAGGAAGAAATATGCGTGTCTCTGAAATGTGTGAGATTATAAATGCACTGTAAGAATTAGAAGAATGCATGTCAACGTGTCCAATTGTTAAACAAATAAAATTGTGTTGCTGTGCACGGATAAACAAATAAGCGCTTTTCACAACGAAGCAGGCTGAGGCAAATTTTAGTATTCGTATAAAACATTTGTATTAAATTATGTATCACATACAAAAAATAAAATAAATACAATATTGAATAATTTAAAAAGTTTTAAATAATAAATTATATACTAATTAAATTATATATGTTGTTATTTAATGCTTAAGACCAGAGTCCCTCCAATAAAAATTATTCTAAGTAAAATGAAAGTATAACGTGTTAAAAAATTATTCACTGCATTATCTCTCAACGATAAAAACCAAATTCATCAATTAAGTCATTTTTCATTTTAAAAAATTTGCAAACTTCTCCTCTTAACAGTTTTTACCGATATCCTCTACGCAAGACTTACTTCTGAGAAGTAAATAGATATACTTTTGTTCAAATTAGAAACAATTGATCATTTTTTTCAAGGATTATGGGAAGTTGTATATTCTTCCATATGATACATAATTTTAATTTCTTAGCACTTTCTTCAGCTATTTCAATAAGAGTGATTTACCCATATTTGAATTTCGATCGCTTGAGTCATATTTGCTATAAATTATCTTAAGTACCTAAGAGTAATAATCTTATTTAGTGAGAGTTCGTTTTCATTTAATGTTGATGAATATGATAATAAAGTACCAGCAGCACGACAGGAAAGTGAAAGTACTATAGTACATTACAAGTATACAATTTTAGATACATATATACAGCATCCTTTCGATATACAGGGTGTCCCACATAAATGATAACACCTAAATATCTTTTGTATTTACAGTCCTATCAGAGACCATCAGAGGACAAAGTGACGTTTTTAAATGAAATTGCAATGTCACCGATGTTTTTTTTCAGTTTAAAAACTGAATTTAGTGGATACCACTTTTTTGACCTTGAAATGACCTTGAGCAAGAATAATCATGTTGAAGCGGATGAAATGTGGAAGTTTAAAACTTACGTGTTTCAGCAAAGATTGCGCGTTGTTTACGTCGGGTTGACCTTTACATATCATATCAAGGTCATTTCAAGGTCAAAAAGGTGGTATTCACTAAATTCAGTTTTTTATTGTCTATCATGCTATCGCAAAAAGAATATACTATTTCATTTAAACAAACATTGGTGACATTGCAATTTCATTTAAAAACACGACATAAAAAATGTTTTTCTTCATTATTATATTGCCCCCCTGCAAAAGCATCACTTTGTCCTCTGAAGTTTTCTGATAGGACTGTAAATACGAAAGATATTTAGGTGTTATCATTTATGTGGGACACCCTGTATATTAAATGTAAACAAATTTCTGCCAACATTTGAATTAAGCCCAATTGCGACACACTTAGTATTCTTTGACTACATTTAGTCATATTATCAGTAACATATTTTCATAAATTTTACGTACGTAAAATTCGCAATCTAAATATGCTAAATATACAATTATCGAATTTGAAGCAAGTTTCAAAGTCTTTATTATTTTTCGACCGTATGTCTCAACAATATCTAGTCGTTAATTTTGATTTCTGCAAATATTTTGTTATTTTGCGATCATATCCGTTTCGAAACGAGTGGCAGTTATGCCAATTTGTGTTCACTGGAGTTATTACTGTTTCAAATGAAAAACAGAGGCCTTGACGAAGCGCGAAGCGTCTAAAAGGTATCATAAAGAGAATTTATGAAATTTCGTAATGTAGTATTCTGACTCATAGACGCTCTACCTGGTTCCCATCAACTCTTTACTGAGTGATTCTTTGCTTTTAATGCAGAATACGATTACGTCTCCCGAGGAACATCGTTTTCTGCTTATTCGCGCTGCAAAACGAATTACTCTAATTTTCAGAATCTCTAACATTCCGGCACATTGCGTCTTCTCTTTTATATTGGCAATTTCGTGCAATCTGTATTTATGTTGCAACATTGAAAAATTATTATCAGAGATGCAATTTCAAATAAAAATTTTCCATTATATACATGGACAGGCTTTGCATTCTTTAATAGTTAGTTTAATTACAGTAGAACCTCGATTATCCGAACTAATAGGGATTAGGGTGGTTCGGAAAATCGAATTGTACGAATAATCGAACAGTTTTAAAATTACTTATTACCCAGACAACGCGGACGTTGCAATGGACGTCCGTTTTATGTCCAATTTACATCCAAACGTCCGATGTCAGTTGTGGACGTCCCTGGGATGTCCGATGGACATCCATTTGCTACGTCCTGAGGACGTCCGTAGGACCTAAATTTCGGATGTCCGAGGGATGTATTTTTTAAGTCTTACAGCCGTGCTCATGTTTTTCGTACATACTAGGATGCTCACTTCTCATGCATAAAAGACACATTCCTATATTACAATATATGTATATATTTATAGCAATATATTTTTTATTTATATCCCAAGTAGCAACGTACGTCCCTAGAATATACTCTACAATATACTCTACTACTATTCTGGACGTAAATTCTGGACGTTCCAGGAACATCCGTTTTTAGGTTTTATGAATGTCCTTAGGACTTGAACTTTGGACGTTGTAGGTATGTCCGTTTCTTAGGTTTTGCGAATATCCTTGGAACTTACATTTCGGCCCAGATAGCACCGGACACCCAATGGACGTCCGTTGTATGTCCAATTTGCGTTCAAACGTCCGATGTCCGTTGCGAACGTATCTGGGATGTCCGATGGACATCCGTTTGCTATGTCTTAAGGACGTCCGTAGGACCTAAATTTCGAATGTCCGAGGGACGTCTATCTTTTCGTCCCAGGTACTTCCGTGTGACTTGAATTTCGAACGTCCTCCGGACGTCCGATTTTTTCGTCGAAGGGACGACGTTGGGTCCTGAATTGCAGACGTCCCAAGTACGTGTGTTTTTTAAGTCTTATAGCCGTGCTCATGTTTCACTTCTGCCGCGCGTGGTTTCTACGCACATGATTTTTTATTTTACATGTAATTTTGTAATTTATATACATACCTCTTGTTTTTTAAATATATATCTAATATATATAATAAAAACACACATTAGTATAATAATAAAATTATCACTTCAATAAAACACTGCAATAAAATAAAAATAAAAACGTGGCTGCACGTGCTGTCGTATCATTAGACTGCGCGGCCTGTACGAAGCGCTGAAGCCCTCAATGGCGGCGCGGGTTACAAAGAGTGAGAGAGAGCGTTATAGATCCCGGCTAATGCTTTCTTTCTTCCCGTAAGACGGAGCAGCTATCTCTATGAGTCTACAGGCGTAACATAACCATGTATTTCTAATCATTTTGTTTGATACTACTGCCAAAATCTTCGCTGTCATTCTAAGATCATTGGTTGTCCAAGCGGTTAAGGAGTTGGACTACCAATCGGTAGACCGGGGTTCGAATCCCGTCAGGGTAAGAAATTATTTTTCTCCGTTCATTCTCAGTTTAAATTTTCGCGCCACTCGACATTCGACTTCCGTCACATCGACTTCCGTTACATCAGAAAATTGTTACCCTCAGCAAAGAAGTTTCACTTCAAGAATATGATGATGTTAATTTTTTACATGCTACTAAGTATTTTTTATTACATTTTGTTTTAGCTGATGTCAAGACGAATCCAATGACCTACTTAACTAAGACTTTAAGTCTCATAAATAACGCGAGAATAACTTTGTCCAGCTAAATCGCTGAAAAGGACCACTGTGCGTCGGAGCACCAAGTATGTATACAACATCGAGTCCGAGATCACCGAATCTGTAGCGCGCGAATAAATTTAACTCGAAGTGGTTACGTGGCTGTTGTACGAATCAGCAGTTTCAATCTAATTTCGCCTTCAAATCTCATGGTCGATAGTGGATCGGATCCTAACCTCATAAAAATTCGTTCTATCAACCCCTCCGCTAAAATTGATCAAAACGAAATTCTTCAATTGAGCGGCATTACGACACAACAGGTACTGACCAGAGAATTAAAAATGAATATCCTAAGACAAAAAATAATTATCACGTGTAATAATATTGATATTTTAAAATAAATTGGCAATGAAACTTTGCGTAAATAATAATTATTAATTGAAATATTAGATGTCCAAGTTTAGGACTGTTTTGAATTACAAGTACTCCATTTTGGGACGCGATGGCAGTAGCTGTCCCACTCTAAGCTCATACGCAATATGCATAGTTCTAAAACCGGACACGCGTTTGTGACTAATTTCAACTCGTTGTTTGTAAATTATTTAACTAAATGTACATATAATTAGTCTTCTATTAGTTTGTATAACATATATAAAAAATGTGTACCACCTGTAACGTGAATAATACTTAATTTTTATGTCATCAATTCATTAATATTAATACCTAACCTCAAAAATTAATTATTTATGTCCACATAATTCTTTTAAAAAATGTATTTTTTAGATTGTAAACTAGCTTTAAAAATTAAGTTTGATAATGGAAATCACTAGAAATAAATCTTTTGAATTGTAGTCGAAAAAAATTAAAAAGTTATGATAGAAAACAAATTAAAAGTAAGATCAAACCAAAAATACATAAAATATATGGATATTATTAAAAATGACACATTGAAGGAAAATAGAAGATTGACTGAAAATAAAAAATTGAAGAGAAGTCAAGAATCACATTGTGTTGAGTCTATTTGATTGATTTATTACCCTAATTCAGGGTAGTGAGACAGTTTAAGATTCGAAAAAGCACACTGCATTCTAAAATGAAAAATTTAAGTTTGGATTTTCTAAAAACTAGAAAAAATAGAAACAGAATTAAAAAAGAACAAGAGCAATAATAATTTACATGAAAGAAAAAAGATAATTACACAATAATTTAAAGATATAAAGTTAAAAATGAATGATGAATCTAAGAAAATAAGGTCTAAAGCAACTAATGATAATAAAGATAAAATTAAAAGAAAGGGAAGCAAAATTGTGCACTCAATTAGAGAATATGGAGAAAGAAGTATTATCTCTTGAAATGCTTGCTTTGCAACAGGAAATGAGAATTGAACAGGACATATACAGAATGTAATATACAATAATAATATTTTCATACCATATGTACATAATTAAAGATTTAATAATGATCGGAAGCAGTTTCAAGGAATACCCACACTCTCTCGGGGCACTATAGTGTCTGTTATACAGATTATATGTAATTTCAATTTGACCCGGTATAGGCTTTACTTCTGTTCAGGTACTAGTTTAGTAGTTGAGACTTTAAATTACTTTACAAACCCTGAACTGTACATTTAAACAATTAAATAATTATTTTTGTTTATCTAAAGTGATAAAATTTAAAATAGAAAAACATTCTGTCCAGGCATATGGCACGACATGTGTTCATAAGATCATCTGTTCATCTATTCATCAATTCCTCTGTTCGTTTATTTCGTCTGTTAGCTTATTCATCTATTCATTAGCTCCGTTCTTAAAAATCTTGCTTATTTTTTTTGGTAGGAATAAGATCGGAGAAAAAAGTATTCGATTCGAAGGGGTAAATGTGCTGATAGGCAAACAAATTTCTGAAGGTCGTTTCCCGAGATTTCAAGGTCATCGAATTTATTTTAAACGCGACTTAAACAGTAGTAGCTTACAAGAAGTTGGAAAGCGTTGTCAAAACCGTGTCCTTTAGTAGTGTTTGCGTATCAAAATTATTTAAATTGTGTTTCGAACAATTCGCATGTCATTAAATACGAAAGATATATTTAGGTAACTTCCTTCAATTGAAATGTCTTGCATAATGTTTCCATTAATGTCTTATTCAAATATCTATGTTTCGCGCTTAGCTTACGCTGCACTGCATTCTCTTCAATAATATATTGTCGCTTTAATAATGTATAACAGCTATTCTACTACCTTCAAGAATCCCAGGAGAATTAAAATACTTCTTTTGAATAATATATTGCTGCTTTAATAACGCAAATAAGCTATTTCATCTTTAAGTATCTGAGAAGAAATACAACACATTAAAAAAATGTTTTTGAGAATTTACATTATTTAATTTAAAAGTTCACATTTCTGCACAGCTCCATCATTATCTACGAATAAAATATTTTTTCCATACGTATTTTTTGGTAACAATGAGTATCCTTGGAATTTAATTAATTATGTTGGGTTGTGGAAGGAGTTTCTAACGTATCCTCCCAATAGATGGTCTTACCATGTTCACTTTGTTAATATTAATCGGATCTGGCATTACTTGAGTGCATTTGAAAGTTGATATTTCGTGGAGTAATTACAAACAAAAAATTCTGTATTGTGCTTTTGAATCCTTATTACAAGATCATCTCATTACAAATTATTATTTTTTTTTTTTTTTAAACAGGTAACACCTGTATTGAAATCATGAATTTTTCTATCTAAAGTTACCTGAAGCTGATGCTCCCTACACTTTAATCACGAAAAGACGGTTTTGTTGCCTCCATTAAGTTTTTTGAATCTTGATGATAGAAGTATGTATTAGAGCAAGAAAATTTTCAAAAAACTTGCTGAAACGGTTGGCAGTTTGCCAGCAGGATGGACATCTCATTACAAATGATTAAGTATCTCCGCAGTAAATATTCTCTTCCTCTTATTCTGAAGCAGCGAAAAACATAAATGCTGCTTTTGGTGAAGGTACAGCAATTGATCTGATCATAAGGCGTTTGAAAAATTTCGTTCCGGAGATACAACTCTGGAAAATGAGCCTCGTGGTCATAAGCGAACAGCTATTAAAGATTCAGATTTAAATGATATAGTTGAAAGGTATTCACGTCTAACTGTTCGAGAAATCACGGAGATAACCAGTATACACTATTCAACTGTCTTACGACATCTGAAGGCTACGGGAAAAGTAAAAAAGTTAGATAAATGGGTCCCATATAAGCTCACTGAAAGATGTGCCGTCTGGAAATCAGTTCTTCATTACTTTTGCGACAGAATAATGAAGGCATACAAGGTAAAGGTACCAGTAGTTGACCATGTACGAGTAGTTGACCATTTTATAGAAAAACATAAAAAATAAGATTTTTATAAGCTGTACACTTTTGATGAAAGCGTACCTCGGTTGCTATACCATCTGTTGGTTAAATTCCTCTATACTATTCTCTATTACATAACTCGCAACGTCTACTCTGTTCCTCAATGAAACTTTTTATGGAATTGATTTGTTTCATTTCTTATTTCATTCTTTAATTGTAATTTGTGTTGGTAATTGTTGAAACTAACTGATGGTAAAATGATTCCCAAAGATATTGCTTTAACACTCTTTCTAGTATAAGTGGTCAACTACTAACGAGTAGAAGGTCAATTACTAGATTTTTCATTTTCAAGAGTGGTCAACTTCTGAAGCAATTACTGAATTTTTAAATATGTTTCTTAAATTTGTATAAGTAAACTTTTTTTAAGATGTGGCCTTGGTACATAATTTAGAAGACTTAAAGAGTTTGTTCAGGCATCGACTCTCGCTATTTGATGACAGAGTAAGTGGTTACTATTGTCCACGTGGAAAACTTCTCTTAACAGGTCAACTACTAGTACCTTCACCTTAAAACAGGATAATTACCTGTGATGAAAAATGGATTCTCTACGACAATCTACGACGATCGAAACCGAACCTTCATCCGCGTGAAATATTGGTGTCTGCATGGTGGTCAGCAGAGGGTATTGTACATTAGATGTACGATGATTTCGACGCATAGGTTCGATCAATAATAATTGTAAGTTTAACAATTTGTTACAAGTGAACTGTTACGAGCCGAGGTTTGACAGCGTGCGGAAACCGAGGCTTCTTGGGATTTTTGACAGCTTTTGGTGTAGGTAGAAATTGTACATGCCGAACTAACCAGTGTGTCTTTCACCACCGCGATATCCGTTTGTGCCACTGTCGGAAAGGATAAGGTCGTGGTTCCGCCGACTCGTAACTTATTTGAAATTATTAGATACACCTTGAGCGGTAAAGGTGTATCGTCGTAGGATGCTAACGACTGGGAATCGAATAGGAAAGTTATGGTTGTAATGAACTCTAGATTCGAGTTTAACACGCGGTAATATAATCTTTGAAACGAAAGGAGTACAAATGTATAGAGTGTAAATTGTCGCGGTGTCGCACAGTGGTCCGGATCGTAAAAGTTGGTGTCTTTTAGCTCAAAAGTTAACTTTCTCATATCGATTTCTAACAAATTTGTATTGCTTCCTAAATGTTCGTCAACCTCGAAAATGAAAAAATTAATGCAGTTTACCAAGAATTGTAATTACGCCGAGTACTTAAAGGTAGACTGTTTAGAGATAGTACTTTTCATTAAGAAAATTGCTTCTCTTCTTCGAGGTGTCCTGATGACACCACTTAATATTTTTTTTTTTTTTTACGATGAAGTGCACTCTTTTGTGTTATAAAATCAGCATCGATACT
The DNA here is from genome assembly GCA_963971365.1 of Lasioglossum villosulum. Taxonomy (NCBI): domain Eukaryota; kingdom Metazoa; phylum Arthropoda; class Insecta; order Hymenoptera; family Halictidae; genus Lasioglossum; species Lasioglossum villosulum. The sequence continues at coordinate 28,204,935 of OZ020498.1, read as the reverse complement.
AAAGTTATTGTTCACAATATGTTAAAAATTAATATTCAATGAAGTAAAAAAATTGGCCAAATTTTTTACATTTGACAACGAATATCTAGGAAGTCCCAACGAGTCCCGTTTTCTAACAAATTGGATCATTTTCAGCATACTTTCCCGAATATAATTATGTAAGAAACATGTCCCCCCGCGTCCCCCTTTGCAAATTATCATTGTTCAAAGCTGTCGATGTTACTTCGTGACGAGTTTCGCTTGCGTAAAACGGCTCGTATATGGCTGATCAAATGTTTTCCAAATATGAACATTATAAGAAATAAATAAAGATATATGTAAATTAATTTCGATAGTCACTTTTATTATGCCAGCATCTGTGCATAAAATACTTATGCATGGCCAAGATATAATAAAACACGCATTGCTTCCCATCGGCCAGCTCTCTGAGGAAGCACAGGAAACGAGACATAAAGATTTTAAACAATTTAGAGCAAAAAATTCAAGAAAAATGTCAAGATTATGCACGAATAAGGATATATTTTTTAGATTATTATTAACATCTGACCCGTACATGTCACGATTAAGATTAACATATAAGAGAAAACCTAAAGAACTGAATCCTGAGGCAGTGGAGTTATTAATTAACTAAGTCAATCGACCATCATAGATTATCACGAAATACAAATTATGGTATACTTATTTTATTAGCTTACTTTTTTATTTGTAGTAACATTGACTGAATATAATATTAGTGCTATTTTATTCGCAATATGTATTTAAAATATTTCTTCTTTTTTACACAGGAAAGCATCCGATTGTGTGTTAAAGATTAACGCCAACACTAAAAATTATTGTTCACAAAATGTATAAAAAAGGTTAAAAAAAACTATTTGAACAATTCATTTTTCAATAAAAAATATCAATGAAAAGTTAATATAAATTATTGTCTAACAAATGCAAAAAATATTGAATTACACATAGTTAAAAAAGATTATTTTAAAAATATTTTTAGTGAAAATTTCATTGCAATATCTCTACTGGTTCAAAAGTTATAACAAAATGACACCAACTTTTCCGATCCGGACCACTGTGTGTCGCGGACTAACCTCTCTGTTTACGCAACAAGGAATGCGGGGGCTGTATCTACTACAGAATCCCGTTGATGGGATTCGTACCGGAAGAGATGTAATAGTTTTGCTCGAAAGAGAACTAATACCCGATCTCGCTCGATAGAAATCACGACGTGAATCGACGCGTACAGTGTAAAACTCTTGAGATGAAAGTCCGAGTATGAAGGGATTCAGTGCCCTTATATAGTCCCCAAAAACAGGCTAGACATGAGTGGGGACTATTGATAGAACAGGGTTCCCGGAAACGATGCAGTTTGATGCATCGTCTGTAAGTGCCCCAATCTTAAACAGGATAATTACCTGTGATGAAAAATGGATTCTTTACGACAATCGACGACGTTCGAAACCGAACTTTCATCCGCGTGAAATATTGGTGTCTGTATGGTGGTCGGCAGAGGGTATTGTACATTAGATGTATGATGATTTCGGCGCACAGGTTCGATCAATAATAATTGTAAGTTTAACAATTTGTTACAAGTGAACAAAGAACTAGTGGGAAAATTGCAACTTTTAATAATTTTATTATTGATCGAACCAGTGCGTCGAAATCATCATACATCTATTACTAATTTTTCGATCGAAAAACTACTTAAATAGGTATTGTACATTATTCGTTTTTTAAAAAAGATGAAACCATAAATGCTGATAAATACTGTCAGGAAATTGATATAATGTACGAAAAATTGCGTGTTCAAGAGCTGGCATTAGTCAGTCAATTGACGTGGTGTAATTTTGCTCCACGAAAATGCTCGACGCATACTGCGAAAAAAATAGTAAAAAAATGAGCAGAGTGGAAATGTGAGGTTCTTCCACACCCTCCTTATTCGCCTGACCTGTTATTATAAATATAAATATAACATTATAAAAATAAACATAACATTATAAATATAATGTCACCTACTACTACCTACTGACTATCATTTTTTCAAGCACCTAGATGGCTTTTTGGATGGAAAAATATTCAAAGAAGAACGTGCTGTAAAAACTGCATTTGATAACTTTGTTGTCTCACGTTCATTAGATTTCTACCAGAAAGACATTCAGGCACTAGTATCACGATGCAAGAAGTATATTGATGTCGATGGAAATTATTTCGATTAATGGAATGTAAATGAAGCTTGTAAAATTAAAGTTTATGATAAAGATTCAAAACGGCCATTTCATTTGCAACAACCTAATAAGATTAACGTAAGTTTTTCTTCGACGTTAAGACCGAGCGACGAGTACTAAATGTTGGAAAATGTTCTGTAAATCGATTGTTTGTCCGGTACGAGTAAAGGAAACCAATAGCGGAACTGATCTAGTTTGTCTATGATTTGTCATTAGAATGATTTATCTTTTTTCGCGCGCAATTCGATAATTACATGCTAATTCGATGGTCAATAACACAAAGTATGTATACTACAATTGTTGTCAGAATCAATATGAAGCCGTGTTCTGTGGTTGCAGTATCATAATTGTTATCCATCACGAGACGCATGAAATCTAGCATTGAAATCGTGAACTTTGTACACGGTAGGGGCGGCACTCGTTTATATCGATTATACTCGATGTATTTCAAGATTGTATTTGGATTTCTGTTGAGTTATTGTATAAAAATAAAACGCATTGTTACTGTCGACAAAAATAGGACATTCGAAGTAAATACAATAAAGTCTTGATCTAACTAAGAGAAATCCTCGAGTCCTTGCTGTCTCTTAAATGACATATTATTTTTGTGACTCCGCCGAATAAAATTTACTTTAAAAATATTAGATTGGGGAAAAAATTAGAAGGAAAAATCTTCGTATTCTCCCGATAGTTGGTCTAACCATGTCATAATAAATCTGTTAATATTAACTGGATCTGGCATTGCTTGAGCGCGTCTGAAAGGTGATATACAGTGGGTAAAAAAAGGTGTTGGCACACTCTTAAAAAGGCGATAACTTTCTAAATATCGTATTATACGATTTGAATTTTTTTGGAAAGCTAGAGCAATTAGTTTGCCACAGGATGCGAAAAAAAATTTTGTCAAAAATTGCAATTCATCGGAATTGTAGCAAAAATACTAAAAGTTGCATTTTACAACCTTTTTATGTGGGCCAATATTGAAAATTGTAAAAATGCGTTTTGTAGACCTGTGTATAAGTATATATATATGAATTTTCATAGTAAAATCAATAATTGAGAGATTAAATAATCTATAAAAATGGATGTTTGTGTATATATATATATATATATATATATATATATATATATATATATATATATATATATATATACACACACACACAAACATCCATTTTTATATATATCCATTTTTATAGATTATTTAATCTCTCAATTATTGATTTTACTATGAAAATTCAATTGTCTAGATTTAGGTATCACTTTTGGACTGTCCAGACTTATGGCACTTCACCTTACCATTTGTTTCGGTGTCTACAGAATCTCTACTTAATGGTGCGAAGTTGTCTTCGATAGAGACTTGTGAAAATCACGTGTCGCAGTTTTCCGCCCAGAAATCACATAAGTTCTACCATGAGGGGATTATGGTTTTACCTAAAAAATGACAAATGGTGGTCAATCAAAACGGCATATACTTGGTTTAATAAACTTCATTTAAAATATGGAAAAAGCTTGATTCATTTCTGCATTAAAATACGGAGAAACTTTTTCTTCAACCTAATATTTTATTGTGAGTGTATTATAAAGTATTTTATTGTAACAATTCGACAATTTTCGATTGTTTGAGAAAAGGATGTATTTGCCTTGCAAAGGTGTGCAAAACCTGTATCAAAACTTTTCTAAATACGCAGGTTGAGATCATAATCCGACATAATGCTACATCAATGTTGATAGCAGAGGCAATGTAATCTATTAAAAGCTTGTCGATTAGGGCATTAGTCATTTAGTTAATCTAGCTATTACAATGAATATATAATACAGGGTGTTTCGTCTAAAACAGGACACCTAAATATCTCCTCTATCTCTGAAAATACATAAAATGTTTCTAACGTAATCTAAATGGTTTCAAAAGACGAATCAGATGGAAGAATCGTTTTTCATATATTGTAATTTTTCAATCGTTCTTTCAAGGTCACTCGTGCTTTTTTTTTACATATATACACACATTTTTTGTTGTTGTATGTTATAGCAAACATTATTGTGCATTCGTCCATGTTTAATAGCACGACCGTGAAATGACCATGAACTCTAAAAATTCGCTAATTAATGCAGATACTTACTTTCCACGACATTTCAGATTTCAACGGTAACAGAAATTCAACCATGAACTTGAACTCGTAAATAATCACATTTATTACTGCAATAAATGGTCGAAATGATGTCCTTCCGTTGTGATACATTTCGTGAGGCGAAAAACGACAAATTGTACAGCTCTTTCAATGATTTAAGTTTCATATCAGCACATGCAGCAACTATTCGTTCCTTCATATTTTTTGGAATCGTGGGTTGCTCTTGATAAACCGAACCCTTTGTTACAAGCCAGGGCCGGCGAAGGGTTATTAGTTAAGGGGGTACGGTACCCATGGATATTACTAGAATATTACTAGAAAAACAAGTAGAAACAGTGTTTGTTGGAAATGCCATTTCGTCCTTATACAAGCATGTTGCGAGCTGTGTGAAGGCTCATTCTAAAGAGGAAGGTTGATCGTGTTTCGCTCTGGTCATGATTTAACGAGATTATGTTTGTATTTAATAATATGAGCGTCCAAAGTAGGGGAAAAATCGAGACGACCATCCTCAGGTTTCCATGTATTTTTATAATACAAAACGATTTTTCTGACTTAAACGTTTGCTATAATATACAACAACAAAAAATGTGTGAATATATGTAAAAAAACACGAGTGACCTTGAAAGAACGATTGAAAAATTACAATTTATAAAAAACCATTCTTCCATCTAATTCGTCTTTTGAAACCATTTAGATTACGTTAGAAACATTCTTTGTATTTTCAGAGATAGAGAAGATATTTACAGTGACTCCCACTAATATTCGGACACTCTTACAAAGACGATAACTTTTTTAATATTCTACTATACGATTTGAATTTTTTTGGCAAGCTAGTGCAATTAGTTTGCCACAGGATGCGAAAAAAAATTTTGTGAAAAATCGCAATTCCTCTGAATTATAAAAAAAATACTAAAAGTTGCATTTTACAACTTTTTTGTGTGGACCTATATTGAAAATTAAAAAAAAAACGTTTTGTAGATCTAGGTCAATTATATGCCCTGTGAAAGTTTCATCGCAATCGGCTGATGTGGAAAACAACGTCAACGATTGAAAGATGCAGGAATCATTCGATTTACTACAGTTGAAGGCCGAAAATCGTGAAAATCTGCAATTTTTAACATATTTAAACGTTTGTAGCTCATTGCAACGTCGACCGATTTTGACGAAATTTTCAGAATATGTTTCATTGACACAAGTCTACGAAACGTATTTTTTAAATTTTCAACGTAGGTCCACATAAAAAAGTTGTAAAATGCAACTTTCGGTATTTTTTAACTTCCCGATTCATAGGGAAGTTACTGTAATTTTATAATTTCGATCAATTGCAATTTTTCACAAAATTCTTATTTCGCATCCTGTAGCAAACTAATTGCTCTAGCTTCTAAAAAATGTTCAAATCGTATAGTACAATACTAAAACAGTTATCGTCTTGTTAAGAGTGTCCGAATATTACTGGTTGTTACTGTAGGTGTCCTGTTTTAGACGAAACACCCTGTACATAAATATGTGAATACTGTACAGAAACAACTTGATAATAATTCAAACGGAATATACATTGTTTCCCTTCAACAATAGTTAGGCCTCAAGCAGAAGACAAAACCAAGAAAAAATTGTTCATAATGAGGAAAGGAATACACATTCTTAAGAGAAGAATAGTTACGATGCCTAAAGTGTTTTGTAGAATCACTTGTTGACTGAATCCATAGTAGGATTGATTAGTACATCGAAACAGGTGTGACGCATTGTGCTGGAAGTGAGGATGAATTCATTGCTTGCAAATAATTCTACCATCGATGCAACATGATCCTGTAAGTACCATGGTGCGTCGTGTTTTCTTAAGGAACTTTGAGAATTTTTTACGTCACGACTAGTATTATTTATAAACGTACCATCACAAAGTATAATGTTCTAATGGAATTTTTTCCTAGTGTCTCCATTCCACCTTCCTCGTCCTATGGCAAGGTAGTAAACCCAACGGGATCATAAAGAGAAGCTGCTTTTGCTGATCCGGGTCAGCTAGAGTTGCCAAAACTCAGGAACGTCTTTAGCATTTCGACCAGTTCCAGAACTGGCCTAAAGGGGAACCAATTTAGTAGGGGTTCCCGCTTTGCACAGCCTCAGACTGGATGGCATTTCCCTGCTATCATGGATATCCTTTGTTGACCACCGGAACCAAACCTCTCTTTACGACCCAGCTGGGTTTACTACCGCACTATAATGTGTAACTCCGAGTTATTTACGCTACTTAAGTTACTTAAGTTACTACCTTATGTTACGTCCAAGTATCTCTTAACACTAGAACTACCACACCAGTCAAAATGACTGGTTTTACAATTTCATTTTGAAATTTTTACTTCATGTTACAGTTTTCTTTCGCAATATTTCTTCCGTTTATTCATAATCAAAAGAATTTTGTATCGTGGCTACAAATATCAATACCAGTCATTGTGACTGGTACTGCTCAAAGTGGAAAGGTGTCCTGTAAGTTTTGCACACCAAACCCGTCCTTGTGCAATTTCAACTTTTTGTAAATCAATTTCGCTCCCTTGTAAATCCAATTCAACCTTTTGCAAATCAATTTTGTGCATTAAGAACACTTAAAAATGATTATTTATTTATTTGGACAAACGTGAACGATGTCGTTACTGCGAGGGAAACATAAGACTCGAGGCAAAACTAAATTCGTTTACGGTAAAAATAGCATAAAATATGCATTCGTCAGATTCAAAGGTACACACAATTCGTGGCCAAGTTTCAGGTACTTATTGTTAGTTCTCAATTTTAGTTGTTTAACTACAAAGTCGAGAAGAGTTTTACGTAGCTCAAAGTTTAAAGATGTCCTATATATATGTATACATAGTTAAAAGTTCAAACGAAGTTAAAAATGTTCCATTGTAAAATTTGACTACCAGGTTTTCAGGTCGAAGTTCGAATTCTAAATCCCAAATTCGCAATCCCCAATCAAAAGTTGTCGAAGTTCAAAGGCTCAAACTTTTAGATTGTTTATGTAAATTGGGTTACCAACTACCTCTAAGCATTGACATGTTTATAGCAAAACCTAACGTTAAGGCTTGTATTTGTATACATCAGTTTTTGAAAGATTGTAATCTCTCCATTTAAACTTAACTGTTTTATTGTTCATCAATATCAACTATTGTATGTATTAATTGTAATTTATATTTGTACAGCAAAAATAGATCTGTGTTGAGATCTGAAATGTTTAATAAAAAAAAAAAGTTGTCGAAATCATGCCGTTGATAATGATAAGGGCGTAGCCTTAATTTGTACAACGCCCACCGACTTCATTTTCTCGTGTATGTCATGGGGGTTGTTGCAAAAAAATTCCCTTGCAGTGACGTGTCGCTCGCCATTAAATTAAGTATGGCTGGTCTAAGTTTCCATCCAAACAGAATTGTTATGTCATAGCTGTGTCCAAGTCCTTAGATCTTAGAAAACTAAACACAACCAATTAAAAAAGGTGAATATAATTGAATTTAATTTTAATTTTTTAATTTTACTTTTTTAATTTTAATTTTTTAATTTTAATTTTACAAGCTTCATTCATGTTGCATTAATCGAAATAATTTCCATCGACATCAATACAATTCTTCCATTGTGATACTAGTGCCTGAATGCCTTTCGGGAAGAAATCTAATGAACGTGAGACAACAAAGTCATCAAATGCAGTTTTTACAGCACGTTCTTTGAATACTTTTCCATTCAAAAAGCCATCTACGTTTTTGAAAAAAATGGTAATCAGTAGCTGACAGGTCAGTAGAATAAGGAAGGTGAGGAGGAACTTCACATTTCAACTTTGCTAATTGTTCCCTATTTTAAGAATGGCTTAATTTTACGTATTCGAGGCGCAATTTATATTATTAGACAACATGTAGCAGAACCGCGAGAAGCAACGTGACAAGCGACAGTGCTGCCGCCTATCATGGCTGCCGAGTGACATTTTCATAAACCTACCACCGCCAAATAATGTAAATTGCGTATCGAATACGTAAAATTAAGACATTCTTAGGATACGTCCCTCATAGATTAATCTTTTATCCAGCGATTGTGACTACCTAGAACACCGAAATGTGCGTTATAGAGACAAGAATCGAAAAATACGGAACCCTTGCAGGTCTACAAAACGCATTTTTGAAATTTTCAATATTGACCAACATAAAAAAGTTGTAAAATGCAACTTTTAGTATTTTTGCTACAATTCCGATGAATTGCAATTTTTGACAAATTTTTGTTCGCATCCTGTGGCAAACTAATTGCTCTAGCTTCCCAAAAAAATTCAAATCGTATAATACGATATTTAAAAAGGTATCGCCTTTTTGAGAGTGTGCAAATACTTTTTTTACCCACTGTATATCTCTCATTAAACGAAGGACTTGTTTCAAAAACTTACAATGTTTACGTACAATGATCACCTGTTCATTATTTTGTGTGAAGAAACACATGTTTTCACACTCTAATCACCAGACTGTGGATCATTATGCAGTTATGGTTAATACAAATTTTCGAAAAATATTGGAGGATCACTTTCGACAGAATTTGCTGCGATTTTTATTTGTTTTGATTTTAGACTGCGGATGTTTATGCATTTTTTAATATTTGTTGACAAATTTTAAGAAAGTGATATCGAAGAAAATTCTGTGATCATTGGTAAAAGCATTTGTAAATCCAAATAAATAAAAATCGTACTAAGTTCTCTTAAATTTAATACTCCAGCATTTTTTGAAAATTTTCATAAGCCATGAATCCTCAAAGATCCGCAGTCTAATTATTACCAATGAAAATATGATTTTATTTAGTACCACCTTCTGCAAATTTGTCTATAAACATTGAAAATTGCATAAATATCCATAGTCTACTAATCATTTCTAACTCTGAACTTACATTATTTCCTTTCTGCATCTGTGCAGAAATACAATCGCCAAAGATGTTTACACGTAAGTAATACGTATGAGTAAATTTCGATGAATTGCAATTTTTGTCAAAATTTTTTTTCGCATCCTGTGGCAAACTAATTGCTCTAGCTTCCCAACAAAGTTCATATCGTATAATACGATATTTAAAAAGGTATCGCCTTTTTGAGAGTGTGCAAATACTTTTTTTACCCACTGTATAATTCCACACAATCAAATTTTGCAAAAACTTTAACAGCTTATATCACAATATCTATTTGTTTGAGACATATGGCTCCATTCAAACTTTTTCTCTTATTGATGTGTAGAAGGCGTCGATGTAAAAAAAAATATTAACAATAATTTATTTTGATTTTAAATAATTTTGTGGCAAATTTCTCTTACAAATGTCCACCGATCCGAAGGTATAGATTCACTCTTAGGACAGGTGACTATTACTTTTTATACACCCTGTACACGAGTTGATTTCCTCATAAATGACAATCGATAATTTTACTTACAAGGGAACATATTCAGGTGAAACAAACCAATCTTGATGAAAGTTATGCGAGATGTAGTTCTTCGAAAAATATTTGACACGTATTTTCTTTTATTGGCACCATCCACTTTGAAGGGGTGAAAACAGCCCTCAAAATTCGCAGTCAGATCTATATTTTTTGAGATATCTTGGAAACCAGAGATCGAAAAAATTGATTTTTTAAAAATTATGTTTTTCTTTTAATGGGGAATGTAGTAGTGCAAAAAATTTTAACAAAATATGTTTGTTCAAACAATACATTAAAAATTTTATGTTATCTTACGGTTTCTCTTATACAATATCGTTAGTTAATTTTAATATACACTATGTGTGATCTTTGATCCAAAATAGGGGATACATGTTTTAAGATTTTCTTCTTTTTTCCATTTAACAATATTTATGCATAATGAAATATGGGCTTGCACCTGGTGTGCGGAGGAAGGAATTCTGGCTTGTTTTACAGAAATATAAGCGTTTATTTTTAACATATTATTTAAACAAATGTCTTTTGTTAAAATTTTGTGCACAAGTACGTTTCCCATTAAAAGCACACAATTTTTTAAAAAATCAATTTTTTTCGACCTTTGGTTTCCGAGATATCTCAAAAAATATGACTCTGACCACGAGTTTTGAGGGCTGTTTTCACCCCTTCAAAGTGGATGTTTACCAATAAAAAAACGCCTGTCAAATATTTTTCGAAGAACTGTATATCTGACATAAGTTTCATCAAAATCGTTTTGTATCAACTGAATATGTTCCCTTGTTAGTAGTGAATAAATGAATTATGTAATCAAAGGCAAAGTAACTTCTTTCATTTATTTTCGAATGTCTCCTAGAATCTTCATGAATCAATTGTCGTATAATTTTGATTTCGATTGATTATTTTTCACATGGGAAAAAACCTTAATTCTGAATAGAGCAGTCTATAAACAAAATATAAGACAAATATAGAATATTTCGTAATTGGATCACATTGCCAAATGTCCATATTTGGAACCTCGCGAAGTTAAAAACGCAATATACTGCTTTATTAATAAACAGTTATGAACAGAAAATATTGATGGATATCGCAAGTTTGCCAACAACAGAAATAAGGTTACAATAACATAGAAAACTAATGTTTTTAAAATTTCGTAGTCGGTATTGTTTGCATTACTTTCATGTTTTTTCTAATATGAAAAATAATCAAACGAAATAAAAATTATGCGACATAGGAAATTGGTACACCCATGACAATTGTTAAACAATTGATTCATGAATATTCTAGGAGACATCCGAAAATAAATGAAAGATGTTACTTTGTCTTTGATCACATAATTAAATTAATCGATAATAAATTTAGTCAGTAGTGAATAAATTAAGCACTAAAAGAATTAATGTAAATGTCATTGTAACCCAAAATTAGTAAAATTTTAGATAGTAATGTTTTTTTATATAATTTGTCAATGTTATTCGATAACTGAGATCACATTAGCAGATAAAACACTAATATATGTACACGAATAAACTAATAAACTAAATTAATGTATGTACACGAATAAACTAATAAACTAAATTAATATATGTACACGAATAAACTAACATAATAACCTACATTAAGAAAAAGGAAAGACTTCCTGAATTTCAACAAATAGAATGAAATAGATATTTATTTTTTCCCCTATTATGTGTAATGGGTTGCAAATAATATAGAGTAGTATGTTGAAATTTTCCTAATATTTTTACTATTTTAAATTATGCCTTGTCATTTTTGTCACAAATGCATGATATCAGCAATCAAGTAACAGCTTTAAGGATGTTCTGGAGGTACAATGGGAGACAAAAGTACAAGAAATTCGAAATCCATCAATATATTGGGAATCAAAGCCATTTACGAGAATATTTTGCATTAAACAAATAAATTAATTTAAAAAGCTTTCGTTTAATTAGTGAATTTCATGTTTTTTATATTTTTTAATCAAATTGTCTTCATATTATAAAAAATTGTAAATGAATTTTGTGAATAATTGAACCTCCGAATAGCAGCTATATTCAGTGGTCTACAGTATTGTCGCGTTTTCATGCTAGTGAGATGACAACACGATAAATTTGAAGTTTTGTAACAGTTTATAATTTTTTGCTCTGTAACTGTTTAGTGAATCCTAATAAATTTTGAACACAATTAAATACATCATTTTTACTATATATAATAATAAACTGGAGTTTCTAGTTGCGTTTTTTCAAGATTTAAATAGAGTTTGAAGTGGAATTTGATGAATTCTCCACAAGAAGACATGCTAAAATGTGCAAACTTTAAGTTGCTATAAATATTAAACGGTGCAGTGAATCTAACTCAAACTTTGGTAATTGCATTAATTTAGTAATAATTATATCTTGTCAAATCTTCAAAAATTTTGTTGCGTTTTTATATAGCTCCAGAACATCCTTAAACCAAACATCGTCCCAAGTGTTACGTTACATGAGAAAATGTTACGAAAACTTGCAAATATAAGATGTTTTTAAATGAATCACTTCTTTGCCATTATGTACATCCTGTTACGGTTCTATTGAAATAGGTATGCCTATTGAATTAAAACTGCATCGAGAAAAATAGTCTTCCCCTTGTGTACATACGTACTAAATAAATTATTTATGAATTCGATGAACTTCGAGACCCCGACGATATCCTAATATGTACACAATCAATTGTATGAACTACTTTTCAAGTATCGAAGTATTTTCTACTTTCCCTTCACAAAGAAAATAAATCTCTTTACATTCCTGATTAAATTCAACCAAGTTAAAGAGTCAGACTGGTCATGGAGATTTGAACAGAGTCCTACAAATATATAGGAGAAAAGATATTAAATAACTGTATAACTGTTTTAATCCGAAAAGAAAATACACGACTGATATATGAATAAAAATTAACGTAATCGTATCGTATTTAAATCAAACGTGACGTGTTTCGTATCTCGAGAAAAAGTCGAATCGCTACGTGAACACGTCCTTTTATATCCTACTTTTTCTAATGTTTATAAATTTTCTAGAACAAATATTGATTTAATAAGATGCGTCGCAATCGCAATATCACGGCACTCATGCACACATACACGATTCTCGATTCTCACATTCATACAACAAGTAACATCATACAAATCATACATTATAATTTTTAGTTCACAATCGTAAATTTTGTATATGCAAATATGATATCGGCGCTACACGTTCGATCAACAAAAAAGAATTTAGCAATTTTGCAGAATTATAATTTCGACGTTTCGGTTCAGTTTTGAACCATCTTCAAGAAAAGTCCGCGTCTATGAAAATAATGTAATAAAATTTGTATTAATTGAACAGAAACTTTTTGATAGTAGTAACAAAAAGAATATATACATACTTGCTAAATGTGAAAAACAAACAGAAAACAAAGTAAAACAAAATTGTGCTTCACAGCACGAAGGTTTGAACTGTACTAAACTGTAACTGTTATGGCAAAGTCAAGAACGGAAAAACATACGAATATCGTGGATCAAACTGACCAACCAGATGTCAAGGATCAAGAACCTATAAATTGATGTTTGGCGCGAAATTTAAATTTTAATGAAATAATCATCACAATTTAACCGCCATATTACCAAAAATTGGTAAAAAATTAGCAAACATTTTGCAGAAATAACATAAATGATGTTAATATGTGTGTGGTTGAATCATTAAAATACTCAACTGGAATTAATAACTTAGATTATTAGAACCTCATCATAAGATCATTAAAGATTAAGTAATGTAGCGTAAATTTCATTGATCTCAGGTTTTTCATACATTTATGATGATAATCATTCATTTCCTACAAATATGAATGTTACGCGTTTCTTTTTAGATGAAATAAAATTTGATTCGTTTGTAATCAATACTTAAGCATTGAAATAAATGTGGCCATACAGAAAATATAAATTTTCTTTTCGCTTCTAAGACATTTGTGGGGATAAAGACGTTTTAATCACTGTGACTCTAAAGGAAATTATACAGCAAGCGGTCAAGAACTGAAGAAAGTCTAATACACTTGAACGTAAGTAAATTTGTTTATAAAATTACTAACAAAGGCATATAACACGTCGTAATGGATGTGAACACTGATATACCAGTATGAAGTGTAAAATGACATACATATACAATAAATCCATTCATACATAATCGTAAATGGATGAGCATCATTAAGCAGGATAAAAATGGAGGAGAGTATACCTTCTGTAATTATTGATGAATTTAACCTTGCATTAGTTCGTTCAGAAATAGTTGCGCTGTTAAGTAAGGATTATTAATTCCATTCCTAATATTAATAAATAAACTCATTTGGAAAGATGAAAAGAATATTTCTAGCGACGTATTTTAATTGATAGACTGTGATTCAAGGTTGATTATTAATTAGTTGCCTGCGGATGTTTATACAATTATCAATCAAACAAAATCTTATTTTCCGAGGCCTTAGCCTTTTTAGATCTGAAATAAATGAAATTAATTCTAAATTCTGTTCGTATTTTATATCCCAGCTTTTCGAATATTTTCAAAAGTCATAATTGTATAAAGATCCGCGGTGTATTCATTACAATTTTCAAAAGTAGAAGAAAGCTTTATAATATTGAAAGGGATGACTGGTTATTCAGATTGGTAGAGAAAACTTTTGAACAAAAAATATATTACAAACAGAAGTATTTGTTCTAAAATGGGGCATTCTGTAACGAAATCCTTTTTCTGCGAACGTTTTCCGTTATCCCTTTGCGCATAAAAGTAGGAGAGGATAATTCGCGATTTGGAGCAAGGCTGCGGAGCAGTGTGCCGCTGAAAAACGTCGAATTCTTATTATCGAGTGGTAGAACGGCGCCGCGTGAACGATCCATAAATCATGACGATTCGCTTTATGGTATTTACAGTTAAGCCGAAATTGACGGTTGTCAAGCGCAAAAATGTTCAGAAATAGAAAAAAGCTTTTTAATATTGAATGGAACGACACATAGAATAACACTTGATTAAGGATTATTAACTCCATTGCAAATATTTGAAACGATGTAAACAATATTTCTAGCAATCTATTTTTCCTGATAAACTGTAATGCAAGGTTAATTATTCATTAGCATTTCCAGGAATGGCAGAAAGCTTGATTAAAATGAAAGGAATGACACATTGAATAACACTTGATTCAGGATTATTAACTCCATTGTAAATATTTGAAACGATGTGAACACTATTTCTAGCAATCTATTTTGCCTGATAAACTGTAATGCAAGGTTAGTTATGCATCAGCATTTCCAGGAATGGCAGAAAGCTTTATTAAAATGAAGGAATGACACATTGAATAACACTTGATTCAGGATTATTAACTCCATTGTAAATATTTGAAACGATGTGAACACTATTTCTAGCAATCTATTTTGTCTGATAATCTGTAATGCAAGGTTAGTTATTCATTAGCATTTTCAGGAATGGCAGAAAGCTTTATTAAAATGAAAGGAATGGCACATCGAATAATACTTGATTTAATTGCTTATTCAGACTTCTAAAGGAAAACTGTTTAACAAGAAATATATTACACAGAAGTATTTGTTCTAAAATGAAGCATTCTGTACAGAAATCCTTTTCCTATGGCCAATTTGGTGCAAGGCTGCAGAACAGTGTGCCGCTGAAAAACGTCGAATTCTTATCAAGTGGTAGAACGGTGATGCGTGAATGATCCATAAATCATGATGATTCGGTTTATGGTATTTACAATTAAGCTGTAATAGACGGTTGCCGAGAGCAAAAATTTTGAGAAATAGAAGAAAGCTTTCTAATATTGAAAGGAATGACACATTGAATAACACATTGATTAAGGATTATTAACTCCATTGGAAATATTTGAAACAATGTAAACACTATTTCTAACAATGTATTTTGCCTGATAAACAGTAATGCAAGGTTAGTTATTCATTAGCATTTTCAGGAATGGCAGAAAGCTTTATTAAAATGAAAGGAATGGCACATCGAGTAATACTCGATTTAACTGGTTATTCAGACTCCTAAAGGAAAACTGTTTAACAAAAACTATATTACACAGAAGTATTTGTTCTAAAATGAAGCATTCTTTATAGAAATCCTTTTTCTATGACCAATTTGGCGCAAGACTGCAGAGCAGTGTGTTAGTGAAAAACGTCGAATTCTTATTATCGAGTGGTAGAACGGTGACGCGTGAACGATCCATAAATCATGATGATTCGCTTTATGGTATTTACAGTTAAGCCGAAATTGACGGTTGTCGAGCGTAAAAATCAGTGATTTCGTTACCACTGTGTGTCCGGATAGACACGAAGGATAGACACGCTCATTGGCTACGTGGTGTTCCGCCCCCGCAGCCCCGCCAATCAGACCAAGCCGCTCTCTCTCATCGATCCAGACCATCTACACGATACTCAGCCGCCATGCTCAACTTCACCCATTCCCCTATCCTCTGCCGACCATATACCGATCTGGACTAACAATTTGTAAGACTGAACGAAATAAAACACCCGCGCATGCTAGAAACTGTTGATCTATGTTTCAAGTTGGTTTGCTATGTCTGTTGACACCCTGCGAAGACGAACTTTGATTCCCAATTGGTTCCTCGACAAAGATCGTTCTCCGATCGTTCGGGGAATACCAAGAGCCTCCGTTTATTCGCTTCAACGACTCGCCTTTGATTATCACTCTTCTTTCTTAACTTCTACGGTCGCTCTAATTTTTTATACTCGAGCAATCTGACGACACTTCGTTCAATTTCCATCCCACAATGTAAAACGACATTACACGCTGACTTTAGGATGGCTGCTCTGGAATTCTTTCTCGAGATTTTCTCGAGAAATTTTATAATTCCATATTTAATGGGAATTACAGTATTTCTCGAGAAATTGAAATCTAGGAAAATTCTTATGAATCTCGTTTATTTTATAACATATTTTCGGAAATGAATTCTTAGTCATTTCGATGCCTATGTATTCATGTTTGCAATGTGATAATTTATAATAATTGGGAATGCGTATCGATGCGAGGTAATGCACTTGGTGCTTTGATGTTCGCTGCACGACAAAATGTGATGCAATGTTTAGGCGGTACAACAAATTCTAAGTAGACTTCTTGGAAAATATAACAATGATTCTTATGTTGTATGTATATGATATTTGGTCCCCTCAGGGTTTCAAATCCATTTACCAATCTCCCTTCTTTCCACTCTCTCTAATGCCAAATTTCAGCCTAATTTTCAGCGGGACCTACTTTTTATTACGGTGGGTTCCGAACCACCTTACAATGATTCTTATGAAAATAGTAAAAACTTTCAGATTCTCAGAAGAAAGTACTATCGCTGAAAAAAACAGAATTAGAAATTGCAGACAGCCTTCATGAATTTAGTGTCAAGAGTTTAGCGTCAGAAGAAAGGACATTCAATTTTCAGCAACTTTCGGATGTTCTGTATACAATAAAGTCAACATCCACACAAAATGAAAGAAATTCTTCTGCGGCTACAGATTTTGTTACCAAAGAAAGAAGTAGATTATCTGATTCTACATTAGACTTATATTATGCTTCTTAAGAAGTAATTTCTAAACAAAAACGTAATGTTTCAGTTTATAAAAGTTTAGTTTCAAATAAATGAATTTATCGGTTATATTTAGCGTCTATTTTTTCCTCGTTTTTATTTTAAGTTATGTAGATATTGAACAGAAATAAATATTGAGTTAAAGTTTTTTGCGCTTCCGATAAGTATTATCAACGATATTCCAAATATCATAAGTTTTCTAATATTTTTTTGCTGTCTTAAAAATTCTAGGGAATTTTCTAGAATTCTCGAGAAATGTAGTCTTATTTTTCATTTCTCAAGAAATGAAAAATATTGAGAAATCAGGAACACTACTCGAAGCTATTGTAACATGAAAATTAAACTACCTGTTATTGTTGCTCGCGAGAGGGTTGGTGGTACGGATGTTATTTGGTGTGTGACTCTCCAAGAGCCACACAAAGAACTTCCCGCTTCGTTAATTGCAATATACATATTATTATCACTATTTAGTGTACGTTTTAAGAAGATTATACGTTTTCAGGGAAGTTCAATATTTTTCTACTTATCAAAATGTTTGTTATATGGCGTCGCATTAAACCAACATCGTATGCTCGTTGCTCGCTTGGTTCAAGAAATATATTTTTGCTAATAGAAGTCACATGAAACATGTAGTCTTACTTCTTTTATTTCCAGTTTTCATTTGATGTAAAAAAATATGTAGCATTTCATTTAAGAAAATAAAGGTCACCTTTGTTTCTAGAAAAATATTAAAAATTTTAAAAAATTGATATCATGATCGTATTGCTAGTAAAATATACTTCCTCTTCTTTGGTTTTTTCTGATGTTTACCATTTATGAAAATAACGCTGGTACAAATTATCGCGAACACCTTGTGTTATACTATGATCATATGTGTTATATGTATGTACACCCTTACTTTAACATATTTAAACATCATTTAAACTGTCTCTGAAGAGACCTACATTAACAGAATATTATTCACAAATATTACGAATCCGACCTGGTGTATTCTAACGTTTAAATTAATAAAACAAGTATTCGTGACTATTAATTAATTAATAATTATGTAACTGTGGATTTTATGCATTTCTGACAAAAACGAGTAGGAGTAATTCAATACAGGGAAAAGATTAAAAGAGTTCAACAATGCCGACGTACTACTTTTAACATTTAAAAATCATTAATGAGAAACATAAATTTTTACTTAGCTCCTATAGCTGGCAATTGATATAAAAAAATTTTATTTTGCATGAAGATTTGCAGTGTATTTGTTAGCATTTGCAAAGCTTCTACAGGTAATAAAACATGAACATAAATGGAAAAGAAAGACACCTACTCTCAACTAAATAACAAATTAAATAAATTTTCCATATTACTTCGTACAGTAGTCCATTATTCGAATCTTCGATGTTGGACGTGAATATTCTCCCAGTATGCTTCAGATGTAAATAGCCCATTTCTGAGGCGATTCATATGCAAGATTATTAATTGTAAAAATTAATGAAAATTGAGTTATAACCGAGTAACTATTCTAATATTTGAACCGTCCTGTTTCCCTGTTCATTTCAGATAATAGAGATTCCATTGTATTCGACTTGAATTAATTATTGACAGAAATAACTTACGAATGAAAATTGAGTTATAACCGAGTAACTATTCTAATATTTGAATCGTCCTGTTTCCCTGTTCATTTCGAATAATAGAGATTAAATTGTATATGTCAAATAAATATTCGACTTGAATTAATTATTAACAGAAATAACTTACGAATGAAAATTGAGTTATAACCGAGTAACTGTTCTAATATTTGAACCGTCCTGTTTCCCTGTTTATTTCGGATAATAGAGATTTCATTGTATATGTCAAATAAATATTCGACTTGAATTAATTATTGACAGAAATAACTTACAAATGAAAATTGAGTTATAACCGAGTAACTATTCTAATATTTGAATCGTCCTGTTTCCCTGTTCATTTCGAATAATAGAGATTAAATTGTATATGTCAAATAAATATTCGACTTCAATTAATTATTGACAGAAATAACTTACGAATGAAAATTGAGTTATAACCGAGTAACTGTTCTAATATTTGAACCGTCCTGTTTCCCTGTTTATTTCGGATAATAGAGATTTCATTGTATATGTCAAATAAATATTCGACTTGAATTAATTATTGACAGAAATAACTTACAAATGAAAATTGAGTTATAATCGAGTAATTATACTAATATTTGAACCGTCCTGTTTCCCTGTTCATTTCGGATAATAGAGATTTCATTGTATACATATATCAAATAAATATTCGACTTGAATTAATTATTGACAGAAATAACTTACGAACTATTTCCGGTACTTAATATAATTTCCGTCTTCATATACCGTGGAATTCTTTAATTGTATTTGTTACGTGGAGAATGACATTCCGCACGGGGGCCCGCAACCGCAATGAATTGCTTTTAAGTGTGATGGAACGATATTCTTGTATGATCGTTTCTCATCCATCATGTAGTAGTTGACAAGCACGGGTGTAGATTTCCCAGCCAAAAGGATATATTTTGTTATCGGCTTAAGAGTTATGATGTGTCTCGTAACTTAACGATTCCTGAATTATTGAATCATTCGACCGCATTGTGCTCTACCTTGGAAACTCGTTAAATACAGTTTCGAGGATCAAACCCAAGATCATTCAAGTTTGTTCGAAAACGACTAACAGGATGAAATTTTTCTTCTATTATACAGAGTGACGCAATCATTTTGTTCACTCTAAATATTTCCGTTACTTGTATTAATATGAAAAAATGATATACATGTGTATACAAGGGTAGCATGGTATATGTTGAGGGGGAAATGTATTGTGATTAGTGTTCCTGATTTCTCAATATACATACAGGGTGTCCCAAAATTCCTCCGACACCCGAAAATGGGAGGTTCCTTGGGTCAATTGAAGCAACATTTTCCTTTACAAAAATGGCGTCCGCGGCTTTGTTTAGGAGTTATTAACGAAAAACACGGACCAATCAGAGCGCGATCTAGACATGCGATGACACGTTCGGCCAATTGACAGTTGGGCGCGGGACCGACTGTGCTAACTCGCGTTTAGGTCGCGCTCTGATTTGTCCGTGTTTTTCGTTAATAATTCCTAAACAAAGCCGCGGACGCCATTTTTATAAAGGAAAATGTCGCTTCAAATGACCCAAGGAACCTCCCATTTTCGGGTGTCGGAGGAATTTTGGGACACCCTGTATATCGTATTCGATGTTGATGCGACGCGTATAAATAAACGATACATGTCAAAAAGTTTGATGTGCACTAGTATGAATTTAATATTATAATATTAGTATAAGAATTTGTATAGATTCAAAGAATGCTTTGGTACTTTTGTGAAGTTATACTTTTTTAGATTGATCCAGTTTTGTCGAAGAAGTACAGTGCAAAGTAGCATAAAAATCAAAAGTAATACTCGCGCGGATATACGACAATAGTTCGGACAATTATGAAGAAATGATTATTTCGCCGGTTCTATCTAATTAACACGCAGGCTCGTCATTACTGCGGCCGCAATAACGACCGTACATGGCGACGGTAGAGTTCCTCTAATGGAGGTTCGCTTCTACTTATTCGGCACGTGCAACCATCCGCGCAACCCCATCTATGCCACCACCCACATCAGTAAAATTACCCTCTCCTACTTACGGCCTTCCCTAATTCTCCCATTTCTCCTTTTTCTTATCTTTTTGCTTTGTTTGTTCGTTCTTATCTCTACCTTCATGCTTTCCACCTTTTAACGCCTGTACAGGGTGTCTAAAAATTATATGTCACGGCCACCATAGCGTGTTTCTACATCTACGATTTATTGGAAATTGACATAAAAAACTCCCAGCAAAATTGACTTTGACCTTGAAAATCAAGGTGAAAAAATTTTTTGTTTAATCGTGTTCTACTGGTCGTAAGGACCAACTTTGTGAAAGAAACCATGGGTCGTATCTCAACCGTTCTCTTAAAAAATGATGTTGCATTTCTTATCAAAACGATGTGTATGCAATGAATTACATTAATATAAATTAACATGTAGAGTGTACTATCGCTTTGACCAGTGGGTGTATACAAAGTGCTTTATTGTAATACAAAGCTATTAGCGGGACTAGACGGTTCGAAATAGATAGACCATCTTCATGATCGACTGAACTATATTATGGATGGCATGCCCGACTTAATTCTAATTCGGACACACAGACACCACGTGCGACAAGCCAACAGTAAAACCAGTCTCATGACTATAATCTCTTCAATAGTCGGCAGCACAGAGAGTACAGGGTGTAAAAAAGGTAATGGCCATCCCTCCTAGGGGTGAATCTACACCTCTGGATCGGTGGACATTTGTAAGAGAAACTTTCCGCAAAATTGTTTATAACACAGAAAATTGTTGTTAAAGTTCTTTTTTGCATCAACGCATTCTACTCATCGAGAAGAGGAAAAGTTTGAAAGGAGCCATACGTCACAAACAAATAGTTATTTAGATATAAGCTATTAAATTTTTGCAAAATTTGATAATTGTGTGCAATTATACGTATAGACAAAAGCCTACTACACTACAGTCCACACGTCCGTCAATGCGTGAAACGGAACGCACCCTAAATTTCGTCTGTCTCGCGGCACGCACACGATCATCTTTTGTCTCATCGACACGGACGCACAGTGCGGCATGCAATGGACAAAAATCAAAATAATCATGGTTCGATTCTAATCTAATTATCCAACAAAATCATTAGTCGGTAAGCGAGGAATGTGTACGTAAAAAGCAGTATCCAAGAAAATCAATAAGGGATCAGCAACAGCCAAGAATTTATTGTGGTATAAATACTAAAAAGTTAGATTACTCGTGCCCTAATTGCTCTTCTAGGTTCGTTTTTGTTTTATACTGTTTGTTACAACTTAGGTGTGGAGAATTTGACCAGAGGTATGCATAATTTTAACTGGCAATTGAGGAATTGCATTTTTTCCTTAAAATGTAATTTACAAAAAAACGGTTCAAAACATCCTATAATTTTGACTGTTCTGTATCAACAAGATGTTGTAGTATATTGCTACATAATTTTTTCTGCGATAAATTGCAAGACTAGATGTTATTTAATTTTGGTTAGAGAAATGCATTTATAATCGCGATTTGGTTGACTCGTTAAAATAAGGCAATGAGCTAACTAACCTACATTTACTAATTTTCGTAATAAATTCATAAAATCCGCTGTCTAAAAAAGGCTGCATGCGATTAATCAGTATATTATTAGTGTAATTAGTAATTAATTATATAATATATATAATTATTAGACTGCAGATCTTTATGCAAAATAAAAAATGTTTGCATTGATTGCAAGGCGCAGAAGTCAAATGAAAATTTAATTCTTCTTTTAATTGTCTAATTAAGGTAAAACTAATATACTGGTGGCATGAAATCTTCTTAATACTTCCATTGTTTTAAATTGTGCGCACCCATTTTTGTCATGCATGCATAAAATCCGCAGTCTAATAATTATATAATATAGTTAGTTACAGTGGATAGAAGAAATTTTATTCTCCTTTAGATTTTCACAAAACAACTTATCGATATGGAAATTTGCATTTGTTATGACTACATTAAAGTTCATTTATTGAAGCAAATACTACGCGTGGCAGGAAATATTCGTTCAGAATCGTGAATGTGGTTATTGGAGAAATGATTTGAGCGTATATTAAATACGAAAGAAGATTATTAGACAAATGTGGTATAAAAGTTAATGACATTTTATAAAAATATTAATAAAACGATGGGTTGTTCTGGTTCTTTACCAAATCTAAAATACTAAACTGTCTACTTCTGTTATAGAATTAGAATACTTTTTTGATTAAATGTGTCGATATCTAATCAATCACTAATAATTTAGGACTTAGATATTGCACGAGGTATTATACCAATTTCATATCCAGAAAATTTGAAAAACCATAGGGTATGGACATATTGTAGGAGTACACCCTACTTCTAGAAAGAAATGTTTAATTTTCGAATGCAACTAGTTCTGAGTGCAAAGGGTTAATATTTGTAACAATAAAGATCGAAATAGACATTGACAAAAATGTTCTCAATACGTGGGAATCATTAAACCATTCTTAAATCAGTATCTAATTTCCTGATTCTGTACGTGATAAAAAACAAACACATTGATTTTTATATTAGTATTTTCTCTATAGAGGGTGCTCCAAAAGTGTAACGCTTCCTTGAAAGTGTTGTCATTTCGAGTAACTTTTCCTTTTGCGGAAATGTTCTTCACGGCTTACTTAATGAATTATTAACGAAAAACATTGGCCATTCCCAACGTTGCTACAGCGGTCGAATTCGGCTCGACCAATGCAAACGTCACGCTGAACAGAACTTTTTGCCGAGCCGGAATGCGTCCGCTGTAGCCAAGCTCTGATTGGTCCGTTGTTTTCATTAATAATTCATAACATAGTCGCAGAGAATATTTTCGCAAAGGGAAAAGTTTCTTGAAATGACATTTTAGTAGTGATGACCCTGTAGTATATGACGAGTTTCATCAGCATTGCATTTGCCTTTATCGTTAATAAAAATATTTTCCACGTCGAAAATATGAATAAGTACAATGGTAAATTCTTGATTTGTATGATCGAATAATTTTTACCAGGGGTAATAATTTACGTAAAATGAGTTATAAAGCTTGTTTGGATTCTTAATGAAGACTTGGAACTCTTACAAAAAAAGCTTACATTTCATTGTTGCTTTATCGATTTTCAATCGCACAGATTGTACTCGTGATTGTGCGGAGAGAACATTTGAATAGAAATATACAAGCTATCGGACATTATTGTGCTTTCTCCGAAAGTTATGTTCGAAATTACTATGTAAGTCTGGTGCATAGTATTCTTTGTTAATACTTTCTATTGTTTTCGTTTCACAAAAAAGGATCTTTGTTGAAAGTGCAAACACGAAAAAACGGATTATACTTCGATGCACAGAATTGAGAGAATTCATTGTTTAAGCGTCATAATGTCTATTCAAGGAAAAATGTTGGAACCGTATTCAATGTACTTTTCAATTGCAGCTGTAAAACTCATTTATGTTACCTTCATATTAATAACGAACGTTTCGAATCCGACAGATTTTCCATTGTTATCCGCACTTGAATAATTTGTCTTCAAATAGTGATTATTAAACAACAATGTATTATTTTTATCATATTATTATTATCACATCGCATGTTCTTCACTTATTCTTACAAGAGCTTGCTTTAACTAAAGTAAAATCTTGATCTAAGAAAAACTCTTGGGTGCATACTGTTTCTTAGATCGTGTAGTTCTGCTATTTATTGTGACCTCGCCCACCATGTCGAAAATATGAAAGTTAAGTGCGTGTAAACGCAGACTTTACTACGAATAAAGAATACTATGCGCTACGAATAAAACACTATAATAAAATCGAAATGACTCGTAAAATTAAAATCAACAATCCTTGGTAACCAAATGAAATTGTAAAAATGTTTATTCATATTTCTGTCTATTTACTATTTCATTCTATATCTGTTTTTTTAAATATTATTTATTTCATTATTTCCTATTTACTTCTACTATTCATTTTATGGATATTTATTTATATATTCTTCGTATTTAAAATGAGAATGAATAATTAGTTTGTTTCAGTGGGATATTTATGACTGGTGATAGTTTCATAAAATGAGACTTTTCTACAGATGTGGATATTTATTAGATAGCTTATTTAGATAGAAAGATTATTTAGAGAAGTGTAAAATGCAAAGTAAACATTGAACTTAAGATTACCATCGATACAAACAAATTCTGATATATGAATTAAATCGATTCTTGTCATTTGTTTTAGTATATCTGTTTCAAGTATCCAACATTATTGCTTTCCCCATGTGATGGTTGATGGGTGTATTGATTTAGCTGGAGTTTCTTTAGGTTCGCGATACATGCACGCGGCTTTATATCAATAACTGACATTATGTTTGAAGCTACGTATGTCATTTCTGGATCTCATATTCGTTCTGATTTTACAGCTGGCTCATACTGGTTGGTCATACGGCTTA
Organism: Lasioglossum villosulum; assembly: GCA_963971365.1. NCBI lineage: Eukaryota > Metazoa > Arthropoda > Insecta > Hymenoptera > Halictidae > Lasioglossum > Lasioglossum villosulum. The sequence continues at coordinate 28,179,483 of OZ020498.1, read as the reverse complement.
ATCTTTTTTTTTTTTTAATATTTCGTCTCCACATTGATGTCGCTCGGGATGGTTTTACATATGTATTTCAACATCAATTATGATATTTCCTTGCAGCGTTATATTTCAGCTGTTATATGTTTTTTTACATTACAGAACATCATTTTCCAAGGCAGTGAACGGCCGATATATCTTGAGTCTGTTCAAATTAACTAATTTTTAAGGAATGTAGAATTGTAAAAAAGTTGAGATGAGAACGATGTCTACGAATTTCGAAAATTCATAAATACATTCGTATTTTATTCGCGTTAGCGTTTACTTACTAGTGTTACGTCTTAGTACGACAGTAATGGTATTTTTGAGTTATTTAAATTGAAATATCTCCTGAACTACTAACTTTTCGACATACATAGGTTAGTACTTGTTTATAAGGAATGTCCAGCTGCATCGGTTGAAGTATTAAAAAATACCTCATTCCATTTAAAAAAATGAAGTTGACCTTCATATTTGTCCTTTACGCGTCCACCTACAAAAAAGCTACTAACATCAGATTAATGCCCCCTCGAAACCATGCAAGTTCCATCTGATGCATCTCTTTCTAATACCAATAGCAGCTGCGTTATTCAGGTGTTCTGTTTTCGCGGACTCACCCTGTATACGAAAACAACGAAGTACACAAAACCAAGAACAAACAATTTCAAGAATACACGAAAACCGCAATCGAGTGTAAGTTTTATTGGAAAGTGCCACAAGTGTGGAAAAATCGGGCATTGCGGAAAAGATTGTTATACACCAAAAACACGTGAAAATGTGTATGCAAAAGAGAGCGTTAAAGTGAAGGCGTAAATAAAGATATAGAGTAAAAGTTGTGAGTCCTGCAAAATAACGCGCTAAAACTTGTTCGAGCATCTTTTACACTATTATCTTTCAAATGAAAAAAACATTAGCTGCAGAATTTTGCGTATTAGTTCGTATCACTATTTTTTATAATGCAGAATGGGTATTCTGCGAGCTTTGAAAGAGTATTTGAAAAAATTCCTGGATTAAATTGAAAATTTGGGATGTAATCTAGTAAAATGCAATGTAGTAAAAAATAAAAATTGAATGAAATTTAATTCAACGTTTCGGTCTAATATATCTCATTATCGCGTCTGTAAGGATTATCAAAAATAATTTTTAAAACGTGATTCATATTAACAAAGGTGTGAAGAAAATCAAATTCAAAGACAAAGTATGTAAAAACTTACATGCTTATAAAAGTATTAATTTACATTCCTAATGAGTATTGAACAACGTGTTGGTTCCATGCCGGTGACATGTAGACTGAAGAAGTATTATAGATTTGAATCAAACTTTGTTAATATGAATCACGTTTTAAAAATTATTATTGATAATCCTTACAGACGCAATAATGAGATATATTATTCTTGAAGATGGTCTAAACTGTAGACCGAAACGTTGAATTAAATTTCATTCAATTTTGCAAACTTGCTTATTGTTTTTTTTTATTGATTGATCGAACTGATTGAAAATTGATCGAACCAGGGCGCCGATAACATTAATATATTGTTATGAACAAGTGACGATCGAGATACAGAGAACTGTTACACGCGTTAAAGTTTGGTTCTTTTCAGAGCCAATATGAGCTTAACAGTTTGAGTGTTACTTGAGTGCAATTCTTTACCAAATTTGAAAATTCTGTTACTACAATTTGTAAAGTCAACCAAATTATGATCTACAAACTCTATCTTTTCTATTCTTGCATTATTAACTAAGTTGTATAGGTTTCGTGTGTCATTATGGAGATTGACGCGGCACCCCATACAACTACCTTTCAGTGTACGTCGCGTAACAGTAATGCCAACGCTACGCCACCGAATTTGAAGCTTAACAACTTTATGACGGCTTATTCAAAATACAAGTTTAAGTACTGTTTTCAAAACAGTTCGACATGAGCCATTAAAATATGGGATAAACAGTATACAATTCTTTTTAAATATTTATTACAAAGCAGGTAAAATGCTGCTCATTATGACGTATCAAATTTTTCGTTAACGTTTTCTGAAAAAGTAACAAAGCGATCAGAATAATAAATGATGCAATGGATGTGCCCCGCTTGAACTTAGAGCTGATTAGATTTTGGTCCATATTGGTCAAGTAGTTTTTTATTTTTTTTTAGTTTTTTAACTTCCCGATTCATAGGGAAGTTACTGTAATTTCGAAAGAAGTTCATTCAACAATACAAATTTTTTTTTCTGTTCCTCTTAATCATGTTCGTAGTATAATATTTGTATTTCTATAAGAAACCTACTTTGTTTTGTAATCTCCATACTCTATACTATATGTAATGTATTTCTGTTTTGTATTTATGTTGTAATAAATCTCATATGAGATTTTCTGAAATAAAAAAAAACAATACAAATTATACGAGAGGACGGAAATTTTCCACCGAAAAAACAAACATAAATACATTCTTAAAAAAATTTGTTTTTAATCTTTTTAATTTTTAACTTCTCGATTTCATAGGGAGGTTATTGTAATTTTTTTATTTAAAACAATTTCTTTTTTATTTGTGCAACTAATGCTAATGTTGCTGCTTAAAATAATCGAAAATTATCCCAATGCAAGTGTGAGTTAATCATCTCTACTCCCGAGAATATATTTTCAAAGAATATCGCTAAAAGTACGACAAAAATTTAACGTCCATTTTATAAAACATGAAAAATAAGATTTTTATAAGTTGTACACTTTTGATGAATGTGAACCTCGGGCGCCATACCATCTGTTGGTTTTTCTCTATACTATTCTTTATTAACTCGCAACGTCTACTCTGTTTCTCAATGAAACTTTTTATGGAATTGATTTGTTTTATTTCTTATTTCATTCTTTAATTGTAATTTGTGCTGGTAATTGTTGAAACTAAATGATAGTGAAATGATTCCCAACGTTATTGCTTTAACCCTCTTTCTAGTATATGTAAGTGGTCAACTACTAACGAATAGGAGGTCAATTACTAGATTATTCGTTTTCAAGAGTGGTCAACTTCTGAAGCAATTACTGAATTTTTAAACATGTTTCTTAAATTTGTATAAGTAACCTTTTTTTAAAAAGTGGCCTTGGTACATAATATAGAAGACTTACAGAGTGATCAACTACTAGTACCTTTAGCTTATATTACAATCTTTGAAAAAACAATCAGTTCAAAATGAATTATTAACTGAGATTAAATTTTATTTTATATATTTTTTTTTATATTATACAGGGTGTTCGACTACAGGTGGGAGATATTTTAGGGGGTGGTTCTTGACGATAATATAAGACGAAAATGAAGAATAAAAAAATTGCGATTCCGGCTTCGTTAATTAGCTATCAACAATTAAAAATCCTAAAATTTTAGGATTATTTAATATTTGGATTATTTATTTTAATTTTAACAAATCGTAGACAATGGAAATATTCCAGGTCGGAAGAAATGTTGAATTCTCAAGTTAAAATAGCTTCGAGTGTAAAGGGTTACGAAAGGAGAAAACCTGAAAAATATTTCGAAGCAGTAACAGCGTTCGAGGACACGCGTTATCGTTTAAATCGATGAGTTTCGAAAGGAGTGGAGATTATTGACCCACTTGTAAAAACAAATTGGGGAGCCAGCGTGCATCACAATCAAACAGGACGTGGCGGGGGTGTCGGTGAAATTATTCGAGCACTAGTGGAACGGGAATTCAGTGGGCCTGTAATTGCAATGGTAGTAATGCACTTAAGGAAGGATGAGAGCAAATAGTGGGTAACAAGTTGGTCACGTGGCAGAGCCACGCGACGGCACGTGGCAGCAACACCCAACTGTAGCTTGTCGTGGTGTCCGATGGTGCCCGGGAACTTTTCATAGCACAAGGATTTCGGTAGCGGTGAGAGAAAGAGGAGCGAAGAGAAGAGTGATGAAGGAAGCGAGAAAGAGAGAGGGGAAGAGGGAAAGCAGACGTGTCCTCAGAACCCATGGCTACATCTTTCCAGGACATAAAGGGCGGCCGCACGCCAATATCCCACCGGGGAGATGAGCGCATTAAGAAAATTGAAACGTCGATTTGTCCTCGAAATTCGGCCTGACGATAATTTCATTAAGACTTGGGGTGAAACCCCGGGGTTGGAAGAATAGACGCCGCGGAAGACATCTCACGGTCGATATTGCTTTAACCAAGGATGATGCTAATTTCAGCGGACGTAGCCACTTTACTCCAGAAAGATCTTCTACTGTCCGGAGAAAAGAGGCTTCCATTTATAAAGCGTCATAGCATCCCGCTTTCTCATTGCTTTTAACTTCGTGTAACGGGCAGTGATTTATGAGATCGAAATCTGATGGATACCATGGTGTGTGCTACGACTTAAACCGAAATGTTAGTGATTGGTTTCGGTATTCTACACTCCCAGTCAGAAAGATAGCACGCGTGTGCTATGTTTAATTTCTCGTATTAAAATTATGCTAGCGTGGAAACTTTAACGTATATGAAAAATGTACCTTCTACGAATATGTAAACATAAGGCCGTTATTACACGAGGACACTAGTGGCGCAACTTGGTTGCGCCACCAGTGGCTCAGCACATTTAATGAATCGGTAACTGGTGCTAACACCAGTATGTTGCCCGGCTGTTGCCTGTTGCCGGCCACCAGATTGGCAACAATTTTTGGTAGCACAACCAAGTTGCCTCGTGTAATAACGGCCTAACGTAGGTTGACTGCAAGGGAGATCGCTAAGAAAGCTGGAGTCGAAACACATATACAAAATGTTCGTCGTGTACTTCAGACTAGTAATATTATTAATCGGCCTAGAATAACAGCAAAACCATCATTAAACGCAAGGCATAAGGAGGCACGTTTGTTATTTGCGAAAGAACATGTACTTTGGAAAAAGAGAAAAGTAATTTTTACAGATGAGAAGAGGTTCAACCTTGATGGACCAGACGGATGTACATATTATTATCGTGATATTCGTAAGCAACCATTAACAAAAATTCCACGTCAAATGCATGGAGGTGGAGTAATGGTCTGGGCTGGTATCGGATATAAAAGAAAAACAGAAATAAAATTTATTCAAGGGACAATGAATAGCGTTCATTATCTCCAATTAATAAAAAATCAAATTTATACGTATGCAGAAGGCATTGCTGAAACACTATACATATATATTCCAGCAAACTCCGAAAAGAGTAATAAAATATTATTATTATTATTATTATTATATATTCCAGCAAGATAATGCTGCAGTGCATACTGCTAAAATTGTTAAGGCATATTTTTTAAATGAAAATATCTCCACTCTTCAATGGCCGGCGTGCTCACCCGACCTTAATATCATTGAAAATTGCTATCATAGTATCACTTGCATATATCACAATATCATTGAAAATATAAACGAATTAAAAATTAGCATTACAACTGAATGGGAAAATTTGACTCAGACAAAAACTAAAGAACTATATGATTCTTTACCTAAGAGGATGGTGGAAATCATAGAAAACAGAGGTTCCACACATTATTAAAAAAAATATATAGTATGGTGTATATATTGTTATAAAAAATATGTATATTTCTGTTCCATGAAACATATTGTTGTGTTGTATATAATATATATCTTTATTTTTCAAGTGTGCTATCATTTTGTCTGTGTGGGATTATGTGTTTCTCTTCCAACTAAGAGAAGTCATTAGCTAAAGTCAATCTATGTTCTATTTACATATTCGCAGAAGGTATGTTTTACAATATTAAAAGTATTATTGTCTTTTTAAGTGTCCGAATATTAGTAAGAGTCACTGTACATAGAAATGGACACTCATCTGATAGCAGGAATGGTACTGTGCGTATGACACTAGTAGGTTATTAACTCTTTACTCGTCAGCCATTAGTGGTCACTAGAAATTCACTTTTGGTAAATAATTTCTAATATTTAGTTATTTATTATTGCTTTAAATCGATTGGTTTATTTATCAAGTAAAATATTGTTCTCATATTCGGAAAAATGAAAGGTTTTTTAATTAATACTGAAATTACAAGCGAAACTTCAGCTATTCAAATCGTTGAACAATATCTTTAATCATAAAAAAAATCATTTAATCATGTTCGAAATACATACATACATATATGTATGTCTTAAATACGAGTATTTTGGAACAATTCGATGAATTTCAGTATTCTTCTATGGTAAAGAACTAAAAAGTATCAAATAAGGATTCGTAATAATTAAAGCGACCTTTGATATCTTTTTTCGACGTAGATGAATCGCCAAAAATGACCCTCGTGCAAGAATTTAGTTGTACATCATTTTTGTAATAAAAGTATTATGCATACATACAGGAATATATCACGTTTATATTGCGAAACGTGTAAATACTTTTACGACCTTCACCTAAATTACTTGTACATATAGTGACTCCCATTAATATTTGGACACTCTTAAAAAGACGATAACTTTTTAAATATTGTACTACACGATTTGAACTTTTTGGGAAGCTAAAGCAATTAGTTTCCTGCAGGCTGTGAAGGTTTTTTCAAAAACTGCAATTGATCGGAATTGTAGAAAAAATACTAAAAGTTGCATTTTTTGTGGACCTATATTGGAAATTTAAAAAATACATTTTGTAGATAAAAGAAACTTTTTTATGTGGACCCATATTGGAAATTTAAAAAATACATTTTGTTGATCTGTGTCAATTAAACATATTCTGAAAATTTCGTTAAAATCGGTCGACGTTGTCATAAACTACAAACATTTAAAGGTGGTAAAAATGGCAGATTTTGGCCTATAACTGCAGTAAATCTCAGGATTCTTACATCTTTTATTGGCTGTCGTTTTTTCCGCATCCGATTTTGATGAAACTTTCGTAGAGCATGTAATTGACACAGATCTACAAAATTTATTTTTTAAATTTTCAATATAAGCCCACATAAAAAAGTTGTAAAATGCAACTTCTGAAAATTATTTTTTTACATCCTGTTGCACACTATTTGCTCTAGCTTTCCACAAAAATTCAAATCGTATAGGTCAATGTTAAATCAGTTATCGTTTTTTTAGTGCGTCCGAATATCAATGGGAGTCACTGTAGAGAACTCTGACTGTTTTTAAGCAAACAATTTGTTATAATAAGTAACTCTTTTGAATAAAATTATTGTGGAAAGACTGATACCAGAAATATGTTTAGAATGCTACACGTTTCATTTGATTAACCCTTATAAAAGGGACTAAGTTAACAAATTATGTTTCATTTATAACATCACATTTTAAAGAAATACATCTCAAAACACAGGCAACAGTGTTCAATGAATTTACAGTATGTGACAATACTAAATGGATGAATTTTTACACTGAGGAACGTGTAAGGGTTGTAATGTATGGAGAAGCGTGTATTCTAAAAATATTTATAGATTTATATGCTCTGTTTAACATTTCTCTAAATGTCAATAAAAAATCTATTATTCCGAAGGTAATATAGAATGACAAGTACGGAGTTGTTCTAATCAAGTGTCGATCATTACTTTGACCGCAAGGCCAAGTGTCACGTGGTTCAGCTATAGTCACGGTATCTAGGAAGTATGAGCCAACAGAGAACCTATAATTTCAAGAAATAATTCTTTCGCGAAAAGCATCCGGGTATAATCATTTCGCACTAACTTTTGCGTCTATACACATTTATATTTACATTGCCGATACTTATTAGTTTTGTGTTGCATCGATGTAGACTGTAGACAAATATTTTCATAGTGGTCTACCAAATGTTTTCGGTATATTAAATGAAAGTAACATAAAAGGACATGGGTCAATTTTATGGAAGAGTATTGTGCATGAAAAATTGTGGAAAATACAGTTAATAGAATTTAATCTAGACAAGTAGGTACAGGAAGTATAAACAATAATCATATAATAGAAATAGAATGGTAAATGGAAAATTCAACGATTTTGTAAAAATATTAACTACCTTATATCAATTCAACTCGAGTATTGCTTCAAAAATATCTACTAGCCCCAAAAGTGGAGTAATTTACAAAGAAAATAAATTGAATGAAAAATTGTGGAAAATAGGGTTAATAGAATTTAATCAAGACAAGTAGGTACAGGAAGTATAAACAATATTCATATAATAGAAATAGAATGGTAGAAAAAGAATTGAATCTAGACAAGTAGGTGCAGGAAGTATAAACAATAATCATATAATAGAAATAGAATGGTAAATGGAAAATTCAATGATTTTGTAAAAATATTAACTACCTTATATCAATTCAACTCGAGTATTGCTTCAAAAATATCTACTAGCCCCAAAAGTGGAGTAATTTACAAAGAAAATAAATTGAATGAAAAATTGTGGAAAATAGGGTTAATAGAATTTAATCAAGACAAGTAGGTACAGGAAGTATAAACAATATTCATATAATAGAAATAGAATGGTAGAAAAAGAATTGAATCTAGACAAGTAGGTGCAGGAAGTATAAACAATAATCATATAATAGAAATAGAATGGTAAATGGAAAATTCAATGATTTTGTAAAAATATTAACTACCTTATATCAATTCAACTCGAGTATTGCTTCAAAAATATCTACTAGCCCCAAAAGTGGAGTAATTTACAAAGAAAATAAATTGAATGAAAAATTGTGGAAAATAGGGTTAATAGAATTTAATCAAGACAAGTAGGTACAGGAAGTATAAACAATAATCATATAATAGAAATAGAATGGTAAATGGAAAATTCAACAACTTTGTAAAAATATTAACTACCTTATATCAATTCAACACGAGTATTGCTTCAAAAATATCTACTAGCTCCAAAAGTGGAGTAATTTATAAAGAAAATAAATTGTGGAGATAATATTTTTTACTACATAAAAATTGCAAAAACAAAGAAAAGTTCTTACCACTAATAATACAGTAAAAAGATATTGCTACATATAAAAGCAACGTATAATGTACAATACTCATTTTTTACTGTGTCATGTTACGAAACACATTACTGTCTGGATATTTGTTAACGTTCCATTTGTAGAGCACTCAAATTTAACAACATAAGAAAAAGTTATTAAATATCATTATTGCATATTACACACTTATTCTAGCAAATTGACACTGTATAACATGTTGCTTGGAATTAAAAACAATTAGATAATTGTGGTTTATTATACCGCAGCATAATTTTTTCAACGAGGAAAGTTCTAATCGTTACTAAAGGAAAACACTTTTGTCCTATCATTAGTTTGTACAGTTAATTGTGTACGATAACGCGAACCCGAATGACATTGCAGATCTTAGGAATATGACAATCGCGTTATATGAGGGCAGGGTTGGACGCATTCCATTGGAAATAAGATGACAAATAATCATTTGAAATAATGAATTTTACAAGTAACAAAAATTTCAGTTTGATATGTGACGTTTAAATCAAATTATTTTCAAACAATATTTTACTTGTTTAATTTGTTCTTTCGATTGCATTGTTCACATAAAATAATAAATAATTTCACCTGAAGAAGAGAAAGTAATTAGATTATTATTATTGAAGTAATTAAATTAATTATTAAAGGTAGATATATTCTCATTTTTGTAGTTTAATGATTAAAGTATAAATAAAAAGAATTTTGTAGTGAGCGATGAAATTAAATGTATTATTTTAATTTGAAGTACAAATAATCAAATAATTTGACAATTATTTAGCTATTCAAATAAAATAAAATATTATTATTTCAAAATTCGAATGGCATGTAGCCAAATAGGATAGTATATTATCGCAACGATTATTTTCCAAATTGATTTCGATAATGTCCAAGCTTGGAAGAGGGTTATCTATGTACAGGGTGTAAAGGAATGTTTGGTCCTGGCTGCCATAGCGGTATTCTAGATCTTCGGATCGGTGAAGATTTGTAAAAAAAGTTGCCGCAAAATTGTCCTTGAGCTTGAACTTCAAGGGCAAATTTTTGTGTTATTGCATTATATTCTACGCATCATGGGGGTAAAAAGTGTTAAGGGAAACATGAGTCAAAACTCAACTCACCCATTAACACTTTTTGCCCCCATGATGCTTAGAATACAATGCAATAACACAAAAATTTGCCCTTGAAATTCAAGCTCAAGGACAATTTTGCGGCAACTTTTTTTCGTAGAATACCGCAATGCTAGCCAAGACCAGACATTTTTTTACACCCTGTACATTTCTCTCGATTGTAACGTAAAGGTGGATGCGTGTTTACAGTGTTCAAATAGATCTAAACGAGAGATGAGCGGATAACGTAGGTATTACCGTCTACTTATGTTGAACGGAAAGAAATGAGCGAAAAAAATAGAACCAGGAAATAAAACCGATCAAACTAACAACTTGTCTGGAAGGCGGAAATACAGGTGAACGAGGGGTGTCCAGCAAGATTATTTCGGAAAGTCTCGTCAACACACAGCAGTTGTCAATAAACGGCAGAGCCTGCTATTCTGTTTGAGTAGTGACACATATCCGATGTAGGTGTTTACTCTGCCCACGCATTCTGCTTCTGCACATGTGCTGTCGTGTTCGAGCAGGTGTACTTCTGACCCCCTGGCTCGAGTACGTTTCGCCCTCCTCTTCGTCAAGATACAATCGTGGCATAAACATATGGTCGTAATAATAGACTCTTGATTTTGACGAGGGGTGTTCCCTTCGAGTATTCTGTGATTGTTTCTCTAGTACCTAAACGTAAAACGTGCGCGTGGTCTCATTCGATGGGTCTAATGGATAAAAAATGGATTAGAGTCAGAGAGAAATTTCACTGTTTTTTAAATTTATCAGATTGAATGTTGTCACCATCGAAGTGGATCTGGTGTATCTCCATATTCCAATATACAGGGTGGAGCAGTAACTATTAGCACCTCAGATATCTTCGAAATTATAAGTTTCACAGAAATATTTGCTGAAATAAAATTGTACAGTACGAAGGGGGCCATCCGGTGGCTATAATAGTTTTTTTGTGGGTGGAGGTACTTCGGACTTTTGAAGGTCACCTCAATTTTTTTAAATGGAATAAGGTATTTTTGAATACATCAACCGATGCAGCTGGACATTCGTTACAAAAAAGTACTAACCTATGTATGTCGAAAAGTTAGTAGTTCAGGAGATATTACAATTTAAATAACTCGAAAATACCATTACTTTCCTACTAAGACGTTACAACAGTACGTAACACTAACGTCTTAGTACGATTGCAATGGTGATTTCAACAACAAAACAGTGTTTGCGAGAAAATATTTTTTGTCCTCACATTAGCATATTCTGAGCTGTGTGAAGGCTCATTGTAAACAGGAAGATTCATCATAGCCCGCTCTGCTCATGATTTTGCCAGAAAAACCGTGTTGTATTAGAAAAATAGATGGGAACCTGAGGGTGGTTGTCTCGACTTGTTTGCCCTACTTTGGACGCTCATATTATTAAATATAAACATAATCTTGTTAAATCATGAGCAGAGCGGGCTATGCTGAACCTTCCTCTTTAGAACAAGCCCTCACACAGCTCGTAACATGCTTGTATAAAAACAAAAAATGGTTTGCCGTAAACACGGGCTGCACTTGTTTTTTAGTAATATTCTAGTAATATGCTAGTCATATCCATGGGTACGGTACCCTCTTAAGATGGTAGGGTACCCACGTGACCATGGTATTTTTCATTGTGACCAACCCCCGCGCGAAACACCAATTTGGCAACAGTGATGAACATACATCTGTATCAATCTAACGCTTTAGTTTCGCTATCATTACAGGATTTTTGAAGTAAAACTTCTTTGCTGAGGGTAACAATTTTCTGATGTAACGGAAGTCGATGTGACGGAAGTCGAATGTCAAGTGGCGCGAAAATTTAAACTGAGAACGAACGGAGAAAAATAATTTCTTACCCCGCCGGGATTCGAACCCCGGTCTACCCCGATTGGTAGTCCAACTCCTTAACCACTTAGACAACCAATGATCTTAGAATTACAGCGAAGATTTTGGTAGTAGTATCAAACGAAATGGTTAGAAATACATGTAAGACTGCACCGTCTTACGAAGTGTTTTATTGAAGTGATTATTTTATTATTATACTAATGTGTGTTTTTATTATATATATATTAGATATATATTTAAAAAACAAGAGGTATGTATATAAATTACAAAATTACATGTGAAATAAAAAAATCATGTGCGTGGAAACCACGCGCGGCAGAAGTGAAACTTATTGCTTGTTAGGTATAATAATTTATCTGTATCTGCATATACTTAATAAGCAATAAGTTTCACTTCTGCCGCGCGTGGTTTCCACGCACATGATTTTTTTTCTTTTCATCATTAACTTTATTGCTATTAATGGATCCGAGTGGCTTCATGCCCTTTACACTTTTGTTGTTACGAATCTACGCTGATAGTTCTCCTGACTAAGCGCCACCTGGTCGAAGTAGCTGAACTAAAATTAGTTCTACTTGCCCTTCATTGCCCTTCATGAACGGAATCTGGGGAACAATTGAATGCGATCACGGGAAAAATTTTTTGTCCTCACATTAGCATGTTATAAGCTGTGTGAGGGCTCATTGTAAACAGGAAGGTTCATCATAGCTCGCTCTGCTCATGATTTTGGTCAGAAAGACCGTGTTTTATTAGAAAAATAGATGGGAACCTGAGGGTGGTTGTCTCGACTTGTTGGCCCTACTTTGGACGCTCATATTATTAAGTATAAACATAACCTTGTTAAATCATGAGCAGAGCGGGCTATGATGAACCTTCCTCTTCAGAACAAGCCCTCACACAGCTCGTAACATGCCTGTATAAAAACAAAAAATGGTTTCCCGTAAACACGATTTTCACTTGTTTTTCTAGTAATATTCTAGTAATATGCTAGTCATATCCATGGATACGATACCCCCTTAAACCGTGTTCGGAAAGAATGTCGGCTGACAAGAGACTGTTTAATGCATTCGGCCGCCGTGCCGGTACGTTCCGGGTTTCTGTACGTTTCGGCCACAACGGTGGTTATGTTTCGCACGACATAAAATATATCGGTAAGCGATATCCTTATCCGAAAAGCGGCACACGTGTGACCCGTATGTATCTCGTTGTACATGGGCAAGGGGATGGGACACGTACGTGTAGAGGGTGCCATTCGGTTTGCGAGCGGGAGATCAAGCTAACGGAGTAGACACGAGCACGGTCCATTCCCCATCCGAACTCCATCGGAACTTGGCAATTTTCGCGTTTAAGAGTTCAGTCACGTATCCCTCTGCCCCGTGCTATAGCACACACACGTCACGGAATTGCTTATGTTTTATAATCGTCCACAAGCACGCCGACCCGTATCTCCATGAGTGTGCGATCACATCGACTCTACAGTTCTACACACAGTCGGAGGGAAATATCCCTGCCCCGCGCTGCTATCATGGGATTTAATCAACCAAGTGCTATATTCTCTGACATTTATCTACACTATACTCGAGTCAGAGAAATAATCGTGGTTAGCGGAGGATTATACTTATTGTCAGTACCATACACTCTCTGATTTGCTTTACCTTTACGATCTCTGGTACCTCGATCGTATCTGTAGTGACTGTATATTGTGGGTTTCGTCAACAATATTTATTATGTATACGGAAGATCGGAGAAAGTTGGTACGTCTTCTGTTTCCTATTTTTCGTCATTTTCAACCACCTTAATTTTTTGTTATCAGTGAAACGTGTGTACTGAAATATTCTTCGGATCTACTTTACACTATACGCACAGGATGTACCAACTAAAGCGCAACAAGCTGTTTTCTCAGAATCTAATAAAGATATCGACTTCATTTGTTTTCATTGAATGGGTTTAAGGGGGGCTAATATTTGTAAGGAAGCCCGACAGGGTGCACAATGAGACGGATGTATTAAAATGCTGGACATCGAGTTTAGCACTCCTTTCAGTGTTTGTGTCGCCTTGATATTTTAAATATCCATGTTTTCATTAGTATAGAATACGAAGCTGAAGCAAAAAAATTTTTTTACCACAAAAATATATATATATTTTTTTAATATAAATAAATATATATATTTTTCATTTCGAAAAAATATCTCATTCATATAACACATTCGCTAAAAACAGGATGTATTTTTAATATTCTATACTTTCCCGACATGTTCTGTCGACAATTCACACTAAAGAATTAATTTTTAAGTTAATATCATCATACATATCTGATTTGTTAGATGTACAGAATTCAATTTTTGTCAGATAGGTTGGTTTAATAAAAATCATGATTTTTCTATAAGTAATTTTTTGAATTTATTAATAATAATATCAAAACAAATAAATAATTTCTAAACACATATATAAATATTATATTAAAAAATACATATATAAATAAGTATTATATTAATAAATAAATATGTAAATAAATATAATATTAACAAATAAATATAAGTAAATTATATTCGTTATGAAATTTAAATGAATTAGGCTACTGGTCAATAAAGTGTTAAGTACCCATCACTAAGTACTCGTACCAAATCTCAACCTGATCGGAGTCAATTATGACTAGACAGCGGATCTTTATGCAAAATAAAAAATGTTTGCATTGATTGCAAGATGCAGGATGCAAACTAAAATTTCTTTCTTCTTTCAATTATCTTATTAAGATGAAACTAATACACTAGTGGACCTAAATCTTTTTAACATGTCCACTGTTTTAAATTGAGCGTACTCCTTTTTGTGATAAATGCATAAAATCCGCAGTCTAATTATGACAGTATTAAAAGCAGTACAGTAAACCCTGGTAAGTTGTCCGGGATCGCGACTCCGTATATTGTCTCGGCCTACTCATTCCACTGCCTGTCAACGCTGTCCCGCGCCGCAGGACTATTGTTGTCGGCTCGGGTATATCGGCGTGAACACCACTTCATTGACTCAATGAATCGAATGTTCAAACTTCTTAATATTCATTATTTTTTCATGGGACTTTTAAAAACGTATTTCTGACATTTTTCTGAGTAAAACAAGTCGAAACACGATATAATTCCAATGTACATATTCAGTGGTTTGATCGACTGTGAAAGTTTCGGTCGCAAGGAAGGAAAGCCGGCAGAATTCAAAGACCCGCGTGTTCTTACAATGTAATGCGAATTAACAATGCTTAATTTTTAATTATTTTTTGGTTTCATTGACTTTATGGAGTAACTGTAGGATGCAGAAGAGGATAGCGAGTGAAAATTCCAATAGTTCCTGATATTTTTCAGCATTGGCTTTTGGAATGAATCACATTATGGGAGTCTTATTTTTACATTTTATTCATCACACAAATCGTGTCAATGATATTCACATTCATCTGGGCCGTCCAAATTAAATTCTTCTTCGTCAGAAAAAATCACCGTCTTCCAGTTTAATCTCTCCTCCTTGTAGAATTTAGCAGCAGAGATTTTTTCGTTTTTTAGAATATTTAAGTGTCCCACTCGATCTCAGAACTGGCTATACACGTCGAACACTAATTCGTGGGTCCAATTTCATTTGTGTTTTAGAGGCATCAAGCATATTTTGCCGTGCTTGTTGAAAAATTTCACCATCGTCCCTATGTGTTAATGTTTTTGAACGAACTGTAGATTTTTCTTTTAATTTAAAAAAATTGTTTGACATTTAATGATTTTGACGATTTTATTTAACGATTTTCCCCATGCTATTGTGCTTTAATAGTATTAAACGATTATAAAGTATTATTTATAATTTTTAAATTTTACAAATCTGTGCACATGCCATACAAAAACGTTCAAAAAATTGCTCTATGAATGGTGCAATTTTTAAATATTTCACCGTGAACCTAAGATTATTTTGTATCTTGTACTCAATAATTCTCAAAGTATTTTTGAAACGGGTACGTCTTTACACTAATGCTGTTGATAGTCGACTAACTGCTTACACAAGGTGTAGAAGACATTTTTGCGAAACAAAAATAAATGCCATAGTACACTTCCAAAAATGAATGCAAAAATAAAAATAATTCTTGAAAAATTTTACCTTTGTCCCTATGTGTTAATGTTTTTGAACGACCTGTAGATTTTTTACTGCCGCATTTTTCTTTAATTTTAAAAAATTGTTTGACATTTAATGATTTTGACGATTTTATTTAACGATTTTCCCCATGCTATTGTGCTTTAATAGTATTAAACGATTATAAAGTATTATTTATAATTTTTAAATTTTATAAATCTGTGCACATGCCATACAAGAACGTTCAAAAAATTGCACTATGAATGGTGCAATTTTCAAATATTTCACCGTGAACCTAAGATTATTTCGTATCTTGTACTCAATAATTCTCAAAGTATTTTTGAAACGGGTACGTCTTTACACTAATGCTGTTGATAGTCGACTGACTGCTTACACAATGTGTAGAAGACATTTTTGCGAAACAAAAATAAATGCCATAGCACACTTCCAAAAATGAATGCAGAAATAAAAGCAGTAAACCAGCCGAGGCGGCTAGTGAACCTATCATTATTTCGGCCACTGTATAAATACATAAATATTTACGATTTATTCATAAGCTTAATACAAGAGTAATTAGAGTGGGATGGAAAACTATTGTAATCGCTGGTGTATTTACGTAGTCAAATATTAGCTAATGTCGTCACTGTTCTACAACGTGTCCCACTACAAGCTCAATTTTCCATACACGCATCAATTAATAAGGCACCGTTAACAGCTACGCACGCACGTTTTAGGAATATTTTACGAACTCTAGGATAATCCCTAAGCGCAAGTACATCGAATACGTGTTTAACAGAACAAATTACATATTAAGTAATATTCCATCCCATTTCCGAGTATGCAACGCTTATTTAATATTTACTGAAATTTAACCCTTTCACTACTAAAGGTCTCCGTAGTGGCCGCTTGCAAATGTTTACCACTGCATGGCAGGTCATTGTAATGAACTATGTTAGGCCACTATGAAAATGTTATATTACTATGTATATGTATAGCCATGTACATAGTTCATTCATTATTAAATTTAAGGTGAGCGACTGTTGGGTCCAATTTCGAAAAAGTTATTCGTTTACCAAAGCTGTGCGAATACTTTGTACACCCACTTGCAGATGCACAGCAATATCGTTTTTATTGTGTTAGAAAAAATCCTGAAAATTATCATTTCCTTAGCTTCCTGGATAGGAAGACCTAGACTCCCTTTAAATACAGATTGTTCACCATTCGATCTCATCCTGTAAGGATAAGTAAAGTTTTTGAAGTGAAACTTCTTTGCTGAGGGTAACAATTTTCTGATGTAACGGAAGTCGATGTTACGGAAGTCGAAAGTCGAGTGGCGCGAAAATTTGAACTGAGAATGAACGTAGAAGAATTTTTTTCAAAAATCCCGAAAATCGTGAAAATCTGAAATTTTTACCATCGTTAAACGTTTGTAGCTCATTACAACGTCGAACAATATTGACGAAATTTTCAGAATATGTTTAATTGACACAGATCTACAAAACGTACTTTTTAAATTTTCAGTATAGGCCCACATAAAAAAGTTGTAAAATGCATCTTTTGTAAGAATGTTTATACCACCGTGTGGTTGACTGATTGTTTTACTCATATGTTTATCTGTTATTGATTTATGCTATTATATATAATTTTATTGATTTATACGTTGCGTCAGCGTTTTGTTAACAAATGTATGTTACCATGAGATTTCGTTAAATAAACAGTTCCTGATGAGCGAGCGACCGATAAAGAAGTGTCACGCCGCGCCGTGTCGAGGCCTCCTTACACTTTTAGTATTTTTTCTACAACTCCGATCAATTGCAATTTTTGAAAAAATGTTTTCCACATTCTGTAGCAAACTATTTGCTCTAGCTTTCCAACAAAAATTCAAGTTGTATAGTTCAATTTGAAACCAGTTATCGTTTTTTTTATAGCGTCCGAATATTAATGGAGTTACTGTACATCATTATGCCTCATTCTCATTCATAAAACCATATCCACAAACCAAAAGGGTGCCCTTATTATATGAAAAGAGAGAAGTTTTTCAACATGTCGAAATTTCTACAGCATATTTAAATTACATCAAAATCGGAGAATAGACAGAGGACATAAAGATGTTTTAATCACTGCACCTATAAAGAAAATGGCACGGGAAGGTGTTTATAGAATGTACAAATACTTTTTACACTAACTATATGCTTACATAAATTTAATTAATGATTCTTTGCAAAAGTCTTTATAATATTGGTACTTGTAAAATGAAAATTCAACTTATACCTACGTGCAGAAATGTATAATAGAATAATGCAGTTAGAGGGGCGAAAAGGAGGTATCAATGAGAGCTACGGAGAGTAAAAAAGAGAGAAGCGAGAGAGTAGTCACGATGAAAGCAAGGAGAGTGGGGAACAAAAAGAAAGAGACCCACAATTAGTCGTGGAGAAACGGAGAATTGTAGAAATCCAGCAGGAGTCGAAGGTACGGTGAGGTCTAATGAGGGTGTAGAAGACGTGGGGCTGGAGAAGGGGGAGAACCCACGGAGGGATCTCGGTAAGTATTATTGTAATTATACACTTAGGTTTATTTCCTGCCTGCCCGCCCTTCTCGGGGCTGATAGCATTATATACCACGGCTCCCTAATAAAAATAATAATAAGAGCGTTAAACCGCGGAGGACTGAGCGGAAGTAATGTTCGCCCTTTCTGTTAGCTCATACCATGTACCTGTTCCAGACCGACAATGGACACTCTACCCGCTACCCCAATGCAGGAAACCCTCGTAATATACACGCATTAATAATGTCGGTTTGCCTGTGAATAAGTGCTTCTACAAGCATGAGGACCTTTCCGACAGATTTAGTCACCTTTGTGGTTCATTAATTTTATACATACATTATCATATATTTAATAAGTGTAAGTTCGTAAACGATATAAGGCATCGATCATACTTATAATAGCTAACAATATATTCTGGGTAAACAATATACATAATACATATAATGATATAATCATGTGGATACGCGTTTGCGTCTGTTGACTATTGACGTGCAAACATCTTTTTAGATTGCGTTTGATCTATGGAATAAGACGATAATCGATTGTCTAGTCGCGTAGACACACCATGCGCGCAATAATATAAAAAGTATTCGTACGCCCTTTAAAACAGAATAACAAAAGATTAAAAAACTGCCTTTTTTATTATTTGGGAAATGTTTTTTGTATATCATTTCGTAAATTAGTGCTCAATTGTTTATACAAAATCCGGTCGTTTGGTACAATTATTAAAAAAGTTATTTTATTTTAAAGAGCGTACGAATACTTTTTACACTCGCTGTGCAAGTTTATTACATTATTGTTACATTACACTTAATGTTTAACATTAAACTTACCGAGCATTAAAAGTGATCAAATGTTGCCTTATAAAAATAACACGATTAAATATATTTGTTGAGCCTTTGTGCGATATTGACCGTAATGTACATGTTTGAATATGTGTGTAATTAGATTGCGAAACTTTATGCAAACTAAAAACTGTCCCATACAATTGTAAGGAACAGAAGTTAAATAACAACGCCTCTGCTCTTTTGATAATTCCGATAAGACAAAAATAATATAAGAACAATTTAAATTCATTTAATGTCTTTTCAGTTTTAGTCCAGTCGATAAGTCGAAAAAGAGGCGTCCTCCTGGAAAGTATTTCAAACTCAATGAAATTTTGACACGTCATTTAGGGGTACTCTGGGGTGTCGTATCTGAGTTTTTGACCTCGAGGATCTGTGCTAACTTGGGGAGGGGTAAAAAAGGGTTTTGGGTTTTCGCTTATTACTCAAAAACTATAGGTCCTAAGAACTCTTTGTTTTCATTTTTGGAAAGAGCATTAAATTATCTTCAAATATCACTGTTCAAACGTATTTTTCAGTCCAATAGGCATCAAGAGACAGGCGTTGAAAATTAGGAAATATAGGAAAAGACAGAGCAAATTGTACTGTCCAACAACAAAAATGTATCCATCTAGCTATTGGGTGTATCTTATACAGTTTCTGGCACTGATTCCGAATCTAGCCTTAATTTTTCTTCTACACGCACAGTTCTTGAGAAATTTCAGTTTGAAAAAAAAACATGTTTCTCATTTAGTTGTTCAAACTGTTACGACATGTTTCTACGCTGAATACATGGGAATTACAAATAATTAGAATTATAAATAAATAGGAATTATTAATTTTAAACCACGAATCTATAACATTTTATTCGTATGTTGAGATACAGATAGAAGTATGAATGATTATTATGTATAACAAAAACTGTGACTTTATTGTTTCGTATTGTTAATCGGCAAATTTGACAAATAAATAGTATCGAAAAAAGAATGTTTGAAACTGAACTAATATTGTAAATACGACATAAAATTTTAATACATAGAACAATTTTATATGAAGAGTATGGAACTGTGTGTAAAATACTTTCAATTTGCACTAACAAATCTTTCTTAAATATTTGTAAATACCTGAATTGAAAATGGTATTAAAATATCTAGATAATGTGTAGAGAAAGCTCGTGCACTATTATTTTTAATATTTTACTCTTATTGTTAGTCGTTAAAGTTTCAACAGTTTTTAACGTATAATATTTATAAGATGTACTTATACTTCATATTTAAACAGAAATCACAATATACCATAACTATTTATGAATAATAAATCTCGTTAAAGAAACGTATGATCTGTAAATTTAATATTAACTTTCCGCTATCAGATGATATACAGCGTAACACGTTAGATGTAATTTAAAAGAAATAGTACAGGGTGTATAAAAAAAACTAATTTTTCTTCTGAATTAACAATTTGAATTGTGTTTCTGTTTCAACATGTTTAGAAACATTTAATGGGTATTATCATTGTGAATCTTTGTTAATATCAGATTTTGAACAATTTTATAGTAATATATCGCTGTAAATTGTCAAAATAATCGATAATGATAACAACGAAAAGACACACGGTGATTGCATGACAAAATATATAACACGCATGTCCCTTAGTGTGTCGATATAAAAGACCCATTAGTAAGTATCGCTCGAACATATGTGCGTGACTAAACCTCCCCTCTTCTTTGCACCTGCTATTAGCATGTACCATTTCAAGTCCCTGCTTTATTGTGTGGTACACCCCACTTATTTCGTGTCCTAATCTCATACATCTTACCATCCACCTGCGCTTCTTTCCTTCTAATCACAAAAATAATCATCTTAGTTATCAGATTTTTATCCCACTGATCCTCGCTGAGAACTATTTGAAGCATTTTTCAGTTATTATTTATATTCAAAAGTTAATCATTTTATTATTTATAGTATTGGTATTATATTACTTACAGTAAAGGAGGTTAGCGATTAGCGGAGTCTGTAAAATTTTGTGACTACCATAATATACATAAATTAATTCCAACATTTCTGTAATAAAGTAGCTTCAAAAATTCACATTCTTATGTACTATTATTCTCTAATAAGGATTCTAAAATTGTAATATTTTAAGTACCATTAAATAAAATTGTGAAAATTCAAAATATTTATTTTGGTTTCAGTATAACATAACAAATAATTTATATTTATTATTTCAATAATAAATTTGTTAAAGAGTTATCAAACAACTTAATTAAAGAGCTACTGAGTCAACGATTAGTGGCAAGAATGTGGTTACATTATTGTTAGTTTATAAATCGGATTCTAATTGTAACTAATGTATTTAAAATCACAGAGATTTTGTAAAAAGGAAATTAGCTGGTTAATAGAATGATACAATTTTTTACTTTGAAAGTGACCTAAGTCCATTTGTCAGTTTTTTGATATTAAGGTAGTAGCCTCTAGCAGACGTCTACACCTCTAGCCTCCAGTGGAAATATTAAAGCAGCTTTAACGTGGTTAAAAATTGTCTGAACTGTTGAATATAATGTGGAAACCATAGACCATAAATTCTTAATATCAGGACATTCGTTTTTACCAAATGACAGAGATTATTGCGGTGAAGAAATGTCATTAAAGAAAAATAATTTACTGTTCATCCCCCAAGATTATTATAATGTTTCCAAAAAGTGCTGAAAAGATAATAACTTTATTTCAAATGAAATGAAACGAGCATTTCTTATCAACAAGATTTTTGGTGAATGCAAAACAATAAATTGGTTGAAAAAATGGTGGATGAGTTGTTTGGGAAATGAACTTATATAAAATTTCCTATAAGATATCAATCCATGAGAATGCAGATTTTAAAATACTGAACTTATTACCACGTCGGGGTAGACCAAGAAAATTCGAAAATATTGTATTGATACCATTTTACAAAAGTATAAAACAATTTAGAACAGCGAAATACAATCCCTCTCACATACACAAAATGTAAAGGAGGAGTAAATTGTTATGTAATTTATATAGTTATAAGTTTTTCTGAACTGCATAAATGGTGTTTTTCAAGTTTTATAATGAAATGTAAAATAAATTGAATATTTTTTTCAATTTGAAGAATTTCAGATTATATCGAATGGATTTGGGCTGCTTCAAATTTTATGAAAAATCTAGTCATTAATTTTGAAAATGGCTTAAATCTACTCTTGGTAAGAAGACACATATTATTCACTTAATAATTGCTATTATTTTAATAGGAATTGTAAATTTAATTCTCTTAGGTACACCTAGGAAGTGTGATTATATTGGTATCCTATACTTTTCATTTCATTGGAACGCAAACTCTAAATATCTCAATTTAAACTTAACCCTTTGCACTCTAAGCTAGTTTAACTAAAAAATTAAACATTTTTTCCTACCTGGAATATTTCCATTCCCTATGATTTTAAAAATTGTATGGATATGATATTGATGTAATACCTCATACAATACCTAACTATTTAGTAATTGATTAGATACCCATGTATTTAATAATGTATACAATATTTTGAATAATGGTACAGCAATTTTTAATGGTGCCTCAGAGTCACCATTAGAGTGCTAAGGGTTAAATGGACTTGAGCCACTTTCAAAACAAACGGCTCGATTCCACTGTATATGATTCTTTTCATTTTATGGATACGAAATTGATATAATACCTAATACAATACTTAAATGTTTAGTAATTGATTAGATACCAACATATTTAATAATATGTGAACAATGTTGTTAATAATTGTTGAGAACTATTAATTGGTATTCTCATATCCCTCATATTTCCTATACTCTTATTTTATATATTTCTGTATGTTGGTATAATTGCATGCGTGGTGCGACTGTATGTTGGTATGATTGTGTGCACAGTGCGTTGGTATGATTCTTAGACCATATACATATACCCATAGACGTGGTGCAGATAAAACTGCCTTGTTCCGGCTAGGAGACGACGCTTGTGGGAAAAGTGCTATAATGTTGAGAAATCGCAGTACCGCGAAGGCAAAGTGGCAGAGGGGAAAGGGGAATCGTCGTCACATGTCATGCTGTCTAAATATTTATAGAAACTGTAACTGTGTAATATACGTACATGTATTTTATTGAAGTGAAACTTCTTTGCTGAGGGTAACAATTTTCTGATGTAACGGAAGTCGATGTTACGGAAGTCGAAAGTCGAGTGGCGCGAAAATTTAAACTGAGAATGAACGTAGAAAAATAATTCCTTACCCCGACGGGATCCGAACCTTAGTCTACCGATTGGTAGTCCAACTTCTTAACCACTTGGTCAACGAACGATCTCAGAATGATAGCGAATGGTTAGAACAGCACGTGCAACCACGTTTCTTATTTTTATTTACATGAATTAAAGTAATATAATTGAATATATTATAGACATATTAGAGATATATATTTTTTTTAAACTACCGTGTGTGGAACAGAAAAAAAATCGTGTGCGTGGAAATCACGTGCGATAGAAGTGAAACTTCTTGCTTATTAGGTATAATAATTTATCTGTATCTATACCTAATAAGCAATAAGTTACACTTCTGTCGCGCGTGGTTTCGACGCACACGATTTTTTTTCTATTATTTTCTATGATTCTATCATTGAAACAATTGGCTTGTGATAGCTAAAATCTAATATAAATATTCTTAATTTAATTTTGTCTAAATGTCTTGCAAATATTGCATCGAGAGTTGTTTTATTACTCGTTCATTTTTACTTTACTCTTATTATTTTAAATATGCTTAACTCATTTTGTCGATTAGAATTTGGAAGAAGTTAAATATTAATGTAGGAGTTGATTTTATCTAAAAAAAGAACAGTAAGAACAATATACATGTATATATCGAATACAATACATATATTATATATAATATGCGCAAGGAAATATAAAACAATATTTATTGACAGGTATATTATACAATTTGAATATTTCATTCGAGATACACATTGCATTGTACATGTTATAGGTTAGGTTAGGTTAGGAGAGTTAGATATTAATAAAATATAATTACTTGTGATATATGTATTTGTATCACGGTTTTGCTGTTCTCTACAATTCTTTATGCAACAAGTTGCCACAATTTTTTCAAATTTGTACCAAATGATGAACTTCTGAAGTAACGAACTTGTGTAATATATTTCTGCACTCGCTTCGTCTCATACACTCTTAGACCATACAAAACAAGCATACACTATCCACCATTTTTAGTTATCTCGAATCGAGGCTTGCGGGAACCATTTTGGATCTCGTCACACAGCATCGTATGCACATACTATACCTATGCTGCGATTATGGGTATAGTATATGGTCTAAGGTATGATTGCATGCGTAGTGTGTCTGTATGTTGGCAAGATTTCATACGTAGCGTGTCTGCACGTTTTCGTGTGAAATCCCTCTCTCTATCGTTGTCTGTCTTACCGTATTGTCGTGTCTTCTTTTTGTCTGCGTTGGCACGTGCTTGTCAGAGTGCAATAATTATTACATAGTTTAATATATTCTTTTCTTTATTAAATTCCAACAGTGTTATTTTGTCTGCGTTGGCACGTGCTTGTCTGAGTGCAGTAATTATTACACAGTTTAATATATTCTTTTCTTTATTAAATTCCAACAGTGTTATTTTGTCTGCGTTGGCACGTGCTTGTCTGAGTGCAATAATTATTACATAGTTCGATATATTCTTTTCTTTATTAAATTGCAACAGTGTTTTTTTGTCTGCATTGGCACGTGCTTGTCTGAGTGCAATAATTATTACATAGTTTGATATATTCTTTTCTTTATTAAATTCCAACAGTGTTTTTTTGTCTGCATTGGCACGTGCTTGTTAGAGTGCAATAATTATCACACAGTCTAATATATTTCCTATATTAATTCACAACAATAATGGTACAACAATTTTTAGTGGTGACTCTGAGTCACCATTCGAGTGTGCTATAGGACAGGTCATTCGGAACTAAAAAGTTTTAAAGGTTTTCTATATGCGCTACCAATTTATACATTAAATGGACGTCGTCGTCTCGCTCACTTCCGTTATTCCAGAAAGTGTTTCCTTTTCTACGTCAGTCTTATGTTACACTTTCTCTGGTCTTATTAATATTGAATATGGGGGAAGGAGGGTTGCGGAACAGGACGTGGTTATTATTTATTTCTCTATAGGATAGTACTACCGTTTCCAAAACTGCAAGCTCTAGAGAACCATTTGAAATTGTATATCACCTACAATTTCAGTCAGCTAGTAGCGCTTTTACTGTGAATGAACAGTGTGAGGAAGAAAGAATATGAGTTAGAAAAAGAGTATGATTGCGAAAGGTTATGGTATAAGAACGAGTCATGTGCGGTTTCTAAGATTAGTTTTACGTTCTTTTATTAATACATATTATTTAGTATATGTATTATATGTACTCGTCGCTCGGTCTTAATGTCGAAGATAATTGTCAAAAATTTACGTTAAAATTTCATCGAAATCGATTAACGTACACACTGCAAGCGATTAAAAATGGTGAAAATCGTAGTTTTACACGATTTTTGATCAGTTTTTGCTGAAAATACACAGAATCGTGCATCTTTCGATGCGTGTCGTTTTTTCCTGCGTCAAAAGATATCGATGAAATTTTCAGTATGTGAATAAGTACCATAGATCTACAAAACATAAATTTTAAATTTTCATTACGGACCCAAATAAAAAAGTTTTAAAAAATGCCTTTCTTATTTTCGCATGTAACCTTGTAAAAGTTATTTCATTTTAAAAAGCGTACGAACACTTTGTACATCCACTGTATATGTATTAGGTTGTTGCAAATGAAATGGCCGTTTTGAATCTTTAATATAAACTTCAATTTTACAAACTTTATTCATATTTTATTAATCAAAATAATTTCCATAGGCATCAATACACTTGTTCCATCGTGATACAAGTACCTGAATGCCTTTCTGGTAGAAATCTAATAAATGTGAGGAAATAAAGTTATCAACTGCAGTTTTTACAGCGCGTTCTTCTTTGCACATTTTTCCATTCAAAAAGCCATCTAGGTGCTTGAAATAATGGTAGGTGACACGTCAGGCGAATAAGGAGGGTGAGGAAGAACCTCACGTCTCAACTCTGCTAATTTTTTTACTGTTTCTTTCGCAATATGTGGTCGAGCATCATCGTGGAGCAAAATTACACCACGTCTATTGGGTGTTGAACACGAAGTTGTTCGTACATTATATCAATTTCATGATACAGTATTTATCAGCATTTATGGTTTCACTCTTTTCCAAAAATGAATAATGTATAATACCCTTTGCTGACCACCATGCAGACGCCAATATTTTACGCGGATGAAGGTTCGATTTCAGCATATGTTTTGGAGTTTCATTTGCATTTAGCCATTGTGCAGAACGTCATCGATTGACCTAAGGAATCCATTTTCCATCACAAGGTAATTATCCTGTTCAATGTGCCTTCGTTATTCTGTCGGAAAAGTAATGAAGAACTGATCTCCAGACGGCACATCTTGTGTCTTTCAGTGAGCTCATATGGGACCCATTTATCTAACTTTTTTACTTTTTCCAAACAAAAGTAAATGTAATGATACACCAAAAAATTAGGTATCTTTATAGAAATTTCGGGCACTCTATATGTATTGTTATTGAGAATGATACATACCGAAATCCATGTGAAATCGCTAGCCCCCCATACCAACCTAACCACAAACAAATTGAACTATGCCTTCTCTCTGAAATCCTGTATATGATTTTGTATATTTTAATTACTGTTCGATGACAGCTTGTTTTAGAACAAAGTGTATCTGACGTTTGCTAGTAGCCCACTGGCTACGAACGGAACGATGCGATACTTAACGGGCGCCAAAAAATACCTTAGGATGGCCGAACCTTGGTGCTTCTTCTCATTTACGAACCCACAAATAATGTTTACATAATATTGAGTAACGATAAGTATGTAACTTAGAACAAGTGAATAAAGAGAATTGGGAAAAGCAATGAGAATTTTAGCAAATTTGAACAAAAACCAACGAAAATGATATTATTTTATGTAACCGCCTGAAGAATAAATGCGTATATATGTATTTGTAAATTGTTCAATAATAAAAATACAGATGTAGGGATTAATAAGCAGAAAATATGTCATCACTATTTCGTATATATTGTTGATAGGTAAATATTTGGGAAAAAAGAGATTTGGGAAAAGCAATGAGAATTTTAGCAAATTTAAACAAAAACCAACGAAAATGATATTATTTTATGTAACAGCCTGAAGAATAAATGCGTACATATGTATTTGTAAATTGTTCAATAATAAAAATACAGATGTAGAGATTAATAAGCAGAAATTATGTTATCACTATTTCGTATATATTGTTGATAGGTAAATATTTGGGAAAAGCAATGAGAATTTTAGCAAATTTGAACAAAAAGCAACGAAAATTATATTATTTTATGTAACTGCCTGAAGAATAAATGCGTATATATGTATTTGTAAATTGTTCAATAATAAAAATACAGATGTAGGGATTAATAAGCAGAAAATATGTTATCACTATTTTGTATATATTGTTGGTAGGTAAATATTATACGTACATTAAATTGAATATTGAACAATCAAAGTGTAGATAAGCACCAGTCTATTATAAAGACAATCTCTGACGAAATGACGAAGAAGAGCAATAATAATAACTATTGGAATAAAATATAGTAAAATACAAAGTGGAACAAAATAGAATCTTGCATAGAATCTTCCGTGGTAGTAGCCCTTTTAGATATGAAATAAATTAAAATTGTCATAAATTGTGTCATATTTTATATCCTATCATCTTTTGAAAATTTTCAAAAGCCATGATTGCATGAAAATATCCACAGTCTAATAACTTTTAAATACTTTGTAGTACCACCGTGTATTCTTTACTCTCTATCTGTTGTTTCTTTTTTCCACTTATAGTAGTGCTAATACATAATTACACTAAAACTTCTATCAATAAAACATCTCCATCGTTGATGCTATGATTCGACATTAATTTGTCTTGTAAATTTAAACATAGCACATCGCTGTATACATAATATTTTTCAAAGTTCTCGATAGTAGTATTAGTTTTAACCGGAAATAGACATTTCATTTCATTAAGAACATCCGGAATTTCAGATGATCCTAAAACTGCAAGACATGAAATATGTCTAATGAGTCTTTAAATGTTTCCTTCGGCACGTATCATCCTGGTTCAGCGTAGCTAACGAAGTTCCAACCTTGTGTCTAAAAGGATTCTTCTTTATTTACTTAACGTAGGGAAATATTAATGTTCTTCAACAGGCAGATGATGGCATGCTAGTTGATATTATAATTAATCATACGATGCATATGTATATTATTTCCATTTAATTAAATTAATATATTTCATTAATATTACTATTAAATTAATATTAATGAAATTAATATTAATATTTTTAATTAAATTAATATTAATATTTTTAATTCAATTGATATTAATATTTTTAATTCAATTCAATATTTTTAATTCAATTAATATTAATATTTTTAATTCAATTCAATATTTTTAATTCAATTAATATTAATATTTTTAATTCAATTCAATTCAATATTTTTAATTAAATTAAGATTAATATTTTTAATGCAATTCAATTTAATATTTTTAATTCACTTAAGATTAATATTTTTAATTAAATTAAATATCTTTTCAAGTTATTGTGATGCAAAATTATTTGTTTCATAGTTTACATGGTGTCCATAGACCAATATCTGGCAAGAATATTTTTTTCTTAAGGTCATTTCTTCGAAGTTATCAAAGTATCGGTGTTTTTCGGTACATAACTACATTATTTTTTACTGGATCGTGTAACTGATGGAAATATACATTCAGATATGCATTATAACATGACTTTGAAATGACTCATCTCGTTCATCTAGCAACCGAATATCAAAGTTATTTGAAGGTCATGTGACTATACATATCTGAATGTATATTTCGATCAGATAGACGATAAAATAAAAAATAATGTAGTTATGTATCAAAAAACACCGATGACCTTAATAACTTCGAAAAAAATGACCTTAAGAAAAAAATATTCTTGCCAGATATTGGTCCATGGACACCATGCACATTACGTAACAAATATTTGTTGTATCACAATAACCTGAAGAGATATTTAGGTGTTCTTATTTAAACGGACCTCCCTGCATGTATAAAGGTAACGAGACCTGCCAGCAAACTTAATCCAAACCATTCATATGTCTCTATAATTTAATCACGATATATGTACATACAGTAAGAAGCATAATTGAACCAATAACAAGTTTTGTATAAACCATTACTTATTACTAGGAATATAGAAGAATCAGAAAAATTCAACTTTATAATTATTTATATCATAGTTAGAAGAAACTTAAGACATTTTTTTCAATAATTAATGTTTCCTCGTTTAGCAATGATAAAAAAATAGATTGACTCGGTTTTGCACCACGTCCAATACGTGGCATTTGAAATTCTTGAATTGTCGGGCAGCAATTACGAGTTTGATTTCCTAATCGAGTTTGCGTCTGAAGAGGGTGATCGAGGGATTGATAGAGATGCCGTAGCGGTAACGGTAACCGATTACCGTAAAACCGGCCAATTAAGATCGGTGTCACGCGCGAGAACGAGGGAAAAATCGCAAAACGGGAAGGCGACTAATTTCCTGGGGAAACGAGAGGAAAGCAATGTAAAGGAAAGGAAGGCAACGTGGAATAACTCTTCAGGAAGTTTCTTCCACCGATGACTCTTGTCTTCGGTCGCGCTCCATAATTTTCAATTTGTGCAAATTAACGTTCCTGTTCTCCACGCGTCTCCGTGAAGCACGATAAATAAGGGGGCAAGCGAGTAGTAAATATAAATCAGGAGTGATTGGATGTAAGTGGGGAGCGTTATGTGTCCCCAGTGTCCCGTGTGTGGGATCGTCCGCGGCAGTTCTATGGCCATTGGACACAAGTACGCGCGGGACCGTAGCGTAGGTGAGCGGCTCGTGCGACGATGCGACCATCCCACCATCCTGCCATGACACCATGCGACGATGCACTATCCACGTACCACGTACTTTCACCACCGAAGGGACACCACTACCACCACCACCACTACCCCGTTTACCGAGCATCGATGTTTCTCCGCGTCGCTTCGGGAACCCTAGTGCAATGCCATCGAGTCGCATCTGCAATATATTATATTATTCCTCACGTACGGATTCTTCGGTGCCCGTACGTCGCATTGTCCGCTAATACACATCCACTGTGGCGCCCCATTATGGCAGCTGTTTTCAAAGCACGATGTGGAAAATAGATAAATTTCGAACCTAGTCGGGAATCGAGAATTCTTTTGTCACGAATGGCAGTGTTCTGGTCTTGAATGCGACTTTTATCGATTTTTATTACTTCTTTCGAAACAACTATCAACCCTTTTGTATTCAGGTTTTGAATATATACATGTATATATGTATATGTCGGGGCGTGCTGACATAGGCAATGATTTGAAAATTTGTATTATTATTAATGTCATGTTTGTTTTATTGATTGTAATTTATAAAGTGTTACTGTTACGTTTGTTTTATTTTTGAAGAAATGCGAGACAAGGTCCTTTAGGAAAATGGTTTCGGTCCTTGTTGAACGTGAACACGTATGGTAGAATGGACACGTTCCTGATGGTTACAGTGTATATGAAAACAGGACAATATCAATGATTCTGTCTTTTGATATAGACAGAATCAACAAGATTTTGACGAGACAAGACGTGTAAGGATAAATTCTACAGCACCCGTGAGCTCGTTGACGCATTTTGAAATGTCGAATCGAACAAGGGGTCGACCTGCCACGACATATATATATATATATACACACAATATATATGTATATTATAAATTTTTTTCGGCAATAAATCATGAAAATCTGCAATTTTTACCATCTTTAAACGTTTGTACCTCATTGCAACGTCGACCGATTGTGACGAAATTTTCAGGATATGTTTAATTGACACAGATCTACGAAACGTATTTTTTAAATTTTTAATATAGGCCCACATAAAATAGTTAAAAAATCAACTTTTAGTACAACCTTTACAATTCCGATCAATTGCAATTTTTGAAAAAATTTCTTTTCACATCCTTTAGTAAACTAATAGCTCTAGCTTCCCAAAAAAGTTCAAATCGTATAGTACAATATTTAAAAAGTTATTGTCTTCTTTAGAGCGGTCTTAAGCTTTTGTCCGCTACTGTATATGTAATATGCAATTTGAGTTAACTAAAAATTCATTTCCGAAAATATGTTATAAAATAAATGAGATTCATAAGAATTTACCGAGATTTCAATATCTCGAGAAATACTGCAATTTCTCGAGAAATGAGAAATAACCCATTATAAAATTTCTCGAGTAATTCTTGAGAAAGAATTCTCGAGAAGGAACACTAGTAGCGAAGGACTAAGGGTCGTAGATACCGTCAGCGTAGAGTAGTCGCCTGGATTAATTATTTCTAGAATAAAAAATTCTTTAACATTTACGTGTTTCAGCAAAGATTGCGCGTTGTTTACGTCGGGTTGACATGATTATTCTTGCTCAAGGTCATTTCAAGGTCAAAAAGATGGTATCCACTAAATTCAGTTTTTTATTGTCTATCATGCTATCGCAAAAAAATATACTATTCCATTTAAAAAACATCAGTGACATTGCAATTTCATTTAAAAACAAGACATAAAAAATTGTTGTCTTCGTTATTATATTGCCCCCCTGCAATAGCGTCACTTTGTCCTCTGAAGTTTTGTGATAGGACTGTAAATACGAAAGATATTTAGGTGTTATCATTTATGTGGGACACCCTGTATATATAGGGCATTGGAAGTACATAAATTTTTTTTTGGTAATTATTTGTTTTAGGAGCCTCCTCACCGATTTTGATGACCTTGAAATATGTTGTCAAGGTCATCATTCTGAACAACTTTTTCCTATATATGTTACCGTCGCTTAGCTTTAGTTTCCGAGATATTCGCAAAATAGTTTCAACCTCTCGAAAAGTGATCGGAGTAGATCTAACCATCGACGGCCACAATTTCAAATCAAACAAAATCTAACCTAACCTAACCACAACTCATTCTATTTGTATGATTTTTCCCTTAGTAGTTCAAATTCCGGATTACAGCTGCAATGCAAAAATTATGCGATCAGAATGAGTTGTGATTAGGTCGTAGAGGGGGTATTTTCTATATACGAAAAATCCTAACCTAACCACAACTCATTCTATTTGTATGATTTTTCCTTTAGTAGTTCAAATTCCGGATTACAGCTGCAATGCAAAAATTATGCGATCAGAATGAGTTGTGATTATGTCGTAGAGGGGGTATTTTCTATATACGAAAAATCTGTCATCAAAATCTGTGAGGAGGCCCCTAAAGTAAATAATTACCTTTTTTAAAATAGAAACAATCAGAAGTGTTTAAGTTACACACGTATGTAACAAGTCAAATCTTTATTCTTTTTTCAGTAGAAGATAGAAAAATATTTTAGAGGAGAAAGATGAATGGTTCGATGCACATTGCTTAAACATGCATGTGCAGTAATGTGCATTTTACACCGATATTCTTCTTTTAATTAATTATATTGGCTTCTGTTACGTTTTTGCAAATGTTCGGAATTACTTCATTGATAGGAAATTCCAGAGTGAATATACTGGTATAAAATATTCGAACTATTTTGTTCATTTCCGATCCGGTATAACCTTGAAGTTTATCGTATCACAAATAATAAATTGAATTTCTCATAACTTTCCATCATTCGCATATACTTCCAATCTCAAAACTTAAAGTTCACTATTTCACGCATGAACAAAAGCGTTTACTACAGTAACACATATTTAGTATACATTAAAGTAGTTATTTTTGTGGAATAAAAATTGATTTGTGTTATATGAAATTATTTTATAGTCGTATGAAATTAGTAGAAAATGATGTACGAGTAACTGAAGGTTAATATAGATCTTTATATAATGTAAAAAAAGATACATAGTTCTTTTGTTTAAACAATTCTAACATTTCTTGTACAGTTTCGCGCGTCTCTAAAAACATTACAAATATAAAAAATGATGTGAGCATTTTTATTAGTCACGAAGAACAGTGAAACAATTTCCACTTTACCTTTTTACGGATACTCACCATTTACGAGACAAAAGCTAACTGTTATTATTAATGTTAATAACTCATTAACTTCATGCATATGCTGTATCTCGATCAGGATGTGTCGAACTCCAATATTTTGAAATGTATTAACAAAGTCAACATTCTGATTAATTATTTATACTTACGCGTGACTACTTTAGCTTTAGGTTGAAACGCGTATATTGACGAGGGTGGATCAATAAGTACCCGTGTTTGAAGACAGGCGGCACACAGTGTGGCCAATTGCTAATGTAGCAATTGTTCGAAAGTCCGAAAATGAAAATTGGACTTTGTCCTCCCATTGAAAAAACTATAAACAAACAATATTTTGCATATTCCAGATGTGAATAAGTGTTCGGCATTTTGCAACACTTTAATGGCACCAACTTGAAAATGCACATGAAGTCATTAACCGACTTCGAAAAAGGAGGAGGTTACTCAATTCGACGTGTATGTGTCTTTTTTTCTATGTATGTTCACCGATTACGCCGAGATGGATGGACCAATCGGTACGAAACCTTTTGCATCTTGTAGAATATGCCCCCGAAGTGGTCCCGTTAGAACAATTTTTGCATTTTTCTAACAAGCTTTAGTTTTACATTTGGTTCGATTTATGTAAAAATCAATCTTGTAGATACATAAATACGATAGTGTCTTTCATACTTAAACGGAACAGTGTTTACTCAGATTACGAAGTGTCGTACCAGGACTTATATAAAATTCCATATAAATTTCATCACACACCTTGAAGTATATTTATTTAAGGCTAAATAATCCAAATGTACTGAAGAAGTTTAGGAAACTTAATATATGCGATTACACAATACTGTATCGAAAGAACAAACATTTTTGAATACTACAAATATTTTTACAGGCCAAACATTCCCATTGTATTCTTATTATTCTTGTGGCAAAAATGAATAAAAATATTTTCACATTATTTTCAACCTATGGAATGTATTAAGGAAGAAAATAAATGTCTATTTCACTCCAGTTTGATGCAATTTACGTTGCAAATGTACATTTTACATTGTCTAATTACTATTAGACTGCAGATTTAATTATAAGAAAAATGAGTAGTGATTCAATGTATTTAAATATAAATATAAGTATCCAACTTATTCAAATGATTAAAGGAACAATGAAATTTCCGTTCGACTCCCGTCCATTATAATCGATGCAAATAATGATCATTTTGCGTAAAAATCCGCAGTCTAGTAATTGTACCCATTCTTTCCTTTTCTTAAGACAACTGTGAGGTAGATGCATTGCAATTTATGCATTTAGAAATGATCTTGAATTTAACTTGTCACCACGATTTCAACGATGATGAATTGATTTCTTTTTTCCTCGGTACTCTACAGCATCTAAGTTATCAAGTTATATGAACTTCCAGTTCTGGAACGTAACACATGGGAGATTTCGAAGTTTCCTAAACGAGGTCACATTTGAAATTCTATTTGCGAAACCTAATCTTCCATGATCTCGAAACAACAAAATCAAGGATCACAGTTTCAGACAATATTGTTTCTGTTGAGTGATGAATTGAAAACTAGTGTTTGTGTAAATAATACATACTTAATATGATTTAATGAACAGAGCGTATTATCATGCCATGTTCAAACTCGAGTGTGGCGGCTTGTAGGAAGAAGAGAATGACAAGACAAAAACGCAGCGTCGATCTACGACTGCACGTCATGACCAGATGGAGAATTCCAATGCATTCTTATAGATTTTTTAACCCGGGAGTACGCGCACCGTACGTCTTTTTGACCAACGATTTCGTATACAGTAATGTCGCGATAGTTGCCGCAGGAGCTGTTCTCTGGAGCGACAACTTCCAAGACAACTGCTCGTCTTTTTATTTATGGCTGGCCTCTACAGTCTACCGCGCCGAGACATCAATCGAAAGCCGAACGTAGAGAAGGACAGAATGATCGCGTGGCCGAGCGTGTCGCCGTCGCCGGCACAGATCAAAGGCCCGCATGTTCGCACAATGTAATGCCAATTAAAAGTGCTTTATTCTCCATTATTTTGTAATGAGATTTTACTGGCTTATTCCTAGCAAAATTCTGATTAAAACAAGACCAAACACGGTATAATTTAGCCCATTAGCAATGTCTTGAAAGTTGTCGGGGGGCTGTACGCGAAAGTTGCCGTAGTGCCTACTAGTGAATTTTGCCAGGAATAAGCCAGTCAAATCTCATTAAAAAATAATTAATATTGAGTAGGAAATTAATTAATTATACTGAAATAAATATAAACTGAGTTTAGGTATATTGTCATTTGATCTATAATACGATCTCTGTGTGCCTACTTATTACAATTTACGGATAAACCGGGTGACGATTAACTTTAACAATCGATTACATCAGTCTCCGAATTGTCGATGATTTGTTTTTTTAATCACCGATTGACGATTAATTAACTCCAACAATCGATTAAATCAGTCTCGGATTCTGCAATGATTTCTTTTTCTAATCACCAATTGACGATTAACTTCAACAATCGATTGCATCAGTCTCCGATTTTTCAATGATTTCTTTTTTTAATCACCGATTGACGATTAACTTCAACAATCGTTTAAATCGGTCTCTGATTCTACAATGATTTGTATTTCTCATCACCGATTGACGATTAACTTCAACAATCGATTAAATCAGTTTCTGATTCTGCAATGATTTCTTTTTTTAATCACCGATTGACGATTAACTTCAACAATCCATTAAATCAGTCTCCGATTCTACAATGATTACTCTGATTTCAATGATTTTTCAATCAATCTTGGTTAAAATTTGAATCGATTAATGCCTACGACGAGCATTAATCTGCTATACGCCAACTGATTTACGCATTCAGTAGAAGTATTCGGTCTTTTGGGCTCACAGAAATTAAAGGAAATAAATTCTGGTCACCCGTTAAAGGTGAAATGACAAGCATTCTCGGATGACCTTTTCGAAACGCGTTCACCTTTCTCCCCCGTACACAGGTGCACCTTTGTGAGTGGCACAGGTGTAGCTGAGATATCGATTATGCAATCTTGTGGCTTGCAACCCCGTGCGAACGCTAATGCATGAATACTCGGTTCATCCCTTCTGGCCTGTACGCTACCCCAATACGAATAAACTGGTTCGAGTCTAGTCTGTCAAACAGTTCTGACGTTAATTATCACCTTACTATCGTCCAACGAAACCACCATGCCATCCACTTGACGCATATGCCATTTTTTAAATTTCCGTGCACACGCTCCGTTCTGTACAGTTCATCCTCCCCTAGTTTTTATGGATTTTCAACCCCATTCTATGGAAAATTCGACACATTAAAACGATAAATGAGACGAAGCAATACAGAGCACTGTGAGGGAATGCGATTATGCATTTGAAACATTGGGTTGGCAAGAAAGTAATTTCTGTTTTTTACGGTGAAATAAAAGCTAATTTTTTTATTCAAGCAATTAACTTTAATCAATAAAATATTTTCCAGTTTGTTCGATGATCTTCTCCTACCTTTCTGCTAGCTTCATAATTCCGCGCTCATAAAACTTCTGATCCTTATTGGCGAAAAACTGATGTAAGTGCGATTTTAGGTCATCATCATTAGCGAATGTTTTACAATTTATAGAGTTTTGTAAACTTCGGAATAAGTAGTAATCTGATGGTGCAATATCCGGGCTATAAATGGATGTGACATTACTTATCAACCAATCTTCAATCATTTTTCACGTGTTCTCAAAGATGTGTGTGACATAACATAATGGTAAAACATTCTAATGATGATTTGAAATCGTACTTGAATCAGTTTTTCGCCGATAAGGACCAGAAGTTTTATGAACGCGGAATTATGAAGCTATCAGAAAAATGACAAAAAATCATCGAACACAATGGAAAGTATTTAAATGGTTAAAATTCATAGCTTGAATAAAAAAATTCGGTCCTATTTCACTTTTAAACACTGGAATTACTTTCTCGACAACTATGAAGAACAAGCCACCGTAAATAGAAAAGTTGTCAATGTTTTGGAAAAGAGAATAAATATTGTGTGTAATTACGACAATAAAGAAAACTATTATAAAACGTGTCAGAATTATAACAGATTCGATGAAAATAACTGGCTGTAAAGTCAAATATGAATGGCGACGTATCTCGCGATTTGTGCTTTGCATGCATCGACTGAAACGGTACAAGTACTTTGGAGAACTTAATATGCAGTATCGACAACAGTAAATTTTCCTAGGAAATATGGAAAGTGCAAACAATAATCTACTCAAAGGAACATTTGCAAAAGTGAGAGGTACGATGTATGCAGATAGTTCTTATGCACATTTGTAAGAAGCCTGTCTTCAGCCTAACAGTAGGAATACTACAAACTGACGTCAGCTGGCATATTAGAGCTCATTGATATTCTGTTAGCAGAGGTAGAAATGTATAACATATCAGAATTAAGAAAAGATTCGATGAAGTTTTAAAAATAAAACATGAACGATGCTCTCTCTGTCACATTTGGTTCCTTGCATGCTTAGACCGAAACGGTACGAGTATTTTGGATAACTTAATATGCAGTTGTTGAATGATATCAGCGCTACGGTTCGATCGTTAATAACAAAAACGAAAAATTTACTAAGCAATTTTGCTAATTTTCAAAATAATCAACGTTTCGGTCACTGATTTGGACCGTTTTCAAGATTGAATTGAATTTCGTGTTGTAGTCGGTATTTCGCCATCCATGGTAAATAAATTTATTAATGTCGACCGTATTATTGTTAACAAACAATAGTTGAATGATATCGGCGCTACGGTTCTATCGTTAATAACAAAAACGAAAAATTACCTAAGCTTATTTACCATGGATGGCGAAATACCAACTACAAGACGCATTTCAATTCAAACTTGAAAATGGTCCAAATCAGTGACCGAAACGTCGATTATTTTGAAAGTTAGTAAAATTGCTTAGTTAATTTTTTGTTTTTGTTATTAACAATCGACCCGTAACGCCGATATCATTCAACAATTGTTTGTCAACAATAATACGATCGATATAAATAAGTTTTTTTAATATGCAGTATCGGTGACAGTAAATTTTCCTAGGAAACATGGAAAGTGCAAACAATAATCTACTCCAAGGAACATTTGCAAAAGTGGGAGATACGATATATGCAGATAACTCCTATGCACATTTGGAGAAGCCTGTCTTGAGCCTAATAGTAGGAATATTACAAACTGACGTCAGCTGATATATTAGAGCTCATTGATATCCTTGTTAGCAGAGGAAGAAATGTATGACATATCAGAATTAAATAACGATTCGATGAAAATAAGTAGTTTAAAAATAAAACATGAACGATGCTCTCTATGTCACATTTGGTTCCTTTTATGCATAGACCGAAACGGTACGAGTATTTTGGAGAACTTAACATGCGGTATCGGTGACAGCGAATTTTCCTAGGAAACATGGAAAGTGCAAACAATAATCTACTCCAAGGAACATTTGCAATAGTGGGAGATACGATATATGCAGATAAATCCTATGCACATTTGGAGAAGCCTGTCTTGAGCCTAACAGTAGGAATATTACAAACTGACGTCAGCTGATATATTAGAGCTCATTGATATCCTTGTTAGCAGAGGAAGAAATGTATGACATATCAGAATTAAATAACGATTCGATGAAAATAAGTAGTTTAAAAATAAAACATGAACGATGCTCTCTATGTCACATTTGGTTCCTTTTATGCATAGACCGAAACGGTACGAGTATTTTGGAGAACTTAACATGCGGTATCGGTGACAGCGAATTTTCCTAGGAAACATGGAAAGTGCAAACAATAATCTAGTCCAAGGAGCATTTGCAAAAGTGGGAGATACGATATATGCAGATAACTCCTATGCACATTTGGAGAAGCCTGTCTTGAGCCTAACAGTAGGAATACTACAAACAGGTAGAAATGTATGACATATCAGAATTTTAAAAAAATTCAATGAAAATAAGTAGTTTAAAAATAAAACATGAACGATGCTCTCTATGTCACATTTGGTTCCTTGCATGCATAGACTGAAACGGTACAAGTACTTTGGACAACTTAATATGCAGTATCGACAACAGTAAATTTTCCTAGGAAATATGGAAAGTGCAAACAATAATCTACTCAAAGGAACATTTGCAAAAGTGAGAGGTACGATGTATGCAGATGGTTCTTATGCACATTTGTGAGAAGCCTGTCTTGAGCCTAACAGTAAGAATATTACAAACTGACGTCAGCTGGCATATTAGAGCTCATGGATATTCTGTTAGCAGAGGTAGAAATGTATAACATATTAGAATTAAAAAAAGATTCGATGAAGTTTTAAAAATAAAACATGAACGATGCTCTCTCTGTCACATTTGGTTCCTTGCATGCATAGACTGAAACGGTACAAGTACTTTGGACAACTTAATATGCAGTATCGACAACAGTAAATTATCCTAGGAAATATGGAAAGTGCAAACAATAATCTACTTCAAGGAGCATTTGCAATAGTGGGAGATACGACGTATGTACTTAAATAGCTCCTATGCACATTTGGAGAAGCCTGTCTTGAGCCTAACAGTAGGAATACTACAAACTGACTTCAGCTGGCATATTAGAGCTCATTGATATTCTGTTAGCAGAGGTAGAAATGTATGACATATCAGAATTAAATAAAGATTCGATGAAAATAAGTAGTTTAAAAATAAAACATGAACGATGCTCTCTATGTCACATTTGGTTCCTTTTATGCATAGACCGAAACGGTACGAGTATTTTGGAGAACCTAATATGCAGTATCGGCGACAGTGAATTTTCCTTGGTAAAATAGAAAGTACAAATAATATTCTACTCGAAGGAACATTTGCGAAAGTGGGAGATACGACGTGTGTACTTAAATAGCTCCTACACACATTTGGAGAAGCCTGTCTTGAGCCTAACAGTAGGAATAGTAGAGACTGACGTCAGCTGGCATATTAAAGTGTAAGGATTTTCTGTTAGCAGAGGTAGAAATGTATGACTTCTTCAAATATTGAGCCACGCGAAAATTCTGTAATCAGACGGCTAAATGCATTGGATTCGTAGAACAGTAGTCTTTGGAAAAGGGCTCGTTACAAACAGAAGAGAAATACTGTTTAAGTTCCTGCTACTAATGAAGCAAGTTCTACACGGCTTAATTTCGCCGCTCTGTTTCTACAATGTACGTTCGACTGTAATATTTGGAGGATATAATATGCCTGTACGTCTACTCCAGTTCGTAGCAGTGGAATAAAATGTTAAACATTCGTATAGAATCGCTGTCTAACTAGATCGCGGATCTTTATACAAAATAGACGTTGTTTACATTAATTGTTGGAGCGAAAGATCTGTTAGATCTTTAGCACTTATATGTAATTCTCTTTATAGATAATTATGGATATTATTTATATCCTTTTTATAGAGAACACTCAAACCTAGGTAAAAATATTTGAAAAAGTATTGGAAATTGTTAATGAAATATTCTTGTTTACAACAAATATTAAATTACTCGATACTAGAAAAAAAGCTTAACAAGTTTCAACAAAACTACTCTTCATAAATGGTTTGTTACGCGCCGTAGGACAAAACCTGCTTAATTTTAATGCTGAATAAACTGTTTTCCTAATTTTTGTGTACGCAATAAATTTACAAAACACTCTCAGTTTCCACAACGACTTACACTGCTAGAATTCAGTGATTAATGTTGAAATTCATATTTTGCAATTGCGATTCGTAAACTATACTAAAAGAAACTGATTGAATTGTGTAGACTTCTCGGAATTGAAAATGCCAGAGCGACGAGCACAAGATTTATAAATACATACAGTGACTCGAATTAATTATTCGGACACTCTAAAAAAGATGATAAATGTTATAATATTGTACTATACGATTTGAACTTTTTAGTTTACTACAGGATGTGAAAAGAAATTTTTTCAAAAATTGCAATTGATCGGAATTGTAGAAAACATACGAAAAGTTGCATTTTGCAACTTTTTTATGTGGGCCTATATTGAACATTTTTTTAATAAGTTTCGTGGATCTCTATGAATTGAACAAATTCTGAAAATTTCGTCAAGATCTATCAACGTTGCAATGAGCTACAAATATTTAAAGATAATAGTAAACATTGCAGATTTTCATGATTGTCGGCCTCTAACTGCAATCAATCTAAGGATTCTTACATCTTCGATGCCTGTGGTTTTTTCCAACATCAACTGATTTCGATGAAACTTTCACAGTCCATATACAGTGACTCTCACTAATATTCGGACAATCTTAAAAAGACGATAACTGTTTTAATATTGTACTATACGATTATTTAATATTGTACTATACAACTCAAAATATGCTTGTATAAGGACGTAAAACGAACATATTTTGTCCTACAGACTAGCACAACTCAGATATGCGATTTTATCGTTGGCAAATGACTAGACAATCGAAAAATGGTAAAGTGCCCTTTAAATAGTTGAGCTGGGAAAATCGAAAGTTGTGCTGACTTGTGCTAGGCTAGCACAACTCAGATATATGATTATATGCTGTTTGGATAACTGTTTCTTACTTAAATGTTAATTAGATGTTGAAACCGTTTTTTCACTGTAACTTCTTTATTTATAACTTTTTTGAAGAAATACTTTATAACAATCTTAGCACAACTTAGCACAATTGAAAAAATTGAAAAAATGAAAAGCGGGGGGCTACTCAAAAAATCGTTTTTCTCAATTTTTCATCTTATTTTTCATATTATAGTTATAATATTACACAATATAGCAGAAACATAGCACAATTCAGCACAACTGTTGAAATTGTTTAATTCACCAAGTGGGGGGCTAACTTCTATTATTATTCGGTTCTTGTCGTCTTAACAATGTCAAAGCTATGTTATATTTCATATTATAGTTATAACATTACACAATATAGCACAATTCAGCACAACTGTTGAAATTGTTTAATTCACCAAGTGGGGGCCAAACTTCTATTATTATTCGGTTCTTGTCGTCTTAACAATGTCAAAGCTATGTTATATTTCATATTATAGTTACAATATTACACAATATAGCACAAACATAGCACAATTCAGCACAACTGTTGAAAT
Source organism: Lasioglossum villosulum (assembly GCA_963971365.1). Taxonomy (NCBI): domain Eukaryota; kingdom Metazoa; phylum Arthropoda; class Insecta; order Hymenoptera; family Halictidae; genus Lasioglossum; species Lasioglossum villosulum. The sequence continues at coordinate 28,136,824 of OZ020498.1, read as the reverse complement.
TGTTTAATTCGCCAAGTGGGGGGCTAACTTCTATTATTATTCGGTGCTTGTCGTCTTAACAATGTCAAAGCTAGAGACCAAAATAAAACCATCGAATTTTCCACGACACTGTGCTGGATTACGAAGTCCGGTACGGCGCGCCATTGGGAAAAGAACGTTCACTTTTAATGGTTAATAGCTGACGACACGGCGAATGTAGTGGAGCAATCGATAATCGCTGCCACCGAGTCCCTCCAGAGTCGTTACACTTATCGATGCTACTTTTTCCTCGTGATATTCCGTTCGGACGTTCGAACACAATAATCACGCACGATTTTTCCTTCCGCCGTTCAAAATGTTACTGTCCGACGGTACCCCGGTTACTCAGAAATTGACGACGACTATAAATTCTATTTAATGGCGGTGAAACTAAAAGCTTGGAAATTTATTGTCATCAGCGTTAACGATGCTATGTCACGATAAAATAACATTTTGCCTCTCCACAGATCACCGAATATTGCGTGCGATTCTATAAAAATACATACGCCGATATTCTATTCGGGAGATTGACTGTTAAGCGATTTTATTAGGTTGTCAGACATTAAATGTCCGTACGCATCATTCGATTCATTCACACCGCTAAAGTCAATGATACTGAAAATCGTTCATTGCTTTTACTTACTCTTTCATCTCGATAAAATTGACTGAATATAAATACAACATATTCACAATCCTTCAAGGAATATTAAAATTTTATTTTTAAATGTGAATTAGAACTGTAACACGTAATATAATAATACCAATATTATACATTAACACTATAAAGAACATAATAAAAAAATGTTCAAACAATACTAGAATATAAATTCAACAAAATTAGAAATTTGTACGAATTCTATAATATTTTATTTGATCTCATTTCCGTGAAATTTGTCTACAAAAATTGAAAATTTCATAAACATCCGCAGTCTAATTATAACAATAAGAATCTTTAAACTAAAAGTGTTTTGGTTTTATTTATGAATCAGAAATGTTTGACTTCAGAACTGTAAATAAAACAGTTTGATTCGTTCCTTTAATTATTTCCTACTGTATTTTTATTACAGTTTCCATAAATATCTTTACTATTAGGAACATTCATCTTTCGATAACTTATTTTTCACATATCCGTGAGCAAATATATGTTTTGTCTTCCTCATGTCTTGTGTTTGTTTGTTTACATAATTATAAAATTTTCGCTTGCAGAAATGTAGATTGCGACAAATTAATGATAAGGTATTAATAATCGCTTCGCAGTTATTCTCTCTCGAACACATTCAATTTATCTTTACATTTTAAATTTCATTAATGCAGACAGAATCACTAACTGATTTCTTCATTATAATAAAGCAAGAAATTATTCCAACACAAAATGCCCGGAAACATTAATTAGTATAAGGATACGGAAAACGAAACTTAAATCGACAAACTGACGATTTACGAAAGACGACATTAATTATTAATATGTTTTGTTAAAGTAATGTAACCTGAGCATCTGACATGAAGAACGTGCGAAACAATGGTTATCGAAATATAAATAATGGCTAACCATACGATAAATGCATAATGAGGAACTGTATTAACTGTCATAGATAATTAACACTGTAGCTGGAAAATGTGATCACGAACGATTACCAGTATTAGTGAATTAACAATCATTACATTTTCACTTTCTCCCAATCTTTTATATTCCTTGATATCTTCTAGTTACACTTGAAGTTACGAGTTTATATGTAAACTAAAATACATATACATACATCCTTCAATTGATACAGTTATTGCATTGTTTTTAGCAAATAAAGTAAGTTATTGACATGAAATTGTCTTGTGAATACCTACTCGAATATTGAATTATATATATATTCTAATTTCAATATTTGTATAGAGCATTGTTGGTGTGAAATATATTCAAATTTATTTTGTATTTCCAACATAACCTTGAAATTTATATTAAGTATTGTCAGATATATTAATTATAACAATAAAAATTGGAAACTATTAGAAACTACAAATAAACGCTCAACCCTTTTGTAGTATCGAAAAATAATAAATTCCTCTGACCTCTCTTATAGTTCATTAAACTTCATTATTTTACCTCGATACTTATCAATCGGACACAAATTTCTTGATCCACTCTAAAACAATGAAAGGAACTGCGAAAAAATGATTACATGACAAATATGCTACTATTTATAGATATATATGCATAAATTAATTTAACACTATAATAGAAATTCAAACAAGAATTATAGAATAATTTATGTTTTGCAAATAATAAAACATGTTTAAGTAAAAGAAATGGAAATCAAACATTTATTCTTTTGTGTAATCTATTAACCCTTTTTTTCTTGAAACAAAGAACACTAACTCATAATGAACTGACGATACTGAAGAATATTATTAAAGGTTCATTTTGTATAGGTATGGAGTTACTACAATTATACATTTACATAAAATCAATAATATTTTGGATTTAGGAGCTTTAAAGAGTTATCAGTCCATAGCAAAAAAAATTTTTTAATCCATTAACCTTAAAAAATTGAATTTTGGCCACAAAAACCGGGCTTCTGGACCACTGTGCGTTGGTTTGAATAATTTCATTTCGTAGATACAACTCTGCCTCGTGGTCATAAGCCAACAGCTTTTAAAGATTCAGATATAAAAGATATAGTTCAAAGGGATTCACGTCTAACTGTTCGGGAAATCGTGGAGAGAACCAATATACACTATTCAACTATCTTACGACATCTGAAGGCTTTGGGAAAAGTAAAAATGTTAGATAAATGGGTCCCATATAAGCTCACTGAAAGAAACAAGATGTGACGTCTGGAGATCAGTTCTTAATTACTTTTCCGATAGAAGAATGAAGGCATATTAAACAGGACAATTACCTGTGATGAAAAATGGATTCTCTACGACAATGGACGACCTTTAGCACAGTGGCTAGATGCAGATGAAACTCCAAAACGTATGCCGAAAGCGAACCTTCATCCGCCTTTTAATATTGCCCTACATTCACCCATAAAATATTGGTGTCTGTATGGTGGTCAGCAAAGGGTATTGCACATTATTAGGAAATTGATATAATGTACGAACTAGTGGGGCATATAGCTATTAATGTTTTTTTTATTTTGTGTGTGACTCTCCACGAGCCACACAAAGAACTTCTCGATTCGTTAGTTTAAGCGGTAACATTAGCATTAGTTGCATAATTTAAAAAAATTTTTTTTTTAATAAAAATGAAATATATATAATTACGTTTGTTTATTCGGTGGAAAATTTCCATCCTCTCGTATAAATTGTATTCTTGAATGAACTTCTTTCGAAAAAAACTAAAAAATCTAAAAATCTACTTGACCAATATGGACCAAAATCTAATCAGCTCTAAGTTACGACGGGGCACATCGATTGCATCATTCATCATTCTGATTACGTTGTTACTTTTTCAGAAAACGTTAACGAAAAATTTGATAACATGCAAACGACCATACGCGCACGCGCGCGCGCGCACACACACACACACACACACATATTAACAATTTGATAAAAATAGTCTAAAATGACTCCAATGACCATGAAACGTGAAGATCTGCTAAAAAATCGATTTTCGATTTTCGAGGTAATTACAGTAACTTCCCTATGAATCGGGAAGTTAAAAAGTACGTATTCAACAGCCGGCATTAATCAATAGACGTGGTGTAATTTTTCCTCCATGATAATGCTGGACCACATATTGCGAAAAAAACAGTAAAAAAATTAGCAGAGTTGAAACGTGAGGTTCATCCTCACCCTCCTAATTCGCCTGACCTGTCACCTACTGATTACCATTTTTTCAAGCACCTAGATGGCTTTTTTAATGGAAAAATATTCAGAGAAAAACGTGCTTTAAAAACTGCAGTAGATAACTGTATTGCCTCACGTTTGTTATATTTCTATCAGAAAAGCATTCAGGCACTTGTATCACGATGGAGGAAGTGTATCGATGTCGATGGAAATTATTTGGATTAATGGAATGTGAATGAAGCTTGTAAAATTAGTTTATGTTAAAGATTCGAAACGGCCATTTCATTTGCAACAACCTAGTACATATACAGTGGATGTACAAAGTGTTCGTACACTTTTTAAAGTGAAATAACTTTTTTATAATTGTACGAAACGACCTAATTTTATATAATTAATTAAAAGCATTGGTTAATGAAATGATATGAAAATAGATTTTCCAAAAAATTATTATTTACAAGGTTACATGCGAAAATAAGAAAGGCTTTTTTAAAACTTTCTTATTTGGGCCCGTAATGAAAATTTAAAATTTATGTTTTGTAGATCTATGGTAGTTATTCACATACTGAAAATTTCATCGAAATCTTTTGATGCAGGAAAAAACGACACGCATCGAAAGATGTGTGATTCTGTGTATTTTAAGCAAAAACTGATCAAAAATCGTGTACAACTACGATTTTCACCATTTTTAATCGCTTGCGGTGTGCACGTTAATCGATTTCGATGAAATTTTCACCGTGTGTGTAACGAATATGTATCTACAAAACATGTGTTTCAAATTTTTATCAAGGGCCCTAATAAAAAAATGAAAAGAAATGGTTTTTTTGCATGCAACCTTGTAAACTGTAATTGTTAAAAAATCTTTTCCGTAGATCATTTAGTAAACCAATGCTTCTAATTGATAACCGTTTAATGTATAGCGATCGTAATGAGCTTTAAGCATAAATTAAATGTTATCGGTGCATTGGTTCGATCAATTATATACTTAAACACTATTTGCAAAATATCATAAAATTTTTCTGAACGTTTCGATCTGAATTTAGATCCTTTTCAAAACATTGTGTCTGTAACAAAACCAAACAATTTTAATTTCAATTTATATAATAAAATATAAACAATTAAAAATGCTACTTACTTGCGTAGTGTTACAAAACTATTTAAACTATATAAATTAGAAAAATGAACAGTCTGTATGTGACTAACATGTTGCTGCCTGATCAATCTATTGGCCAATATCAAAATAAGGCGGTACATTCAAATTATCAAAAATAGAATAACATAAAACTAACGTATTTTCCATCAGTCTTATACCTCAATAAACTTATGAGGTAATTAAATGAAATGAACACATCGAATGGTTTGACACAAAAATATACATGTGTATGTATGTATAAATTCTATTAAAGAGTGACCTGAAAAATAAAGAATATATTTAAAAAAATTCATCATAACACATTACTGGTTCAGTAATGTGGCGTAATATTCATGTATCTTAGGTGTTTCGTACCTAAGATTTTGCGCTACGTTGTTTAATCGTATGAATTGTTTCTAATAGAATCCTATGATGTAAATTGGTTTCACGGTCTACAACTTTAACGTTGTCGAAATCAAACGGGTGGTCAAACTCCAACGAGTGCTTCGTCAATGCTGTATGATTGATAGGTGGGAGGAAAATGTTATATTTGTGCTCTTTAATTCTAGTTTCCACGCGTCTCGACGTTTGTCCAATATACATTTGACTGCATCCTTTGCAAGGGATAGAATAAACTATATTGTGACTTTTTAACAACGGTAATCTGTCTTTAACGGTGGAAAGAAACATTTTAAATATTGCGGTATTTTGAAAATTCTTTTGATGTCGTTAGAAACACCTTCAATATAAGGAATTACAACTGTGTTTTTCCAATTTATAGGACCAGTTCTTCTGACTCTTTCCTCCTTACGTTTGCTGACGTGAAAAGGATGATAAATTTCAAAAATTGAAAAATTTATACTTTGTTATATAAATTGAAATTAAAATTGTTTGGTTTCGTTACAGACACAATGTTTTGTTTATTCCTTACATCCAAACATATACCTTTAAAAAGGTATATATTGTGTTCAATTAAACTGGAAAGTTAATTTATAAATACCATATACTCAAATAATATGGTATATTGGCAGAAAACTATATGTGAAAATATATGAATATAAGAATTATGTTTGAATTTACCGCTCAACTTTGATCAGGTATAGATCGATCCAATACAGATCAAATTGTCTCTAAATGCTCTGACTTTATCGCAGTCTTACAGATGCCGGCTTGGGCTAAACATGTGGTTACACCAATGTCAGTTATATCTATTATAATTATATTTTAATTTACACTAAGCAAGTGAGTTACAATTATAATTTTCTTAAATTTATTATAAAAAAAAGGTTTATAATTATATTTGCTCCACAGTACTAATAGATATTGTCGGTTAATTTACAGACGCAAAATTTTATTAATTTCTTGAAAATTATCTTAATATAGATCGAAACGTCGAAATTTTGATTTTGTGATATTTTGCAAATAGTGTAGAAGTAGTTTTTTGATCGAACCAGTGCGCTGATACCATTAAAAATTTTGTTTAAAATCTATTTACGATCGATACTAAGATATTATTGTTTTGTTTATTTCTTGAAAAGGATTTTTCTAAATTCAGATCGAAACGTTGAGAAAAATTTTGTGATATTTTGCAAATAGTGTTTAAGTATACAGGGTGTTCGACTACAGGTGAGAGAAAATTTAAGGGTTGGTTTTTAACGATGATATAAGACGAAAATGAAGAATAAAAAAATTGCGATTTCGGTTTCGTTATTTAACTATTAACAACGCGACAGTCACGTATCAAGTGACAGATGCATGCATAACTTGGTTCTCATTTGGGGCCCCAGCGAGGTGAAAATATTTAACAAATTGTTGGACAACATTGAACTCTTTGACGTACACAACGTACACTTTTGTTGATTTTTAATTGTTAATAGTTAAATAACAAAGCCGAAATCGCAATTTTTTTATTCTTCATTTTCGTCTTATATCATCGTTAAGAACCACCCCTTAAATTTTCTCCCACCTGTAGTCGAACACCCTGTATAATTGATCGAACCAACGCGCCGATAACATTTAATTTATGCTTTGTAAGGAAAAAGCCAAGCCGTCGTAAGGAAAAAGCGTATTTAATTGTAAAAGGCGTAAGGATAACCAATCGTTGACGTGTTTGTCGCGGCGGTTGCTCGTTTTGATCTGATCTTTTTGCGATTCATTGGCGATCGTATTTCTACAACTCTTCTTTGTTATTACAAATTTATACCCATATTTAAACCCTATACCCATATTTAACCATACTTAAACCCTATAGCTTCTAATTGATGATGAACAAATCAGGTCGTTTGACAGAATCATAAAAAAGTGATTCCATTTTAAATGGTGTACACTTTGTACACCCACTGTACTCGACTAGATATTTTATTTGGAAACACTTGGTCTGTCGAAAACCGAATGATATTCGATCCGCTAGAAATCGGTGCGCAAAAGTCGTCGTTGACTTTAGCGTTAACAATGCACAACGGCATGAAATCTAGCAGAAGAGTCCGAATTGTTGGAAGAGTAGTAGGAGAAAAAAAATCGAGGCTCGTTGGCAGGATGATGGCAGAGGTAGCCGAAAAATCGTAGAAGGAAGCGATTGCGTCGGATTCGCGTTACCAGGCGTAACAGTACGGCTGTAATCTCATCTAGGCACTCAGCTCGTAGCGACGGTTTTTATCCTATTACGTCACATGAATAAACTAAAGACCGTGGAGTCCGCGACATAGTGGAGGAAAGAGATCGCGGGATTGGGGGTGGGACAGGTCGGTTCGACGTGTGCCATCGTGCCGCGGTTCCAAGTTCCGCGGAGGGACGCGGCACAGCGGGACATGTAGGGACACGGAGGGACACGGAGGGACACGGTGCGGCGGGACACGGCGGCGGGACCAGTCTGCAGAGGGATTCCTATTCCTGCTTCGGCTCCTGTTCCTGTTCCTGCTGCGCCGTGGTTGGATACGTCGCCATCGCGTCGCGTCCCGGAAAGTGCGAGATCTGTCAGGACGAGGACAGCGGATATAGGACTCTGCCTACGACCAGCTTCGTCTCCGATTGATTCTACTTAGATACCTTCTGCTCCTTCCTCGGCGCACTTTCTCGTTTACGTCCTGGAACGAGTATCGCCGACGACACGGATGACCGACCCTCTCAACGCACCGCGTTCCCTCTAACACGCTAAACTTTTCAGGACAGTTCTCTTACGGCAACCAATCTGTTCGAGAACGTGGACAACCGTTCTCAATCAACATTTCAATGAACGTGTCATCGCGTAAAGATTTATTCACTTTACAAGCTGGAGTAAATGTACGAGTTGGTTCAAAAAATAATGGGAATTCTGTACTTTCGCGGGTTGTATTTAGTGATGGGTATTAAATACTGGCTAGCAAAGTTTTCGAACAAATCAATCACTACAGAGTTTCGAATCAATTCGATATTTATTCGAAGTTAGAAATTCTTGAAAGTCTTGATCGTCTTAATAAATGTTGTACTTTTTATAACATTGGTACGTTCATACTGTTATTCATGCCAATGCTTACATAACGTAATCATTGTTTCTGGGGATTCCTGAGATATCTCTAATTGGTTGTGATACAACTTATATTGGACAGACAAGTAGACATTTGGACACACGTGTAACAGAGCATAAACGAAACATTTTTCGTTCTCCTATGCAGCATACTGCGTTAACGAAGCATTCATTGGAATATGACCATCGTTTTGATTTTAACAATATTAAGATCAATGACAGGGAATCTAATTTACATAATAGACTAATATTGGAAACAATTCACACGATTAAACATCAAAGCGTAAATCTTAGATACGAATCCCCTAACAAGAGGATGCCACGGTTGATGGGTCACGGATTTTTCTGAAACTTGCAGAATTGGTAGATGTCATCTCGAAATGTAATTTGCCGAAGCAGGAGCGCGCGCTTCTCAAGATTTTTCGAGATAATTGCATTTGAAAACGAGTTACACGTTCATAAAGAGTTCGTGTTAACTGGTCAATAAGAAGGTGATTATCCGAGGGCGTAGCGGGAATTACTGGTAATCCGTATGTTGCTGGTTCGAGTCCCCGATTTTGATACTTTTTTTCTAGAAATTGATACCCCTCACTCAATTTTAAACCTAAAATCTATTATTTATATTTTATTTTAATTTTTTAAATAGAAACTGCATGTTTTTTATTAGTGGGCGTTGGGAAATAATTCGAACATAAAAATAATACAGAATGTTACGTTTGTCTTATTATTGAAAATTCTCTCTGTATTAATTACATGGTAGTAAAAAAATTTTTTTTAAATTAAATGCTAGTATGACAGGAGGCAGGGTGATATTGGTCGTAAAAACATGAGAAACAATCATTTTTGCGACATCTCGCACACACTATGAACGCAGCATTCGTACAAGAGCACACTTTTTTATATTTACAAATATCTCTGTGCTATCACAGAATCGCATTTCTACAAGAGCTGACATTAGTTTAGGTTAAAAATTGGGTATCAATTTTTAGAAAAAAAAATATCGAAAGTGGGGACTCAAACGATCAACCTATGGATTACCAGTAACTCCCGTTACGCCCTCGGCTATTCACCTTTTTGTTGACCACTTAACACGAAGTCCTTATGAACGTTTAACTCGATTTTCAAATGCAATTTTCTCGAAAAATCCTGAGAAGCGCGCGCTACTGCTTCGGCAAATTACACTTCGAGATGACATCTACCAATTCTGCAAGTTTCAGAAAAATCCGTGACCCATCAATCGTGGCAACCTCTTGTTAGGGGATTCGTATCTAAGATTTACGCTTTGATGTTTAATCATGTGAATTGTTTCTAATAATATCCTTTGGTATAGGTTTTTTTCATAATCTATGACTTTTGCATTTTCAAATTATAGTCTTAACGCGTCTCTATTTCGTGAAAGAATCATTGGTGACCCGAAATGCGACTGCGGTCACAGTAGTCAGGATATCAATCATATTGTTTGGCAATGTGGCCTCTTTGATTTACAGCGATATTAACTAATTCAGCAGTTGCATAAAATTAAGCTTCAATTGCCCCTAAGTTTGGAAGTGTTGATTGCCCGACCATATATTGGGGCTTGTCTTCTTATTTTTAAGTTTTTGAGAAAATGTAAACTACAAATTTGATTTGATGTAGTATGTACTGGATAAGTGTAAATGTGTAAAATATGTATGTACTATGTTGTGTTATCATATTTTCATCATAATGTTTTTTGTACTTTCAATTTTCTACACTGTAAAAATTTTTTTCTCATCAGTTTGTAATTTTCGCATTGTATTCTTCATCATGTTGAAATAAATCTTGTATGAGATTTTCTAGAATAAAAATAACATTTTTGGTTACTTTCGTTAACATTCTGTTACTTTAAGGAAAAGGATACGGCAAGGGGTTAACGAATGCTTCAAAAAGTATAGTATCATTGACAATTGTATTGAAAATACATTCACTAGAATTTATGCACATGTTTCAATTAATTCTATAGTTCATCAACTCTTTGTCTTTTACTGCCATTATAATGTCCAGACAGTATACGACTTATTGTTCGTAGATAATATTAAACTACAGACGATAATGCCAACTGCATTTTTGCAAGCGTATCAAAAGTATAATTATGTAAGAACGTTGATTTTAACTCCTCACTCAATACGTTTCATAGATTTTCACACGCATCCTCCAATTTTCTGCAGTGTACAATCTTATAAATGCATAAATAACCCCAGTCTACTAACAATATTGAATAAAATAAATTTTTTATTATCTTAGGCTTGAGATTCACGCGACAATAATTTATAATTTGTAAATAGAATTAATATTGTCAACTTTCATGTCCTAGTGATGCACAAGCGGATGCGTCAATCGTAAACTGATTGACACATTTCACCATTACTGACGGTTTGATAAAACGTTACAATCGCACGTGGAAATTTTCACAAAATGCTAAAATATAAAATTTGATAGAATTCAGTACGATGTTTATTTGTTTCAGATTTACGAAGGTTGTTCCCAATAATGAGAGGATTTTATTTCAATGGACGTTTTAAAAATTGAAAATTGCATAAACATCCGCAGTCTAGTTGGTGTACCAATCGTTAAATGGTTTCAGAGTATGTTACCTACTTGTAACTTTTTATTAAGAAATTTGAAAGAAGCCGCATGTATTTTTTCGGTAACTATCAATGTGACAAGCATCAATTACTGTTCCGCAATGTTCATAAAAGTCGAATATCAATGTTTCTGTCACAGGAGTAATTTTCTAAACAATAAATGCGTTATTCAAGAAGAAGAAGATAACTCTTTACTTGGCGAAAGCCTATTAATACGATTGTCAATAATTCTGCTGTACCAAAAGGAAGCATAGAAATTTTCTTTTACATTACAATCTTAAATGAAACTATTAGATCACGTTATTGCGTGTCCTGTTAATTCGCAATGAATAACCGTGTATATTTAGATAGTTTTGCGATCGAAAAGAATTTTATAATAGATGTATGATGATTTCGGCGCACACGTTCGATCAATAATGAAAACTTATTTAATAACAATTTTGCAGATTAAGACCTCAACGTTTCGATACTGATGAGGATCATTCTCAAGAGAGATTTTTGCGTCTGTAAAAAGTATATACAGTGACTCCCATTAATATTTGGACGTAATAAAAAAAACGATAACTGGTTTAACATTGAACTATACGACCTGAATTTTTGTTGGGAAGCTAGAGCAAATACTTTGCTACAGAATGTTTGCTACGGAGTTGTAGAAAAAATACTAAAAGTTGCATTTTACAACTTTTTTATGTGGGCCTATACTGAAAATTTAAAAAATGAAAAATAATTTTTTCTACAACTCCGACCAATTGCAATTTTTGAAAAAATGTTTTTCCACATTCTGTAGCAAACTATTTGCTCTAGCCTCCCCAAAAAATTCAAGTCGTGTAGTTCAATTTTTAACCAGTTATCGTTTTTTTTAGAGTGTCCGAATATTAATGGGAGTCACGGTATATATTTTTATTTTGCATAATGATCCGCTGTCTACGCATTAATAACTTCCTAAACAATGCGTACGTTGTTTCAGAAGAAGAGGATGGCAAATAGGGATGAATTTATGCAAACAATTGCGGAAAGATCTCTCAAAAGGGTAGTTGAAACGTAAGACATCAATGACAGGTATGGTAGGCGACGGTAAAACAAACGACAGATACACGGAACGCGTGATATATGTGACAAGGGAAACTGTGCTCAATGAAAATGTATGATGCAAACTTTGAATGTCTTTTTTATCGCCACCTTTCACACCAAATGTATTAGGGTGCTTCTTTAATCCACCGACTTGTTCATGTATAATGTACCGACACCTTGTACCTTAATAGTAATCTCCCGGTTTGTGTCATAATGTTAAACGATTTCATGTAAAATGCATGCCACACCGTCGCACAGTGTGCAAAATGGCCGTTTTGGACAAATCGAATTTTCAAATCAACAAAAACTAACTGCGCCAATATTATCTAAAATAACCATATATTAAAACGCTTGAATATTAACACTTAAAATTGTTTCGTTATATGTTTACAGAGCGTGTAAAGTTCACCTAAAAGGCGGACGCCTAATCTATAAATGAATGGGCACATTGCCGCACGCGCTAGAAATATGTTAAAATGTACTAAGGAGTATTTAAATTTCCTATGTATGATGGATATAGCATCTTAAAACATTAAGCATCTTTCTCTATGTGTGTAAATAAAGTGTCAAAGATGACACTTATTTTTCCACAGAAACGTATATGTAACTCCACTTCGTTAATGAAGTAGTATATGCCCCACGTCGCCCCACGCGATGATTTTTACATTATACAGGGTGTTCGACTACAGGTGGGAGAAAATTTAAGGGTTGATTCTTAACGATGATATAAGACGAAAATGAAGAATAAAAAAATTGCGATTCCGGCTTCGTTATTTAGCTATTAACAACGCGACAATCACGTATCAAGTGACAGATGCATGTATACCTTGGTTCTCATTTGGGGCCCCAGCGAGGTGAAAATGTTTAACAAATCGTTGGACAACATTGAGCTCTTTGACGTATACAAAGTACACTTTTGTTAGACGCGTTGTTGATTTTTAATTGTTAATAGCTAAATAATGAAGCCGAAATACCAATTTTTTTATTCTTCTTTTTCATCTTATATCATCGTTAAGAACCACCCCTTAAATTTTCTCTCACCTGTAGTCGAACACCCTGTATAAAGTAGAGATTCTCTACTTTATTGTAGTACCCGTCTTGACGTGCTATTCGGTGCTATACGGTACTAATTTTTACAATGAAGTTACGTCGTTTTACGTTCACGCTCGTGACAATCACAGTCCGGGCCGGGCGCGTTCCGAACGCAGCAATTTTGACTTGTTATCAATGCTCCTAATAACTTCCGACCCACTGATAAATAGTTCGCGAAATCCCACAAGAAAAAAATTCGAAAACTGTCCCTTGAAGTTTTTGAATTGTTAATAGAAAAATGTAGATACAGAAACAGATTCTTTATCAGAACTTGAATCTTCTGATAGAGATTCGAGCTGTAAGGAAGATTATACGTAGTTTCAGGAGGCAATCTCCTGTTATAACAGTGAAAAATATTTACTGCCTGTTACGTATTTTGTTTTTTATTTTTATTTTGCTGCAGACGCAAATATTTGTCGTAACACAAATACATTTAGATATATTTTATTTACATTTGTTTATAAGTTATTAGTTTCTAGTAACCGAACGTTTCTATTTAATGCTTTCACTTTGATCTCTGTTATTTCTTTTGTTTTATATATATTTTTATGTTATTATATTTTTACTTTGTTATTATATTAAAATCATAAACAATAATAAGCAGTAGATTGTTTATAGATTGAAACCTTATACGAAACCCAAAGAATAATTCTTTCCCGTGTGTCTGAATCTCCAAAAAGTACATTATTAGTTTAATAATTAAGTAATTATAAGTTATTAGTTTATAAGTTATGAGTTTCTAGTAACCGGACGTTCCTATTTAATGCTTTCACTTTGATCTCTGTTATTTCTTTTGTTTTATATATATATTTTATGTTATTATATTTTTAATTTTTTATTATATTAAAATCATAAACAATAATAAGCAGTAGATTATTTATAGATTGAAACCTTATACTAAACCCAAAGAATAATTCTTTCCCGTGTGTCTGAATCTCCAAAAAGTAAATTAGTAAATTATATTAACATTCTTTTGTCTATAATTAAAAATGACGTCTTCTTTGATAATATCTAATACTTGTTAAATCATTCTGTGTTACATAGAACCATTACTAACTTCGTTGTATATTATATTTAATTATAAATCACTTAAAATATATTGTTTAATTAACAAAACCTAACTGAATGTTGTAAAAAGTTAATAATTATTCATATTTTATACAACTGTAAACATATCAATTGATAAATATAGAGAAATAGGCGCTTTAGAGTTTTGTCCAGCTAGCGCGGCCGTTTTGCACACTGTGCGTCGCTCAGTGGGCTGAATCGAAGATTTTAGTGATATTTTGCCAGCAAAAGAAATTTCACATATCGATGTATAATCAGTTGGTATTGTCTTTCGAATGTCCACTGACCTCAAAAATGTAAGAATTAATAAAATTAAATGAAAATTGTAGTTGTACCAAGCTTTTAAAGTCGAACGTTTTAAAATTTACGTTTGACACCCGAAGAATATCCTTTCTTTTTGACGATATTTTCACGATCCTGTTCAAGATTTCAGCCTCGTTTTTTTTTCTATAATAAAGAGCGTTATTTTCTGTGAAGAAACTATAATTGCAGTTACATTTATTATATGCAATGTATTAAAAATTTAATGTTGAATGTAGGACAGAAAAATGTCAACAATTTTACAATTAACAAGCAATATCTTTTTATGCCCGTTATAGCCCCCGTTCGGACAAATTACAGTGTGTTCAGGACACTTTCCTTTACATAATGTGTAAAAATCTCGTCCACCTTCGTCCACCTCTCTGATTTATTAACGTTTAAAGTTAGTAATGTCACGTTATTTCGCATGCGTTCGGTAGAAGCTCTTTAGATTACAAATACACATATACCTACAAATTGTTAAGGTTAATTTTTAAAATAATGCGTTTAAATAAAAAATTAACTTGATTTCGATAATTGAATTCGTTAAGTACGGATGTGATTCAGTGGCATGATTGCAATACCGCAAGACGATTCTTTTCCAATCCAGAAAATGCACAAATCACAAGAATTGAAATAGAACCAATTAAAAAATTTTATACAATAGAACAAGTAATTTCGTCTCCATATGCAATAGATGCTGAAAATGATATTGTGGTATGACAATAAATGGCATTATACATGGCACGCAAATAATTATTTATTGATTTATTCATTATTATAAATTTTTGCAATTACAAAATCCGGAAAATTTCAAGAACAGCAACAAATCAAAACGTACTTCACACTTTATATACTATTATTAACATCTGACCCAGGCTTATCAACAATAAGATTAAAATCACGTCAGAAGAAGAGGAAATCATTAGATCTTGAGGCTATGCAGTTACTTAAATGAGGACAGCAAAACTTAATTTACAAATTTAAAAATCGAATGGTAAGATTTTATCATCACTATACATATAATAGATTTTGTTACAGTGTTTAATATTTATTATATGATATTTCTATGTAATCTATAAACTAATTATTCTTGAAATTTAAATTACCTAAGAGGTTTCAGTGGCTCAATAATTAAAAAAAAAAATTTTTACGTTATTAAAAAGATAGAATCTTTTAATATTTTTCTATGCAAACCGCACTCTGATATCTTTAATGATTCAAAAGTTATACTAAAATGTCACTAGAATCTTCGATTCAGCCCACTGTGCGTCAAAACAAATGAAATTTGTATTAACTGTGCTTTGAATGATAGTCATCGATCGATTCTTCGAAATCAAAATGAGATATCATTTTCTTAAACTACAACTCGAATCCTGACACGAGATTATTGTATTACGATAATCCGGAAAATATGTTTAACGTATTTACACTTAAATTAAAATCAACATATTGAGGAAATGTAACATCACAATAGAAATAGTTTTACATAAAGATAGTCATCTAAAGGTTATTATTTAACATTATTCGTACGTTTTCATAATATTTTTAGTTTCTTGTTATTCGAATGGCTCGTGAAAATTGTCAAAATCCCTCTGCAATAGGAAACTCGATCGTAAAGTTAGAATTATTAAAGAAGGTTTGACTGAGAGTGAATGAGAGAAAGGTTTGATATAATTTATAGCTTTGGAAAGTACGTTCATAACCATAACTTACTTTCCCTTGTAAAGAAAAATAATATCAAAACTGAAGATTATATTTATTTGTTTAGAATCATTCCAACAAATAAGTAGTAACTAAACGATGTTTTAACAAATTTTTCATTTCGCACGCAATAATAAAAACTGACTGACAGTGTGTTGCTATTAATTGCGGAGAAAGAATGTATAGTCACGAACAAGCATACTCATTATAGTTGCGTTAAAATTGTTTTAAAAAAGCCAAAAAGGAAAGGTTTTCGAAATTATCCTTCTTCGTAGGAAGCAACATTGAAAATCGTAAATAAGGAAAACAGAATATGAATTGAAATTGGAACAAATTAGTGGAATACATTAAATAATTTAAGCAACAAAAATGCTTCTTATTCGTCGGATGATAAGCAGAAACGTGAGTGACTTAATATGATTTAATTCAGACAATAATCTCAAACCAGAAGAAAAATTATTACTGTGCTGACAACAGAATGTATAAATTGTACGAGCGCACAGACTGATTTTTGACCGATCTAGCTGGCCAAAAGTTAATTTCCTAGAACTACCCCCTGGTAAAAAATAATATGTTATTGGGACATCCAAATAGTCCCTCGAACCAACCCCATTGTTCATAACGTATAAATTGATGTTTTTTCAATTAATGTAAGCACAATTCAATAAAACATAATAAATCTAATCAGTTTTAAGCAATAAACAATTTTGTTCAGCTAGATCGACCCAATACCAATCTGTCCAGCGATCGTTATCAATATTTTATGAACGCATCGTTATACCGTTATTCAAATTTTGTGTAAGAGTTCTTAATATTAGTCTCTACACATTTACAGTCCTAAACATATGAACCGTTCACAGGCCAAAGTGATGAAGTACCTCTCCAATTTGTTCACATTTCACTGCCAACTTGATTGCAGCTTAATTTTCCAATGTAAAATAAATTTCCTTACTAACTAGGCTTAGTACCATTGAATAGCAAATAATGAAAAATAATAGTATTAAACAATAATTGACTACCACTACCTTGTTGACTGTCCAGACAGCAACATGTCAGTCACATACAGACTGTTAACTTTTCTAATTTATATAGTTTAAATAGTTTTGTAACACTACGTAAACACAATGTTTTGTTTATCTCTTGAAAAGGATCTAAATTCAGATCGAAACGTTGAGAAAAATTTCGTGATATTTTGCAAATAGCGTTTAAGTGTATAATTGATCGAACCAACGCGCCGATAACATTTAATTTTTGCTTGAAGCTCATTACGATCGCTATACATTAAACTGTTATTAAATAATAATATTAAAACACTATTTATAATAATTAAAGTAACTTCTTTATGTTCTATTTTAAGAGTTAATCGATTCAGGAAATGTATGACTCATATATCTTAACCACTGTTTCAAAACCATGATTATATGTATTTTGAATACGTTGTCTCGTATCCTACAAAGCTCGATCTCCTTTTAATTAAAATGTATACTCATGACTTATGCAAGACATAAATAAGGGCTTTTGGCATAATATACATTAGGAATGATCAACATCCAACTAAATATCAAAAAACTATTAATGAACAATTTCTAAAAACCTAACGAATAATATATGTGTATTGTATACAGAGTAAATTATGTCTTTTAATCCTACCACCCCTGGTAGAAAATATTCGATGAAACCGGGGAATATGATTGTTGTACTAATTATTTGAGTGTATAGTGAATATGAAATATACTGTATGTACATACAATGGACAAATTAGTGACATTTCAAGCATTACTATTAGTAAATGCATTCTTTTCCTTTTCTACCAAATATGAATAGTAAACCGTGTTCCTCTATGTCAAAATTAGTAATTGAAGTAGAATAACAAAATATTACAATTAACACTTATTAATATTTCTATTGCCGAAGATGACGATAGACATTGTCAAAATAATGTTCTTAAACTCTCCCTAAGTCAGTGTTCAATTTCCTAACTTCGAGTATTATGAAATAACAAATATATTCAATTTTATATTAATATTTTACGTAGTACACGTCAAGTTGGATCATTGTATTTGCCTTTATCGTTATCAGAAATATTTTCCGCATTGGAGATATGCATGATTGCAATGATAAACACTTGATTTGTTTGATCGAACATTTTCTGTCGGGGGTAGTAGAAAATCGCATAAAGTCAAATAAGATCAGTTTCTCTTTGGCGTGACAACTTTGTCTCGCCCGATTGCTGAAATACAGCGGCAAACACAAGAATGATTGAAATTGAAATTTATGTATACGCGTGTTAATAACTTTAGCACTAGATGCTTTTTCACGTGTTGATAGCATCCTCGCCGTACCGTACGACGTCAAACTACTTTTGTACATTCGCCAAGTTTCACGTAATGCGTTGACAGTCCATTTTGCACTGTAATAATATTAACGTGGTACACAGTTGTCGATATCTATCTTCATTTCTATGAATATATTGACTTTCACTAAAATTTTCAACACTTTATCTACCGCAAGCTTATTATTAGGATTTTTAATAATTGTAATGAGCTAAAAGGAAGCTGAGATATCTTCTTTCAAATAAGAACCCCAAAGGAAACAATTAGATTACGTTACTTGAAGATGACTTGTTGATTCGCGATTGAAATTACTGTTGCTAATGAATAGACAGTGAATCATTGTGCATCATGAGAATTTTGCACCTGATTTGAAACAAACTAAAGTAAAACAGGAGTTTACTCTTTTCTTAATATGTTAAATATGTAGGTTGGAAAAAATATAATAGTATTTTAGTAAGTTCTTTTAATGTCTTTACTATTTTAAATTACACCTACTCATTTTGTCATAAATCGCATAAAATCCACTGTGTACTAATGGAAGGACTGTTTAAAGAATCAAACAATCAAAAATTATGAAATAATCGTCCGTAGATGATTTAATTACATATCTCAGTCTTCATAATCAATTATATATCTCAATCCAATTCAATATGAATGTTATGTCTCTCATTTAAACTGAAATAGAGTTCTATTCTTTTGCGAGTGTAGATACACAATAAATGTAAATTTTATTCTGGAAAATGATTACAAACAATGGTAATCGTACGGCAAGGGGTAAACTACAAGTACACTAAACTCGCTACAATAAGCTGTAACAAACAGCAACTGCGGCCCTGCGAACTAATCAAACTAATAGAATGTTTGGAAATCAAAATTGCAATCACAGGAATGTAGAATTAAACTTACTTCTGACCACTCAATTTCTTTACTCGTTTCATGGTTTTCAGTAAACTATCAAATTTCTATCATCTTTTGGAGTTTCCTCGCTTCTATTATTTTATAAGACGTAGTGCAAATACACCTGTGCTAATGCACCTTTGGAAATATAACGTTGACGAACGAAAAATTTCCAAAAATTATCTAGGTATGTATTGCATACTTGTCTTTTAAAATCAAGAAAATTCCACAAATATGGTAGGTATGCAGACAAATTTTTTCCTTCATTTTGCTCCAAAAATGCATGGGGTCCAATAACCGTGTACACGGTTTACATTAGAACAGCAGTGCACAGAGAGATGGTTAACAATGTAGATAATATTTTGAGTACTGGTACAGCAATTTTTAGTGGTGACTCTGAGTCGAGTGCTAAGGGTTGAAGTTTCCTTTATCAGCAATCACCGTATAACACTGTGTCTCTTGAAATAAATCTCATATGAGATTTTCTAATAAAGAAACACTGTCTCTGAGTGAAAAGAAAATAAGACAGTAAAATTTTCCGGTGTGGTTGCAAATGGAACTAATCAAACTAATAGAATGTTTGGAAATCAAAATTGCAATCACAGGAATGTAGAATTAAACTTACTTCTGACCACTCAATTTCTTTACTCGTTTCATGGTTTTCAGTAAACTATCAATTTTCTATCCTCTTTTGGAGTTTCCTCGCTTCTATTATTTTATAAGACGTAGTGCAAATACACCTGTGCTAATGCACCTTTGGAAATATAACGTTGACGAACGAAAAATTTCCAAAAATTATCTAGGTATGTATTGCATACTTGTCTTTTAAAATCAGTAAAATTCCACAAATATGGTACATATGCAGACAAATTTTTTCTTTCATTTTGCTCCAAAAATGCATGGGGTCCAATAACCGTGTACACGGTTTACATTAGAACAGCAGTGCACAGAGAGATGGTTAACAATGTAGATAATATTTTGAGTACTGGTACAGCAATTTTTAGTGGTGACTCTGAGTCGAGTGCTAAGGGTTGAAGTTTCCTTTATCAGCAATCACCGTATAACACTGTGTCTCTTGAAATAAATCTCATATGAGATTTTCTAATAAAGAAACACTGTCTCTGAGTGAAAAGAAAATAAGACAGTAAAATTTTCCGGTGTGGTTGCAAATGGAACTAATCAAACTAATAGAATGTTTGGAAATCAAAATTGCAATCACAGGAATGTAGAATTAAACTTACTTCTGACCACTCAATTTCTTTACTCGTTTCATGGTTTTCAGTAAACTATCAATTTTCTATCCTCTTTTGGAGTTTCCTCGCTTCTATTATTTTATAAGACGTAGTGCAAATACACCTGTGCTAATGCACCTTTGGAAATATAACGTTGACGAACGAAAAATTTCCAAAAATTATCTAGGTATGTATTGCATACTTGTCTTTTAAAATCAGTAAAATTCCACAAATATGGTACATATGCAGACAAATTTTTTCTTTCATTTTGCTCCAAAAATGCATGGGGTCCAATAACCGTGTACACGGTTTACATTAGAACAGCAGTGCACAGAGAGATGGTTAACAATGTAGATAATATTTTGAGTACTGGTACAGCAATTTTTAGTGGTGACTCTGAGTCGAGTGCTAAGGGTTGAAGTTTCCTTTATCAGCAATCACCGTATAACACTGTGTCTCTTGAAATAAATCTCATATGAGATTTTCTAATAAAGAAACACTGTCTCTGAGTGAAAAGAAAATAAGACAGTAAAATTTTCCGGTGTGGTTGCAAATGGAACTAATCAAACTAATAGAATGTTTGGAAATCAAAATTGCAATCACAGGAATGTAGAATTAAACTTACTTCTGACCACTCAATTTCTTTACTCGTTTCATGGTTTTCAGTAAACTATCAATTTTCTATCCTCTTTTGGAGTTTCCTCGCTTCTATTATTTTATAAGACGTAGTGCAAATACACCTGTGCTAATGCACCTTTGGAAATATAACGTTGACGAACGAAAAATTTCCAAAAATTATCTAGGTATGTATTGCATACTTGTCTTTTAAAATCAAGAAAATTCCACAAATATGGTAGGTATGCAGACAAATTTTTTCCTTCATTTTGCTCCAAAAATGCATGGGGTCCAATAACCGTGTACACGGTTTACATTAGAACAGCAGTGCACAGAGAGATGGTTAACAATGTAGATAATATTTTGAGTACTGGTACAGCAATTTTTAGTGGTGACTCTGAGTCGAGTGCTAAGGGTTGAAGTTTCCTTTATCAGCAATCACCGTATAACACTGTGTCTCCGAGTGAAAAGAAAATAAGTTTTCCGGTGTGGTTGCAAATGTTTTACGAAGACCGCGGGAATATTTCGGGTTGATCTGTGGGATCCTGTTAGTGAAAGATGGGATAAAATGGTGATTACTCACAGTAGGGTTCGGCATGCAGCGTCGCGGCGGTGGCGGCATGGGATCCGGGGCAGCGCGATAAGGCGGCGGCGAATACCTTCCCGAAGGGAAACAGCCCGGAGCAGTGATCGGGGCCCCGTGAAGACCCTTGCTCCCCATCATCTTGTCCGGTGAGTACATCATCCTGCCGCCCGTTAAGTCTAAGCTTCGGGTTGAGACTTAAACTAGTGAAAAATCGGCACCCTCGAAACGGAACGATACTAGCAGCGACAGCTGCGCTTCTTCTTCTTCACCTCGATACTGTTGGTTCGCATCTGTGTGACAAGAATTCTCGGTGTCCTCGAACCCCGCGAAAGTACTTTTACCTTCACTTTCACCAAATCGCTTAAAATAGGATCCCGACGCACCAATCCTCCGAATCACCGTGGAGGGTCGAATGTGCACACGATCGACGCAACATCTACACTCCCTCGTTTTTACGATCCCCAACACTCATCCTTGTCATCGTAGGACGAAGGACCGATCAGTCTGCCGGTTCCAGTACGATCAACGAAACGGATAGTGGATCTCGCATGTTTGCACGTGATCACGCACACAAAACGGTTCAAATTCGCACAGTTTCTCGCGTTGCTTTTATGCTCTAATCATCGCAACGGCCACGAGGGCGATCGACCATTCCGATGGGATCGAACGAATCCAATTAAACTTGCACTTCACAAAAGAAATGGAGACAGAGGGAGAAGGGGAGGAGTGGCAGAGGGGGTGGTGGTGAAGGGTATCACGTCGTTCCTCCCGTTGGTACGAGTAAGTAATTTCCTATTGAGAAGCAGCTGATTCCCAAAAGAAGTCCACTGACGTGTAGAGGAACAGCGTCGCAACCAGAGAAACGATAATCGGATTAGTGCGACGAGGACAATCTCCGCCGAAGTGAAAATATACACGAGGTTAAGAGAATTTTCGGATGTTGTCAACAGTTTTAATTAACCACGTAGAACACCGGATACGCGGATGTTGTCCCGATGCTCTGCACTTTTTGGTGCTGACTGGCCGCCGAAGAGTGCTCCACAGATGAACTCTTCCACGGTGGATGGCGGGAGTAGACGAAGCAGAGGGAAACGATGGGGCAGGGGGTGGTGGCTAACCAGGATATTCGCGAAGCGGCGCGTGCTCGTTGCGTGAGGGGTTGTTCGTCACGGGGTGAGTCGAGAACAACCGGAACGGAGGGGCATGTCGTGCATAGGCGGAGTCTAATGCAGCTACGCGTGCGCCCCTAATCTGATCCATGTCGGCCATCTTTGCCTTTGCTTGCTGCTTGGCATGGGTGTCGCTAACCGCGACCACCGTTTGTCCATCCTACCTGCATTCAACCCTCCCTCTATCCTCTGTTCAACCTATCCTTTTTTCTCTCTTTCCCTGTTCCGTCCTCTTTTTTCTTTCTTCTCCCACCACCTCTGTTATACACCCTACCCAGCTACCGGCGAGCTACCCCCGTAAGTACTGAACCTTGCCTCGCGCAACCTTGTCTTGTCGAAGGTGCTTCGTGTCTTTTACCCTACTATTCGTCTCCCACATCACGCTTTTGTTCGACCACCGCGAAATCTCTCGTTCGACTGTCGTCGCTATTGTTGGATTAGTAGCTATATCGTAAACTGGTCGGCCCCGGTCATTCTTCAGTTTAACACGCAGCCCGTTGCTACTGCTTCGCGCGTCGCGTCGCGTCGATTCTCATTTACGTACGATAAATCGCGTATTCAAACTGTTAGATTGTCCCAAAAGTTTATTTCGCAGTGCGTACACTTAATATCGTTACGTCACACGAGTATTAGGTTATGTTAACTCAGACCTAACACAGTCTGTTTTATTACCAAGTAATGAAAAGTTATAAAGTTATAAAGTAATGAAAAGTAATAAACAGATGATCACGTTGTTTGTATATGTATGCTTGTGTGATGTAACAATATTGAATGTACGCATTGCGAAAGAAACATAATACATTACAAGGATTTTCAACATTTTCAGTTGTTTTCAGGAGAGTTTCGTTTCTTCTTGGAACGTTCCATTTTCTCACTGCTCCATTGTCAAACCTACATACAGTTTAGATTTAACACTAACCGTATCATGGCCAGGCTTTATTTTGTAATTATTGAATTTATTGAAATATTGTGCTTCCATCAGAAATTATTCAATAAATTTCTTTATTTAATCACGCATTATTATGAAAATTGTGAAAAATCTAAATAAGTTCAGTCTTGTCATTTTTATAAAAATGTTTTCTATAGGACAATGTGTATCCGACACATTTTGTTGCCTGTACCTACGGTTAGAGTTAAGAGCCGTTAACAGTTCGAGAGTTTGAACATTTCAGTTAACAATCATTTACGCAGTCATCAATATATCATTTAAAAAATAATATTAGGGAATGACGTACGAGCTGATGAATTGGTAAATCGATATTATGAAATAAATGGTACTTAATCCGTTTAAAATTTTAATGAAACTGTAAAATTTACCGGAATATTACAACCATATTGTTAATGAGATTACAAAATATAGCTACATTTTCATTTAAATAATCGAAGTTCTTATCACTTTTGTCAAGATATACATTTTTCATATATTAATTCCCATCTTATTATAATAATTGTGAAAGTATTTATTCAAATCTACTAAACACTGAATATTCACATGTAAATTAAACCATTAATTTATCAATTTATGTAATTTAAATTTGTTTGATAAAAGAATATACTACATTTGCAACTTCTCCCATTCTTGCAGTTTAAAACAATTTCGATCTTAAAGTACGGATCAATCTTTCATCTTACTTAGTCAGTATTAATCGTATCAAGTTTGCTTTTTAATTATAACTGAGAAAGTTAATCTCTCGGAATATGTTATCTTGGAGATTTGTTCCACAATAAAAAATATAATTTATGATTTTAAGAATAAGTTTGTGAAAATATTTATCCAAATATACTAGACTTTGATTAATCAAAAGTCAACTAAAATGTTGAATTTCAATTTAACTAATTTAATATAGTTTATGATTTTAAGAATAAGTTTGTGAAAATATTTATCCAAATATACTAGACTTTGATTAATCAAAAGTCAACTAAAATGTTGAATTTCAATTTAACTAATTTAATATAGTTTATGATTTTAAGAATAAGTTTGTGAAAATATTTATCCAAATATACTAGACTTTGATTAATCAAAAGTCAACTAAAATGTTGAATTTCAATTTAACTAATTTAATATAGTTTATGATTTTAAGAATAAGTTTGTGAAAATATTTATCCAAATATACTAGACTTTGATTAATCAAAAGTCAACTAAAATGTTGAATTTCAATTTAACTAATTTAATATAGTTTATGATTTTAAGAATAAGTTTGTGAAAATATTTATCCAAATATACTAGACTTTGATTAATCAAAAGTCAACTAAAATGTTGAATTATAAATTTACCTAATTTAAATTGGTTTGACAAAAGATATACTATTAGATTGTTGCAAATAAAATGACCGTTTTGAATCTTTAACATAAACTTTAATTTCACAAGCTTTATATATTTATTTAATCGAAATAATTTCCATCGACATCAATATTTTTACTGTTTTTTTTCGCAATATGTGGTCGAACATGTGGAGGAAAATTACACCACGTCTATTGATTAATGCCGGCTGTTGAACACGCAGTTTTTCGTACATTATATCAATTTCCTAATAACGTGCAATACCCTTTGCTAACCACCATACAGACACCAATATTTTATGGGTGAATGTAGGGCAATATTAAAAGGCGGATGAAGGTTCGCTTTCGGCATACGTTTTGGAGTTTCATCTGCGTCTAACCATTGTGCAGAAGGTCGTCGATTGTCGTAGAGAATCCATTTTTCATCACAGGTAATTATCCTGTTTAATATGCCTTCATTATTCTGTCGAAAAAGTAATGAAGAACTGATCTCCAGACGGCACATCTTGTTTCTTTTAAAGAGCTCATATGGGACCCATTTATCTAACTTTTTTACTCTTCCCAAAGCCTCCAGATGTTGTAAGACAGTTAAATAGAGTATATTGGTTCTCTCCACGATTTCCCGAACAGTTAGACGTGAATTTCTTTCAACTATATCTTTGAAATCTGAATGTTTGACATATGACCACGAGGCTCACTTTCCAGAGTTGTATCTCCGGAACGAAATTTTTATTTTTTGCTGCTTCAGACGCAGTATGTCGAAGTTTGAACTCGTACAAGTAAATTATACAAATTTCCTTCTTTTCCATGGTGAACGAAAATCGATTTTGCATCATGTACACTGTACAATATCAATAATCTTATCCTCGCAAATTCATGTACGACATATGTACTTTTCAAATTGTACAACTTCAACGCCATCTTTCGTGGCAAAACTAAATTACAAAGGCGGGAAGTTTCAAATGTGAAAAACGGTCATTTCAATTGCAACAACGTAATGCATGTGCAACTTTTCTCATTCTTGCAAAATAAAATCAATTTTGATCTTAGAGTACGGATCAATCTTTCATTTTACTTAAACAGTATTAGTCGTATAAAGTTTGCCTCTTAATTACAATATAACTGAAAAAAGTCAATCTATCGGAGTATCTCACTTTAGAGATTCGTTCACGATAAAAAATATAGTTCATGATTCTAAGAACAAGTTTGTGTCTATAAAATTCTGACAAGTACATGTATTTTCATGTACATGTATTTTCACAGCTGGATAATTAAAAATTTATCTACAAAATTTAATCAATATACTCTTATCTTCAATCGTATTTTTTACAAAACGAGAGTTTGATGTATTACATGTATTGAATACTACATTTTCATAAAAAATGGATATAAATGACATAAATGTTCATATAATAACTAGATAAATTTTTGGAAAATTTTAAAAATTACAGATGTCAATATATGATTTATCAATACAGTAGACAATTTTTATTTTTCAAAAAGATCCGCAGTCTAATTGTACACACATTATAGTTACATACAAAGTAAAATTACATATTGTATTTCATATTAGATACACATTCTACAATACTTTGTACATACATACATATACATATGTACTTCAGTCTCTTATTGATTTTCCATCTTCTACTGTCTTTAAGAAAACAGAAGTGATATGTACTTACATTATTGCATCATAATAGTAATTTTAAAACTGAGATCATAAATATATGTGTAAATATAAATATATGTATGCATTATGTATATGTATTTTATGATTGAATTAAATACGTTATTGATCGATTTCCACATTCTTACATAAATCTCATAAATGAATAATCCACATTGGATAACATTTTTATTAATGGAGCTATTATTTATGCATAGATTTTAATTAACTTTCACTGACCTTCGCGAATTCAAAATATGTGACTTCTTATTGTCCGAGACAGTAGTTCACAGAAAAAAATATTATATGTTTAAACGAATCTTAAAATTGCTAATTATTTAAAAATCTTCGATACTTCTGCTTTAATACATTGTATGGCTGATCTTAACTCATTGTAAGACTGTTGTGATTCTCCTGAGAAATGTTGTAACTAGAATATTCTGTATGTATTTATGAAGAAGTGGGTGAAATATAAAACAGTAAGAGATTAGAAATAGTCAAGAAAATATTGTAATGTTTTTTTTAGCGTAACAAAGTCACTCAGGGATGAAATCAATTTTTATTTTATTCCTGCTTCCCACAATCGATGCAAGATATTTTTATTTTGCATAGAGATCCGCAATCTAGTTGTACCATTTAAAGTTAACTCACAACAGTTTTATTTGTAGTGATACATAGCCGAAAGCTATGTTATTAATAATGAATAATGATTGCATGCACAATCGGAATTCTAAGGCAATTGAGAATGCTTTAACGATCAGCTACAGCTATTTGATCGGTCGTGTCTTCGTAGTAAGTGCAGATTTGTGTGAGCTATTTCATAATGAATTTTTAAGGTGTCATGGACCCTTCGTAACCCAGATCCCCTCTGTTACTCCCACAAGGCTCTGGGACTTTCGTCGATCCAATAAACGAATAAAGCCGTTTCACGCTATTCTTGACTCTGAGATCCCAATCCAACTGACCAACACAGAAGCTGATTTTACCATTCTTTTATCCTAGTCCGTATAGAGTAAAGAATTTCGAACACATATTTCTAACAATCAGATCAGGTAATGTATATTGAAAACGTACAATGACTTCCACTAATATTCGTACACCCTTAAAAGGACGATAACTTTATTAATGTCGGACCTTACAATTTGAACTTCTTTGAAAAGTTAGAATAATTAATAATAGATAGACGGTTTCGGCGCACAGGTTCGATCAAAAATAAACTAAAATTATATTGAGGTTTGAATTTGTCGCCTATTATGGGTGGCTGTAATGTAATTTAAATTAGATATCTATTTTCCATAATTATATTTTTATTTACACAGGAAGTAAGGTACAGTGACTCCCACTAATATTCGGACACTCTTACAAAGACGATAACTTTTTTAATATTGTACTACATGATTTGAATTTTTTTGGCAAGCTAGTGCAATTAGTTTGCCACAGGATGTGATAAAAAATTTTGTGAAAAATCGCAATTCCTCTGAATTATAAAAAAAATACTAACAGTTGCATTTTACAACTTTTTTATGTGGACCTATATTGAAAATTTTTTAAATACATTTTGTAGATCTATGTCAATTATATGCCCTATGAAAGTGTCATCGCAATCGGCTGATGTGGAAAATAACGACAACGATTGAAAGATGCAAGAATCATTAGATTTACTGCAGTTGAAGGCCGAAAATCCTGAAAATCTGCAATTTTTAACATATTTAAACGTTTGTAGCTCATTGCAACGTTGACCGATTTTTACGAAATTTTCAGAATATGTTTAATTGACACAGGTCTATAAAACGTATTTATTAAATTTTCAACGTGGGTCCACATAAAAAAGTTGTAAAATGCAACTTTCGGTATTTTTTTTATAATTCCGATCAATTGCAATTTTTGACAAAATTCTTTTTTCGCATCCTGTAGCAAACTAATTGCTCTAGCTTCTAAAAAAATGTTCAAATCGTATAGTACAATACTAAAACAGTTATCGTCTTTTTAAGAGTGTCCGAATATTAGTGGGAGTCACTGTAAGTATTTCATCATTTTAACTTACTTCCCATAAACAAATTTGTTAATGTCTGCTGATACCTTATGTTCTTTTTTAAGTTAAAAAGGTTAAATGCTTGCCTTACTTCCTGTGTAAATCAAAATTAATGATAGAAAATAGATATATAATTTAAATTAGATTATAATCATACACAGCCTAAGAAAGTGCCAGTTACAGTGATAGTGATACAAGTGATGACGAGATGTGAAGTACTTCAGCTTTCTATGTAACTCAAAAAGTTCAAGTATTTCATTATTTATATTTTATTGTGTTCCATATATGAGAATATAATAATATATGAGAATGCAATATACACTACTGAGCAAAAGAAAGAAGCACTCGACCATGTTTAATAGAAAAGCGTAAAAAATCAAATAAGAACACAGTCATCGTCTACTTCTAATTGGTCAAGTTTCAATTCTCTGTTCGTTAGTATTCACTGTTTACTTTGTAACCTTCAACAAGGATTCAGTCCATTATCTACCAGCATGGAAGTAACACATTATTCATAAAGATTTTCTTTCCTATATAACATGTAAGAAAAATAAGTTTATTCTCGAGTTTAAAACATTGTTTTTCCTTTTCTTTTAAAATACGGTTATTTTTGCAATGTTACATTTTGTTTCAGACGCAAAAATCTCTTGAAAATGATCCTCATCAGGATCGAAACGTCGGGATTTCAACTTGCAAATTTGTTATAAAACATGGAATTTTTTAGTTTATTTTTGATCGAACCTGTGCGCCGAAACCATCTATCTATTATCAATTCTTTTCGATCGCAAAACTATCGCAATATTTAGAATAATTGATTTGCAATTATAATATACCTACTTATAATCTGCAACTAATCCTTTATTTAAATTTGGACTGTAATGCTGTTATTACCAAGCTGACATATTATGTTGTTCCATATAAATAGTGACGTTTATTCTGACAAGGTCTATGTAATTATATTAATTTGGTCTTCATAAAACGTGCATCTTAACACTCTCGCATGCTACACTGTTCATAACAGCCCTTATTCTTGCAGTTCAATATGATTAGACTGCGGATGTTTATGCAATTTAGAATTTCTATACACGAATTTTAAGAAATCACTCGGATCAAATAGAATTTTATTTTCCGTGATAACCACCTTTTTAGATCTGAAATAAATAAAAATCGTACTAAATTCTGTTGTGTTTTATATCCCAGCATTTTCTGAAAATGTTCGTAAGCCGTAATTGCATAAACATCCGCAGTCGAATTATGATTTTCTATACCTAGAAATTATTCCTGCTGAAAATTTCAAAAAATTATTAATTATTATTATTCGAGAAGTATACATGAAAGAAATGCATACAAATAAAAAGATTTGTATAGATCTACAAAGGTCGATACACCAGATAAAAAGGTATTAATTATTTGTTACTATTACTTTCACGTCATAAGTAGTCAATCTGAACTGCAAAATACGAGGTCTGTTAGCAATAAATATTTCGATTGTATAAATCTGTGCGAACAAAATATCGTTATTAGTAGAGAGCGAATCTTTATGCTAAATAAAAATTTTCTGCCTGTACTGCAGCAAACCAGTACAAAATTGAAATTGATATTCTTTCCCAATATGTCTAATAGGTTGAAAATAATACAACAGTATTTTTCAATTTTACAGAACTGGATGACAATGCAATATTAAATCGGTTTCATGTCTGTCTGTTTGTTTAATAACGAGTTATTAACGAATAATCATTTAAATAAAAAAAATTTTTTTTGAACCACGTTTTTAAGACGAACTAAAAATAATTATTTATATTATTTAAATAAAAATTAAAAGGAACTCTAAATAATTATATAAATTATTTAAATAAAAATTAAAACGAATTAAAAATAATTATTTAAATTATTTAAATAAAAATTAAAACGAACTAAAAATAATTATTTAAATTATTTAAATAAAAATTAAGACGAACTAAAAATAATTATATAAATTATTTAAATAAAAATAAAACGAACTAAAAATAATTATTTAAATTATGTAAATAAAAAAAATAAATAATGAAACAAATTTTAATATACGGACCAAAAAGTACAATTAAGACGGATTAAAAAGTATAATTTAAAATGCACTAAAAAATATAAAATAAAATTTTCCCTAGCCTCATACAGATAGTCCTGAAAAATTTTGATTGTGCATTTTTAAAAGCTATGAAAATACTTGTAAGATTTGAAACGAAAATGTAGGGCTCATGCAATAGATGCATGAATAGTTCACCTAAATCAGTAAATTTTATTGCACTACAAATGATATGAATTGTTGCGCGAGGTTTCTTAACGATAGCTACTCTCTAAACTCTTTACTATTATCTTGCGCCAAAAATAATTTTTAAAACGTGATTTATATTAACAAAGGTGTGAAGAAAACCAAATTCAAAGACAAAGTATGTAAAAACTTACATGCTTATAAAAGTATTAATTTACATTCTTAATGAGTATTGAACAACGTGTTGGTTCCATGCCGGTGACATGTAGACTGAAGAAGTATTATAGATTTGAATCAAACTTTGTTAATATGAATCACGTTTTAAAAATTATTTTTGATAATCCTTACAGACGCAATAATGAGATATATTATTCTTGAAGATGGTCTATACTATAGACCGAAACGTTGAATTAAATTTCATTCTATTTTGCAAACTTGCTTATTGTTCCAATTGATCGAACCAGGGCGCCGATAACATTAATATATTGTTGTAAAGGAATGCTCTTCATTTTAAAAGAAGAATAGAGAAAAAATATTAAACAGCTTAGTCAGGGCATCCAGATGAAGATAACCATCTTTCTTCTGCCAAACATACTATTTTCAAAATGTCCAAGCTTAAGTGTTCGTTACGATTACAATTTTTATTAACTTCCCGATTCATAGGGAAGTTACTGTAATTTATTGTATTAATTTCTTTATTTTCGAGCTAGGTAGATATTTAAGAAGCAATGCAAACTGTGTACATACATGTCGATACGAGAAAGTTCATTTTTCGGCAAAATGTCACACGATGTTCTAATCCGGACCACTGTGCCCCGGCCACGAAGTTTTCAGAGAAATCGTGCGATGATGAGTAGAGAAGAGTGGATAGAAGAAAAGAAGAGAAGAGGAAAGGCGGAAGTGGTACATCGATATGGGATAAGTAGGGATAACTTTATTTATTGGATAAAGTGAACGTAGCCAATGATTCATTCCGCGGGTGAAGAAGAGGCGGCAGTAGGAAGAGTAACGGTGGTATGGTTGCGCGACTAGACAGGTCAGCATGAGCAGGGGAGGAAGACAGGAAGGACAGGGACAGGGCAGAGCAGCGGTAGACGAGATGGAATGTGTACGATGGAAGAGGAAGCGGTGAGACGTGGAGCAGCGAGAGCGAGGAGAGAGGGTGCAGCGAGTTCGGCGGCAGTCGTTTTCCGAGGGATGTTGGGCGGAAGGTTCCCGCGGGGCCTGTGTTATCGCCTCGGCAGGATGACCAGCCCGCGGTATCAAATATTAAACCTACTTGCACCGGCAGCCTATCCTCGACAAGGTATCCAAACCTTCCCTCCGACCCGATCCTCCAACTACCCCTCATCCTCGGACCATCACCGACTCGCCACCACTGTCTGCCATCAAAACCTACGCCTAGTAGGTTTACTGCCACGTCTCGATCTCTCCGGTTTCTCCTTTCCGCGATGGTTAGGCTGTTTCTGCGCACCTTTCCGAATAACGGGACCTGGTGATATCTTCTTCGTCGAACGGCAGTTTCCTCCCCGGCCCGGATCAAATTGATTCTTCGAGTTCGAGCAAGAATGCTAACACGACTCTCCAGGATTTTTCGAGTTTCTGCTTTTCTCGACGGTATGCTCGGAGAAAGGGAAACGGTGACACATGTCGTAACGGGTTTGATTAATTGAATAATAAAAATTATATATTGAAATTATCAAGGAAGTGGTTACTTGCGCTACCGATCGATTAACCCCTTGCCCTAGGATTTCTTTTAAGAATTTAACGACTAAAACTCTTTTTGTAATTTTTAATTTCGTACAGAAGGAGAACATTTATATTTATTGTACGCCTGTATGTTCTCCGATAACTGTACGCTAACGAAACCAAAATAGAATTTTCATTCGGTTCAAAGGAAGTTAGTAACATACATATTTATTAGACTCTGTTTATAATCTTCATCGCGATTCATACACGATATTGTAGAGCAAGGGGTTAACAAAATTATGATCAAATTAAAGAGTTTCATTATAGCTTACTATCACTTACACTTATTTAAATATATGTAATTCTGTTCGCGAAGCACACAAATTAAGTACGATCATGCCGATATATATTAATTTTACAAAAATTATAAAATTCTATAGGGTCTTATCGTTCCTTAAAAAAAATTAAGCATTGTTACTTAAATTTTAAATTAATTTTTTAATATTGAAACAGTTTATATTTCATTCTCCCTTTCATTCTAGCCTTCAATTAAAAGACAAATGATTATGCTACCTTTGTAAAGTCAATATACTGCAGCTATTTAAATTTTCATGGAGCAGGGGAGACTTTAAATTATTATTCAAAAAGACATGTTTTTGATATAAACAGGTGAATATATATATATGAATTACTAATTTAATCGTTATAACTATATGATAAAAATGTATAAATATTTATTTATAATTTATTATATTATTTTATATTAATTTTTTTAATATATATATATATATATAAATTATTAAATTTTTTTAATAATCTATTAAATTTTATAATTAATTATATAAATTTTAAATATATATATATATATATATTTGCTTACAATACTATTCTTAAAGAAAACTAATATAATTATACATATATGCTGTTACCGCATTGCAAAACCCGACTAGACTCTCAGACGTACAAATCCAGAATGAAAAACGCGCCATATCATACCAACTTGACATGTTCACAAAAACAAAAGTAAAATCAAACATTGCCAGCTTTGAAACTCGAAACTTAACAAAATGCACTTGATTCGCATGTAAATAGACTATGTTGTATACTGTTTTCAGATGAACTTTGAATTTATTTTTAAATTTAAATATTGTCCAGATTTAGGTATCAGTTTTGGACTATCCAGACTTAGAGCACTTCACCTTAGTCCCGTATCCGCTGCACGTCATCTTAGGCGGAGTTGAGTCCCACATTCTTCCCCTCCACCGCCTCTTTAAGGAATTGGGCGGGGGGAGGATTTTAGTCTGCAAAAGTTCAAAACTTATTGTATTGTTTAAAACAACAATACGATGCTGACTTTGTTATTTTCGACTGTTTAAAATAAGTCGTTTAAAAACCTCCAACGGGCTGTAGCTCCGTTAATTTGCAAATTTCTATTCTAATTCTTTGAGATCGTAATTTTCGTGATGTTTATTTAAACATATGCTATAGATGTCAAATTTATAATAAATTGTAAATTATGCCTTACATGTATAATAAATATGGGCCAAATTGTATCTTGTTTGGTGTTACTTCAATCAGAAAAATAAAAATTTCATTAAAAATAAGTAAAAAGTAAAGAAGTTTCTGGTTAGAGCGTCATTTTGTAGGCCTGGCTTATAAGTAAAAAAGTCAGAGATGTCTGTTTTTCATTGAGATTTTTCAAACATAATTTCTATTGTTTGAACTACATAGTATACATACTTAACAAAAATTTAATAACTGTCTTTACTGCTAGCTGCCTTTGAAAACCGATAGAACCGAATTCATATTTACATTGTGACATTTTCATTCTTATCGATTACAGACCAACAAACTAGTTAATTTTAGTACCTTTTATCAATAATGACAAAAGAGAAGTGTGTTTGTCACGAAAATGTATAGTTCCATCGATACGGAATGAGTCAAAACTGGAATACGTATAATCAGGTAGACCGCTGCACCCCGTGCAAGCTGCATATTATGGCTTTGATCAAGGGTAACAATTACGCCAGTTGAGTTGACCAGTGCGGTTGCTCAAAAATGGGGTAAATGAAAAGCAACCGGAAATATGACCCTAATGTATTATTTCTCCAATCGATGTAATAAATGCATTTGATAATCTACCAGGATGTAATAACACATTTTGTTCCTATAATACAATGAAAGGTATAACTGAAGCGGATATACATACATATACAGGGTGTCCTACATAACAGTTTTCACGATTTTTTAAGTACTTGCGATAACCTGACAAACAATATTTTCAACATAAGTTGATCAGTTCTCGATGGGCTATATATTGCAATAAAAAGTTCGGAAAACATTTTTTCTGTAGTATTGTCAAGGTCACCTTTATTTTTTAAAAATGGAACTTCGTATTTTTTACTTAACAGTATTGTAGCCCGTGTCAAGACGAATTCAACGATCAGTATAGCATGAACTTGGGATGACCTTGAAGGCGAAGAAATGAAAATTTCAACAAAACGTGACAATGTAATTAAATGAGTGATAATAAGTTGTGTTTATTATTAAGACTCGAAATTGCATTCAATTCAGAAACCTTGACTAAATGAACGCAAACAATGAACCTTTTCACTGTTAGAATACATTTTATACAAGTTAATACCACGATTTGCTCTCGTGATAAGTCGAGAACAAACAGAAGAACTGTCTTAAGGTCTACTCACCAACTATCTTAATAGAAAAAGTGTTTCTTGAACTTTTTTATTGCAATATATAGGCAATCGAAAACTGATCAACTTTTATTGAAAATATTTTTGTCAGATTATCTCAAGTACTTAAAAAATCGTGAAAACTGTTATGTGCGACACCCTGTGTAGGTACCTATTATTCCACGAATATCTAGTAAGTTTCAGAATGTAACGCTTCAACTCTAACCGGCACATTCCGCTAACTAAGCACATTTAAATCTTCTTATACAAATGAAATTATATTTTTTTCTATTGAAGTTCAAATTTTATATGACACTACATCGTCCTGCTTATTTGTAGAGTTCTCTTTAGCAAAAATGGACTCATACGTAGCATAGTCATCGTACTTAGTAGCCTTTTTAGATCTGAAATAAATGAAAATCTGATTGATGAATTTTCTGATAACTTTCAAAAGCTATAATTACATAAAGATTTGCAGTTTAGTTATGGTTAATCGTAATTAGTCTAATTATGATTAATTGTAATTATAAGTACCTACAACTAAACTAAGTACCTACCTACACTTTTTTCGATCGTAATTGTAAGAATAATTGTGTGATGTTCAATCAATGATCAATCATTGATCGAACCTGTGCGCCGATAACATCGCACAATGGTTTTCGTAAGATGGCACCACATGGAGGTAAAGCTATCGTAACCAAATACCGAGTATGATTGTATAATCCTATAGCAAACTTTGTGTATAATATACTACCTCACAAGAAGTGTTGAAATATTTATAGACATTTATTTGTGTATCTCGATCTATGGACAAACTGTGCATAAGATCTTTTTTTCAATAAGTATGATGCACTGACTAACATACAATTTTTTATGTTAGTTTATCGGGCATATTAAGTTTATACAACCCTATTTGTGAATAATAATATGCTTTATTTCCTTGGTCGATGCAGCAGCGGAATTCTTCAACGGGAAGCTCAGAAGGGAACAATACTAACTAAAGAGCTAACTTTTTTATAATTGTTAGATTCTACTTAACTTCCATCTATTATCTTCACCTATTATAAATTTAGAGAGTTTGTAGTTCAAAATGATATCAAAAATTGGTTATGATGATGTTTGTGTGTTTTAATTTGCCGCCTTACTGGCCATGCATTACTATTGATCGATATCGATCCACCAATTGTGATGGGTCTCTCACATATGTATATGCCGAATTGCCTTTGCCTTTTGAACAGCACGTGCTCAGTTACATATCTGCCACCATGAGGTTTAAATAGTTTCCATACAACCTTCAATATTTGTTATAATGTATTGTCCAATTTTTACGCAACGTGAAAGTTCTATTAAAAATTTTATTTCTTTTTCGTTGGTTTTCTTTATGTTAATCTTTGCAAATTCTCATTTTGATATAT
Organism: Lasioglossum villosulum; assembly: GCA_963971365.1. Lineage (NCBI taxonomy): Eukaryota > Metazoa > Arthropoda > Insecta > Hymenoptera > Halictidae > Lasioglossum > Lasioglossum villosulum. The sequence goes on along the minus strand of OZ020498.1, from coordinate 28,099,699 downwards.
CACTTAAAATATTTTTCAGACGCAATAAGAATTAATATGCGATCGATATAAATGAGTTTATTTGCAATAATAATTCTTTGAAAAAGATCCACATCGGGATCGAAACGATAGAAACATGTACTAATTGCACATCTGTTGTTTGTTCTAAAAATTATCGAACCTGGCGCCGATATCATTTACAACTTTAATTATTTAAATTTTCGATCGAGAAGAATTCACCTTTTTTTAAGAGCTAACTCTTAGAACTAAAATATATTGGATGTTGAACTTAGAGGTGGGAGAAAAGTTAGGGGGTGGTTCTCCATGATAATAGAGAAGACGGAAATAAAGAATAAAAAATTGCGATTTCGGCTTCGTTATTTACTTATTGGTGTGCGACTACAAGTAGGAAAAAATTTATGCGATTCTCCATGACAATATAAGTCGAAAAAGTAGGATAAAAGAATTATGAATTCGGCTTCGTTATTTAGTTATTAGTAGCCTGCGGATGTTTATGCAATTTACAATTTTTGTAGACGAATTTTATGTAAGAAAGTGGAATAAAATACAATCGTATTTCCAAAGTAGTACTAGCCTTTGCAGATCTCAAAAAATATAAATTGTATTAAATTCTCCCGAATTTGATATTCAACACTATTTTGAAAAATTTCAGAACAGCTATGAATGCATCAAAATCGGCAGTCTTGTTATATACAGGGTGTTCGACTACAGGTGGGAGAAAATTTAAGGGGTGGTTCTTAACGATGATATAAGACGAAAATGAAGAATAAAAAATTGCGATTTCGGCTTCGTTAATTAGCTATTAACAATTAAAAATCAACAACGCGTCTAACGAAAGTGTACGTTGTGTACGTCAAAGAGTTCAATGTTGTCCAACGATTTGTTAAACATTTTCACCTCACTGGGGCCCCAAATGAGAACCAAATTATGCATGCATCTGTCACTCAATACGTGACTGTCGCGTTGTTAATAGCTAAATAACGAAGCCGAAATCGCAATTTTTTTATTCTTCATTTTCGTCTTATATCATCGTTAAGAACCAACCCTTAAATTTTATCCCACCTGTAGTCGAACACCGTGTATTACCAATTTAATATACGCCTAAAATGCGGCAACCCGACCAACAAGGATGTACGTCGTGGATGTCACATAGGAGCGTAGCAGTCTCAAATCAAGTGATAAATCAAGCTTATCTTGGTTCTCATTTGGGCCCTCAGCGAGGTGCAAATGTCTAACAAATTGATCATTGCACGACATTGAACCTACGTATCCGTTAAAATCCAAAAGAGCATTTCTAATACCGCCCAAATGGAATTATCGAGCAGAAGGAATCAACGGCCTACCACTTTTTCATTGATCTTACATAAGTAATACACTAGAGATCACTATAAAGTGGTATCCATTGTGTCTATAAATATTGAATGGAATCTTCACAAGTGCAAGTATTCACAAAAATGTACATATACAATATGCGTACCGGATTCGCGCACAACTAATTCACGTTTGATGCATGTCAATTTGGCTATCGCACACGGTGATAAAATGTTAGTGTAATTAATGTAAAGTCTTTGAGTGTATCCACATAAAAACGTACTTAATTCAACGTTTTAAGAAGAGGTGTTTGTGCAAAAGGAATCATCAATGCGCGCTTTCATTCGTATGAAAGAAAAATTAATGATTCGTTTGAAGGAATAAATAAAAGTCCCACGACATGTCCACCTCGGTACTGAACAAATTTCATCTGATACATTTTTGCGTATAATCAATATTTTTGGAGATATTTGTCTGTAACGCTTTATAATTTCCACCCTGTATATTGTATAATTATATATAATACATATATATTATATGTATATATAATACTGTGTATATTTTAAATATATAATATTATAATTATATAACACACACATATATAATTAAAATATATATTATTATATATATTATTATTTATATTATTATAATTATAATATTATTATTTATATTATTATAATTATAATATATAATATTATAATATTATATATTTATAATGTATATAATATTAGGTATAATTATATATACATATATATATATGTGTGTGTTATATAATTATAATATTGTCTATTTATAATAATATAATATTATGTATAACTATTATATATTTAAAATATATACAATATTATATATACATGTATTATATATGTATTATATATAATTATTCAATATACAGGATGGAAATTATAAAGCGTTACAGACAAATATCTTCAAAAATAATTATTATACGCAAAAATGTATCAGATAAAATTTGTTCAGTACCGAGGTGGTCATGTCGTGGGACTTTTATTTATTCCTCAAACGAATCATTAAACTTTCTTTCATACGAATGAAAGCGCGCATTGATGATTCCCTTTGCACAAACACCTCTTCTTAAAACGTTGAATTAAGGACGTTTTTATGTGGATACACTCAAAGATTTTACATTAATTACACTAACATTTTATCACCGTGTGCAATTAAAAATGTCGAAATCGATGGATTGGTCGTATCGAGTTGTAGGAGGGCCACCGCGTTCACCAGACCCCACACTAATGGACCTTTTTGTGGGGAAAATTGAAACAAACAGTTTACAATGAACGACGGTTTATAATGTGCTTGTGCTGATATTAATGTCGAAACAATTGAAAGATCTGTACAATCGGTCATTGCACGTTTCAGAAAATGTATCAACGTAGAAGGAAGCCATTTTGAACATCTCTAATGATAACTGAATAGAACGTGAGTGTTGTTTTAGCAGTTACATGCACACATCTGTTGATCGATATTCTTAGTGTGATAAAAAGTATTTTCTTCGCTTTGATAGGTTCAAGAGTCATGTTATCTTTATTTTTAATGACACGAAAAATATTTATGGCATAATTTAAATGGTATCGAAGAAGGAATATGATAGAAGAACCATTTTTTTTGCCAGTTTTTTTTTCATAGGTTTTTTCAAGTTCATCGTTATGTTTTTATCAGGAAACTTGTTCTTTTTTTATTCTATCTTGTAGCGGCTGAAAAAATACATTAGAATATGCTTAAGTTAATAACTTCAGGTGACCTTGAGTCCAAAAAAATGTGATAAAATTGCAAGTATAACGTGTGAACTTATAACTTGTAATGTTATAACACAAATAGTATGTTCAAATGTAATCCTAATATTATCCTGCAAATTTATCACATTTTTTTGGACTCAAGATCATCTGAAGACAATGACTTAAGCATATTCAAATGTATTTTTCAGCCGCTACAAGATGGAATAAAAAAAAACAAGTTTCCTGATTAAAAATGACGATGACCTTGAAAGAAAACTATGAAAAAATAACCGGACAAAAAAATTGTTCTTCTATGATATTCCTCCTTCGATACCATTTAAATTACGCCATAAATATCTTTCTTGTCATTAAAGAGAAAGGAGATATTTAGGTGACCTGCTTTGGCTGAAACACCCTGTACATGTATAACATAAATTATATAAAATAGAGGATAATTAGTTTTAACTAAGTTTTAATAGATTACACTGTATGCTTTATACAATAGAATAGTTCCTATCGTCGTCCCAAATGAATTTCGTGTTACTGAATATCAACTACACTATGTTACTATAGTATATTATCGCTGCACATTAAAGATATTTATTAATTATTTACTCAAATGTTTATACAGCATGCATATTTTCATAGTTGATTTCATGAAACATAAAATTGCAAAAATGTAATTCATTAATTAGCACGTTTATTAAGTAGGAAACACAATAAAGCTATTAATCTCACTTGCAGCATTTGCTTCATTGCGTTTTGCATATTGATACATGCCATAAATGCAAAAAGCTCATAGCTTATTCATGTGTAATTTGATAAGTTTCTCCATTCGTGACATTCCCTTCTTCCGTTAACCTGTTTTTTATATTATAAATTCTATTATAAACTAATGAATTTCAGGAAGACGTGCAAGAATTACAGATTAAATTTTTGCAGAAATGTGGAGTGAACGTATTCACCTTATACTTTATGTACTGATGTTAGTATTATAAATACTTCTTTAAACTGTATTACTTTTACATGATTTGAAGGTTGACCTCTGAGAAAGACCTGAGTAGCCTTAGTTACGATGAAACCCCCCTTTATACTGCAATATGAATGTCTAAACAAACGGAATACTTAATTGTCCAACACCTAATTGTACTCATCTCTGGAACTGCGTTGAAGGTGCTAAGCAAATACATACAACTAAGAATTAGAGAAATAGGGCAATGACAAGCGAATTAAATATCATCCTGTCTACTACGAATGAATGCAATCCTAAAATACATACAACTGTAGTATGCGACTATTATTTTCTATTGCAAATTGTGATTTTTAAATTTCATATTAAACTTTTGTTGAGAACATCACAGAGACGTATTTGATAGCAATGCGCGTAAGAATGCAAGTGTCTTGCTCTTGCTGCAATACATAATAAATGATTTTACTACAGTAAGAAACGGAATCTAAAAAACTATTTCCTTCTGCACGCAGTGGCGAACACAAAAAAGTTTAAAATTAGAATTTCTGTTTATGATTATTAAGAACATTAGCACGAGATGGTTTCCCAAACAGAAACTTGATAACTAGACAGCGATCTTCATGCGAAACAAAAATTTTCTACTAGAATTGCAACAATTTGCAGTGAAATTAATTTGCTTTCTTAGCCTGTTCAATAGGTTGAAAATAATATAACAGTGTTTTTAAATTTTTCTAATGTCTTTGCTGTTTTAAATTGCACGTACTCATTTTTGTCTTAAAAATGTTCTACCTAAATTGCGACAATTTGCAGTGAAATTAATTTTTTTAATCTGTTCAATAGGATAACTATATTATAAAAATGTTTTTAAAGTCTTCCAATGTCTTTGCATTTTTAAATTACACACTCGAAAATGCCCCCTTAATGGCCCCTCGAAACCATGCAAGTTCCATCTGATGCATCTCTTCCTAAACACTAATAGCAGCCGCGTTATTCAGGCGTTCTGTTTCTGCTAACTCACCCAGTATAAATAGGGCATAGTACAGAAAAAGTTGGTAAACATTGATCTGCAACAATGAATAAGGTTTCATTAGAATCCTAATTGATTAGAATAAATTAATAACGATGATAGAAATGTTTGGTACAGTATAATGTTCAGCAACATTTTATGCGTTTCGTGTTTCTTTAAAAAATTATTATCAACATAAACATTCCCAGTTTAATCATGAGTTTGCCGCCCAATATGCCGATCAAAAATCCATTCTAATGCAACATTCTAACCAGAAAAATTCGTCAAGTATTTTCACGTACAGTAGAAACTCCATTATTCAAACTTCCGTTGTTTGAATTCTTCAGTTCCAAGGAAACTAAAGACTGTAAACAGCTAAACCTTAGGCGATCCGAATGCAACGCTATTTATTGTAAAAATTAATAAAAATGAAATATCTAGTATTAGTAAGTAACAGTTCAAATATTCGAACAGTTATGTTCCTGTCTAGATCGGATAACCGCGTATTGCTTTAATAACTAGACTTGGATCTTCATGGATTTATAGCAAAATTGAGTAGACGAAATTCAGTGTTGTTAAAAAATTTTAAACTAGCTGGTTATTGTTGCTCGCTCGCTTCGATAGCTCGCGGATAGGACAGCTCTTGCAAGAGGGTTAGTGGTACGCATTGCTAGTGGGGCATACAGCTATTAATGGTTTTTTTTAACTTCCCGATTCATAGGGAAGTTACTGTAATTACCCCGAAAATCGAAAATCGATTTTTTAGCAGATCTTCACGTTTCATGGTTATTGAAGTCATTTTAGACTAATTTTATCAAATTGTTAGTATGTGTGTGTGTGTGTGTGTGTGTGCGTACGGCCGTTTTTATGTTATCAAATTTTTCGTTAACGTTTTCTGAAAAAGTAACAATGCGATCTGAATGATGAATGATGCAATCGATGTGCCCCGTCGTAACTTAGAGCTGATTAGATTTTGGTCCATATTGGTCAAGTAGTTTTTTGATTTTTTAGCTTTTTAGTTTTTTCGAAAGAAGTTCATTCAAGAATGCAATTTATACGAGAGGATGGAAATTTTCCACCGAATAAACAAACGTAATTATATATATTTCATTTTTTTTTTAAATTATGCAATTAATGCTAATGTTACCGCTTACAATTAACGAATCGGGAAGTTCTTTGTGTGGCTTGTGGAGAGTCACACACAAAATAAATAAAAAAACCATTAAGACCTGTATGTCCCACTAGCAATGCGTACCACTAACCCTTTCGCAAGAACAGTCCTACCCGCGAGCTCGCGAAGCGAGCGAGCAACAATAACCAGCTAGTTTTATTTTGTGTGTGACTCTTCACGAGCCACACAAAGAACTTCCCGATTCGTTAGTTGTAAGCGGTAACATTAGCATTAGTTGCATAATTTAAAAAAAATTTTTAATTATTATTATTTTTTAAATTATGTTGAAAATTTTAAACATTAAAAAAATTATTTTAAATTAAAAATGAAATATATATAATTACGTTTGTTTATTCGGTGGAAAATTTCCATCCTCTCGTATAAATTGCATTGTTGAATGAACTTCTTTCGAAAAAAACAAAAAAATCTAAAAAACTGCTTGACCAATATGGACCAAAATCTAATCAGCTCTAAGTTACGACGGGGCACATCCATTGCATCATTCATCATTCCTATCGCATTGTTACTTTTTCAGAATACGTTAACGAAAAATTTGATAACATACAAACGGCCATACGTGCGCACACACACACATACTAACAATTTGATAAAAATAGTCTAAAATGACTCCAATGACCATGAAACGTTAAGATCTGCTAATAAATCGATTTTCGATTTTCGGGGTAATTACAGTAACTTCCCTATGAATCGGGAAGTTAATCATTAAAGGAAGAGATAACATTCAGTTCAGTTTCTATTTCTCGGAATCTATGCAGACAATTTTTATTTTGTATAAAGATCCGCAATCTAGTAATAACGCAAAAATAAGAAAATGTTAGAGACACTCGCAACGTCGTAACCGCCGGTAGAAACTCGATTTTCCCGTCTGGTCGAGACGATAAATATTTCATAAACGGCATCGATTTTCGACCATCAAGATCCGTAGAATAGCGGCTGTAATCGGGCTCGAGGAAATTGGTTTACAAGACATCGTGTACCAATATACCGACCCCGTTCGCGTACATATAATCATCCGCAGTGCCGTCGTTGAAAATCTATGAAAACCCATGGCCAAGTTCCATCCCCGATACCGTGCAATATTAATAAACCGTACAAATCACCGTGGCTCAATTCCACGGTTAAATCCAGGAGCATAGGCCATAGATTACAGCAATTGAGGCCGGAAAGTAGAAGCGGAGCAGACAAGCAGGAGGAGCAGGAGGAGGAGCAGGAGGAGCTGGAGGTGCAGAAGGTGGAAGAGGTGGGGAAAGGAGAGAGAAGGAACCGGAGGAAAAAGGGGATAGCAGGCTTCAGACCGGTGGCACGAAGGTTAGCCTGCCTGAAGTCGGGAATAAGGAGGAAGAGTCTAGCAGGTTCGGAACACGAAAAGAATCCACGGGAGAAAACGGGCAGATCGTGGGGCGGTTGGAACACGCCGAGAGGAAACGTAGGACCACGTTTCACCATACAATACACACATGTTGGTAGCGCGAGCGCGATCGCGTGTTCGCGGCTACACCCATACATCCTATCTCGTGGCACACGAAACCCTCTTGCTTTCACACGTACGTGCACACAGCCCGGATACAGTCACACCGACGCATAGATTGCATACTTATGCCGGCACTGTGCACATAAAGTTAGGGCGGCGCGCGCTCTCCTTCGCTGCCGCACAAGAATAAGAAACACGGTAGCATACATAAACAAGGAGGTTGGGGATGCAGCAATTTAAAACGTACCCCGGAATTCCTCCCAGCGGGGTCGTAGAGCGGCCCTCTATATTACGAATTCCTCCCTTCTCCTTTACCTCCCTACCGCCCTATCCACCGCCACCTTTGCTTCTTCCCTCTGCCAGTGTCCTCTTGCATCTTACCTACAATTTCGGTCGTATAAAGTGGGTCTATGAGCACGACGAGCCGTGTATTAGCAAACGCCTACCCCGGAAATCGAGAGCCGTCTCCTCGGAAAGTAGATTTCGGTAATATGCAATCTGTAGCTCGGAGATACCCGTTTGCGGCCCATTCGACAGTACTTGCCACTAACCTGCCACGAACCCCCAAATCGTACACTCCGCGACAGTACTGAATATAAGCAGGGCTTCAAGGAAACTGTTAGAATTTTCTGTTCTAACTTCACTTTTTCTTAACTTTTCTGTTCTAAGAAAACAATATGTAGACAGCGGATTTGATGCATTCCCGACGAAAACTAGACGGTTATTGTTGCTCGCTCGCTTCGCGAGCTTCGCGAGGAGGGTTGTTGTAGCTCACTCGCTTTGCGAGCTCGCACTGGTACGGGTGTTATTTGGTATATGACTCTCCAAGGGTCACACAAAGAACCTCCCGATTCGTTAGTTGCAGTATATTATTATCATTATTTAGTGTACGTTTTATGAAGATTGTACGTTCTCAGGGATTTTCAATAGTTTTCTACTTATTAAAATGTTTGCTATATGGCATGAAACCAACATCGTATTCTCGTTGCTCGCTTACTGTTACTCCCACTCTGGGCAATTGAAAATCTGACCACAATATAGACGGAATTTTAGTATTTTCTTGAAAAGTAATAAATTTTAATATTCCACACGATCAATTAATCAGCCCGTCTTCATCATCAATGTTATTAATTATCATATTTTTATATTAATTTTCAATTTACTCTCAGTTAATAATTCGTTCTGAACTAATTGTTTTTTCAAAGATTGTAATATAAATTTTTTTTGTACTTTCATCGATATTCGTTGAAAATGTATTCTCGACAGTAGAGATGATTAATTCACTCTTGCATTGGGATAATTTACGATTATTGTAAGCGGTAACATTAGCATTAGTTGCATAATTAAAAAAAAATTTTTTAACTTCCCGATTCATAGGGAAGTTAATGTAATTACCAGTTCTCTGTATCTCGATCGTCACTTGTTCATAACAACGTATTAATGTTATCGGCGCACTGGTTCGATCAATTGGACAATAAGCAATTTTGCATAATATTACATGAAATTTATTTCAACGTTTCGGTCTCAGTTTTCACCTTCCAAACAAAATAGTATTTATCTGGTTTATTCTCAACAAAAATCATATTGAATGGGGATTAATATATAATTACCAAATTTAATTTTGGTATTTGTTAAATAAATTGCAGTGATGGTAAAAAGAGGTTAAGATATGTTTCATTTTTAACGCCATCTATCGATTGATCAATACAGAAATCGATTCTCACTGATCCAATGTCTTTTCAAATCTCTAATACTTGTTCAGTCCACATGTCACCGGCATGGAACCAACACATTGTTCCGTACTCTTAAAGAATGTAAATTAATACTTTTATAAGCATGTACGTAGTTACATACTTTGTCGTTGAATTTAGTTTCTCTTCACACCTCTGTTAATATAAATCAGTTTTTTGTAAAAATTATATTTAATAATCCTTTCAGACGCATTTATGAAATAATATATTCTTGAATTTCATGTAATATTATGCAAAATTGCTTATTGTCCAATTGATCGAACCAGTGCGCCGATAACATGAATACGTTGTTAATGTAATTACCCCGAAAATCGAAAATCGATTTTTTAGCAGATCTTCACGTTTCATGGTCATTAGAGTCTTTTTAGACTATTTTTATCAAATTGTTAGTATGTGTGTGTGTGTGCGTATGGCCGTTTGTATGTTATCAAATTTTTCGTTAATGTATTCTGAAAAAGTAACAACGCGATTAGAATGATGAATGATACAATCGACATGCCCCGTCGTAACTTAGAGCTGATTAGATTTTGGTCCATATTGGTCAAGTAGTTTTTTAGATTTTTTAGTTTTTTTCGAAAGAAGTTCATTCAACAATGCAATTTATACGAGAGGATGGAAATTTTCCACCGAATAAACAAACGTAATTATATATATTTCATTTTTATTTTTTAAAAATTTGTTTTTCATTTAATCGTTTACAATAATCAAAATATATCACAATGCAAGAGTGAGTTATTAGTTATTATTAGTTATTATAATGATAATAATGTACTGCAACTAACGAATCGGGAAGTTCTTTGTGTGGCTCGTGGAGAGTCACACACAAAGTAAAAAAAACCATTAATAGCTGTATGTCCCACTAGTTTTAATTTGTTTTAATTAAACAATAAATAAATAAAAAAATATATAATTATTATGTTTGTTTCTTCGGTGAAAAATTTCCGTCCTCTTGTATAAATTGCATTGTTGAATCAACTTCTTTCGAAAAAAACTAAAAAACTACTTAACCAATATGGGCCAAAATCTAATCAACTCTAAGTTACAGCGGGGCACATGGATTGCATCATTCATTAATCTGATCGCGTTGTTACTTTTTCAGAAAACGTTAACGAAAAATTTGATACCATACAAACGGACATACGCAAACACACACACACAAACATTTTGATAAGAATAGTCTAAAATGACTCCAATGACCATGAAAAGTGAAGATTTGCTAAAACCTCGATTTTCAATTTTCGGGGTAATTACAGTAACTTCCCTATGAATCGGGAAGTTGATACGTACAGTGACTCCCATTAATATTTGGGCGCTCTAAAAAAAACGATAACTGGTTAAACATTGAACTACACGACTTGAATATTTTGGGGAAGCTAGAGCAAATAGTTTGCTACAGAATGTGACAAAAACATTTTTTCAAAAATTGCAATTGATCGGAGTTGTAGAAAAAATACTAACAGTTGCATTTTACAACTTTTTTATGTGGGTCTATATTGAAAATTTAAAGAATACATTTTGTAGATCTGTGTCAATTATATGCACTGCAAAAGTTTCATCGAAATCGGTTGAAAAATGATGAAAATCTGAACAGTGGGTTGCTGTTCTCATGTCGCTTCGATTATTTATTATTTATCTCACGGGCGATTTAAAGCCAAAATTATAAAACCGTTGGAGATATTAACGAAGATATTTGATGTAACACATACAGTACCGGTTATTGAGGAAAATAGTGACGAAGATTGAATAATTTATGCATATTATGATTCCTAGAATTCTCATTTACAACTACATAATGTCTCTCGCGTTTAAAAAAATAATTGATTAAGAAGGGACTTAATCTCCTGATAAGAATTACTAAATAGTGTCGTATGAAACACGACACTATATGTATATTGTACTATTATAATCGCGTAATTTCATTTATTTTTCAATATTTAACTATGTTCCACCCCTCCGACCATCTTGAAACTTTTGTATATATTAGATAGATAACAGAACATTGTTGTTGAATTTTTTGAAAGTGGTCACTCGAAGGGTTGTTTGCAATTTCCACCCCTAAAAACTTTAATAATTTTTTTCTACCCTTAATCATATGATTACAATTGTGAAAAAAATATATGATATGAGGGACGTAAGTACGAGTATTCTCGTATTTTTTTTATCTGAATATCTTAATTAACAACCGAGAAAAAAATGATATAGTTAAGGGTATTTACCCTCATATTATCCTTATATGAAGGGTTAGCGACTTGAAATTTTGGGGGATTATCTTTCAACCTAAAACCAATGTTTTCCACACAATTTAAATAAAAATCCAGGGGGGCTGATTCACTATTCTTAGTCTGCTAGACCCTTTTTGTATTATTACATTTTATTCTACGCATCATGGGGACAAAAAGTGTCAAGAGAACCATGGATGAGTTGACTTTTGAACCATCGTTCCCTTGACACTTTTTGTCCCCATGATGCGTAGAATAAAATGTAATAATACAAAAATTTTCCCTGAAAATTCAAGGTCCAGGACAATTTTGCGGCAACCTTTGTTCACAGATCTTCACCGATCCGAAGATGTAGAATACGCCTATGGCAGCCAGGACCAAACATTTTTTTACACCCTGTACAAAGTTAACTTAAAACAGAAAAGGAATAACGTAAAAGTTCGAAGTTTACAAAACGACTTCTATGACGTGATATGTCATATTCTCGAAATTTTTGGGAAGTCCGTTCCTTTTCTCACACCCCTGTTCAATAACTAATCCATCGAGGGATCAGCCAGCGAATACGGAATGCATGTTTCCACGAGGATAGTTATTCTAAAATTTCTAGATTTGCAAATCAGTTTCTGTTGCAGGTAAAAAGCAGCGTGTTTTAAAGTTGAAATTCTGGAAACTTAATTAGACAGGGTGGAGAAGTTCGCCCGACCTGGACTGAAGTTTGAATCGTTCTGGGTTAATACCTATTATGCAGATCAGCACAGCCAATGCGCGGGTAAGTCAAATAACGTTAACAATGGAGAATTTGCAAGTTGTTTCATCGTTATGAATCGAGTGATTGGGTGTTTGAACGGCGGTGTCGCCTCGGGCAGCTCTGTTTGCAGGCATAAGGGAGTTGAACTGAGCGGAGCCGCGCTCTCCGCTGAGTCAGGGGAGTTCAATTGGTGGCGGCAATCCTAGTAATGTACCCGTGGGGCACTGTCAAAGTGCTTTCCAGAAGAGAACGATGTTGCATTCAGCATTCGGAAAGTTCATTCTTGCTGGAAGTGCCGCCATGCGTCCAAATAGCTGCACTCTGGTGAAGCTAGCTCTCGATTGGAGCTTCTTCGATTTCTTCCAACGTACACTGTCACATCCCACCAATCTAGCCAAACACAATTCACCTGGAGCAATCATTTCACAATGAAAAGCCATCTAACAAATCGATTATCAAATATTCATTGTTCGCAAAGCATATACTATGTTGCTTAATCCTTTCGGTATACAAAAGCCGATGTATCGGCTTTGCAGGATTTGCGAAAAATACCTTCAGCAGATATTTCTTTACTGAACCTAGGCTGGAAAATATTACGTTGGACATTGTTTTTCAACCTCCGAATTATTTTCATGACACTCTCTAAGATTAAAACAAGAATTAAAGAACATAAAAGAAATATTTTTTTGTCTTGAATACAACACACGGCCTTGACGAAACATTCTTTCGAGTTTGACCATCCATTTGATTTTGAAAATGTTAAAATTTTGGACAGGGAACCAAATCTAGAACATAGAATACTCTTAGAAACTATACACATGATTAAACAACAAAGCGTAAATTTAAGGTATGAAACGCCTAAGATTCATGAATATTACGCAACATTACTTAATCAGTAATGTATTTATGATGAAGTTTCTATACAGATAAAGAGTATTAACATTCTGAATGTTCCACCATTAACACCTTGTGCTTAACATCATTTGGTCAAACGTTAGAATGTCAATTTATTTACCATAACAAGATAATGGTAGTTACCGTTACGTTGTATTAAAATAGGCATTGGTATTGTTTGAATTTACCGCCAAACATCGATTGAAATGCTTTTCGATCATAGAATATTATTGGTTGAACGTCAATACGCGTCGTTCCAATGTTTTTGTGCTTGCTCTTTCCCTCAACGGTTAGTTGCTTCAGTTCAATGTAGACCAGCATGGAACTCAGTCATTATTTTTAAAACTTTTCTTTACACTTAGCAAGTATGTTCTTTAAAAATATTATTTACAGTTTTATTAATTTTGTGAATTACCCATTACATTTTGTTTATATATATTTTCAGACGCAATTGCTCTTGAAAATGATCCACACCTGGATGGAAACGTTGAGTTACATTTAAATATTGCTAATTTGCTTTGTTTTTGTTTTATTTTTTATCGAAACTGTGCGCCGAGAACATATAATTCATTTATATTAAAATTTACGATCGAGAAACACGTAACTACACTCTTTAGGATTATGATACTGGCTAAAGAAATAATATATGCAAACTTTTAAATGGATCGAACAACAGGAAAACGTGCCATATCGAGCTGGAAAATGTTTCATTTTTGAAACTTGGTTTTCTCCATTATAGTACATCGTAAATATACATATTGTTGAACTTGTCATTCGATGCTCAATAATTATATGCAAATAAAATATAAGGTCATAAGCATTGGCGTTGGAACTTACATCTGTTTTCGCAGAAAAAAACAATTTTTGATAAATTGGTTCTTACAGCCTTTTTAGTTCCAAGTTCCATGCATGAAATAAATCTAATATCAGTGTTCCCCTGATATCAGTATGCCACCACCACCCATCTGTCGTACTTTTTACAATGGATTTTTCAAAGTAATCGTTTAGACAGTTTGTACTATTCAAATTAAATCGTTTTCCGTCATAAAAGATCACCTTGTCCCATTTCTTACGCCAATGTACTCGTTACTTTACAAACTGTAATCGGGCTTCATTATGGCGATTTGTTAATCGTGGTTTACAACTTCATCTGCTAATTGCCTGACAGTTAATGAAGAATTAGACTCAATCTGTAACCCTTTACACTCGGAGCTATTTTATCGCGAAAATTAAACATTTTTTCTACCTAGTATAATTAAATAATAATACATTCTAAATAATACATAATACATTCCATTTATTATTTAGTATTACTAAATAATACATTCAATATGATTTTTTTCTTTTGACGGATATGAAGTTGATATAATACCTCGTATAATACTCAAACGATTAATAATTGATTAGACACTCACATATTTAATAAAGTAAACAATATTTTGAATATTGCTACAACAATTTTTAGTGGTGACTCAGAGTCACCATTCGAGTACTATAGATTAATATTGCAGCTGTTAATATAATAAGCAGTTGTGACTTTTGGGCGCCTATGTGGTTGTTTTTTACCATAATTATCACACATTCTCAAGAATTCGTAAATCGAACAATAACATCTTTCGAATATTTTTGCAATATGCCTCACTAAGTAGTTTTTCGTCATGTTCGTGATTTTATCGTGATTTTATCGTCATGTTCGTGATTTTATATTGTCAAACAATGATCTCGATTCAGGTAAGGTGAAGTGTCTGGACAGTCCAAAGGTGATACCTAAAAATGGACAATTCACTTTTCATAGTAAAATCAATAATTAAGACATTTTCCTTTACAAAAATGGCGTCCGCGGCTTTGTTCGGGAGATATTATCGAAAAACACGGACCAATCAGAGCCCGGCTATAGCGAACGGAGTCCGACTCGGCGACAGGTCCCGCGTAACGCGGTTTCGCTATTGGCCGAATCAGAATCAATCTGCTGTAGCCGCGCTCTGATTAGTCCGTGTTTGCCGTTAATAACTCCTAAACAAAGCCGCGTACGACATTTTTGTAAAGGAAAATGTCTTTTCAAATGACCCAAGGAACCTCCCATTTCCGGGAGTTACACTTATTTTGGGACACCCTGTATAGATACGCAACCAACCAACGTTCTAGGTTACGTTCGTTCGATCAACTAGTAAATTGATTTTGTCCCGGTATAGGCTGTATTTCTGTCCAGGTTCTAACTTAGACTGGATTTAATATGTCTAACTATAGGTTTGAATTATTCTTGTTAATACAATTAAGATATTAACCTAAACAATGATTTTTTTATTTTAAATTAGTTTACAAACTCTGTGTGGACTGTATGTTAAAACTCTTAAAAAATTATTTTTGTTTATCTAAAGTGATAAAATTTTAAATAGAAAAACTTGCTGTCCTGTCATAGGACACTTCACCTTAACATAATGTACAAAGGAAATAAATAAGTTCGACAACGTCGTCGGTGCCTGCGCATTTACCCCTCTTCGTGCCTGGGGAGGATCGAGGAGCTCAAGCCTCAAGACCGCTGAATGATCGACAGATCGATTAACGACACTGAACCAGATCTTATCATCCGTAAAGATGGTAAGAATCATCCAACCATAACTTAACAGTTATTTGAGGTCGTCACGTTACGAGACTCACCCTGTATGTATACCATCAACTACGACTTTACTGGTTTGATCGAATATTGTTCAATTGTAATAAGTAGAATAATAAGTTTAAATTCGTGATACAATCAAAAAATAATTATTGCTTTACTCGTATTTTACCATTACAAAACTGTATTGGATGTACTATGTAAATGGAATCAAACATGGAAAAAATTTGTTCATCTCGTCAGAAATATAATTAACGTATTGAAAGTTATGATTCTTTCTAGAAAAACGTAGAATCCAATTACTTTTCTAATTAAGGAACTGATTGCAACCAAAACAAATTTCTATGTACTAAGAAACTTATACATAATATAATAATTAGCATTTCCTTACTTTAGAAAAGTCAAATAATGAAATTGTAATAGCACAATAACTATAAAAAGTTATGTCAAAACTTGTTCGCAATTAAATGAATTCACGCAGTGTTATTCACTTATAAAAGTATCATATATTAAGGATATTAATAATAAGGAGTAATTATTTTCATTATTTATTATTTATTTGAGTGAGCCCTTATTCATTATTTGTCATTGATCGTTTCTTATTTGCAATTATTTGGCTAATGTGGTCTATAATGAGGAAAATATTTTTTACGTAGGTATAACACATTACTATCGTCATCTCCGCCAGTAGGAATAATGGAATAATGTAATAATAAGAGACTTTATACTCCGTAAAATTTGTAATGATTGTTTCGAAAGGAAAGTAGCATTAAAAGAAAGTTGAAAGAAATCAACGTAATTAATTGTCATATGCAAACTTTGAAATTGCATTTCATACTTCATCCTTTATATTAACATAACATATTTAATTAGTATTTCTACTTATTTGAATTGTATAATGATGATGTATGATGACAACGATATGATAAGTTGCATTGTAAACAAATAAATTTGCATTGTAATAGAAATAAGTAATACGTTATTAATATAATAATAAATAAATAAATATAAATAAATAAGTTATAATTTATTTAATATATATTTATTTAGAATCATATATTAATCATATTTATTTAGAAATTTATTTAATAAAATATTTAATTTATAGTAATTATTTTTGAATAAATTTATTTATTTATATAATATTGTATTGTGAAAGATATTTAATTAAATTTTAAGAAGTAAAATTTATTTTTGTACCTTTTGTATCAGGGTTAATTAAATTAAAAATATTATTAATATTAATCTCGAATATAAATAAGCTAATTAAATAAAATTTTTTTGTGGCATAAAAATTATAAATATTTAATTTGATGTGAAATGTAATTCGAATTTTTAGATATCTAGTTTTTTTAGAAATTAATTTAATTCATATATTTTAAGTCTAATCTACTTAAAAATATAAGTAGATAACGAATAAATTGATAACGTTATTCCTAAAGAACAAATAATTGAATTTATTCGTTATTCTGTATAACATTTGCCCCATTAAAGTACAGAAAGAGCCTAAAATCTAATCGTCTTTTTCATTATACATAGGTACCTACATATATTTTCACTCAAAAGTATGTGGACACTTTGTTGCAAGTATAATTCATTCTAATAGTGCCAAATTGTATAATTTAATTGATGATAATTGATTAGCGTGGCCTATTGTCTTCTCAAGACAAAAATAATAATTATTGATGAGATACCTAATGATTTATGATTAACTGTGTAAACTGGATCGCATAATATTGAATAAAACTGATCACAAAAAGATTCATATAAAAATTAAACGTGTTGCACACATACTTTTGGGCAGTAGTGTACATACACAGTGACTCCCACTAATACTCGGACATAATTAAAAACACGATAACGTTTTCAATATTGGACCATACGCTTTGAACTTTTTTCAGAAGTAAGAACAATTATTGGTTTCCCACATAACGTGAATAAAATTGCAAGTTGCTGGAATGCAGAGAAAACACTAAAAGTTGTATATTGCAACATTTTGATGTGGGCTTATATGGAAAATTTTGAAAACGTATCTATTAAACATTCTGAAAATAACATCAGAAACGATCCACGTTGTAATGAGTTAGAAATGTTAAAAGATGGTAAAAAACGCAACTTTTCACGATTTTCTTCGCCCTTTAACTGAAATAAATCTAAGGATTCTAACATCTTTCAATGTCTGTCGCTTTTCCCCGCATCAACTGATTGCGATGAATGTATAGCCCAGATTTATAAAATGTATTTTTTAAATTTTCAATATAAGCCTAGATAAAGAAGTTGTAAAATGTAAGTTTTAATAGTTTCTCTACAATTCCGACAAATTGCGATTTTTGAATAAATTTCTTTTCTCATACTGTAGTAAACTAATTAGTTTACTCTAGTTTCCCAAAAAGTTCAAATCGTATAATCCAATATTAAAAAAGTTAAAATGTATTTTTATGTATTTTTTATAAAAAGTATTTTTTAGATTTTCAATATAAGTCTAGATAAAGAAGTTGTAAAATGTAACTTTTAATAGTCTCTCTACAATTCCGACGAATTGCGATTTTTGAAAAAATTTCTTTTCACATACTGTAGTCAACTAATCGCTCTAGTTTCTCAAGAAGATCAAATCGTATAATCCAATATAAAAAAGTTATCGTTTTTCTTACAGCGTTCGAACATTAATGGGAGTCTCTCTACCTACATACATACATATACATACATAGAACTGTACGGCGCATAATTAATACACATGTAGTTGAAAATCGGATTAAAGAGAAACAGAGCAGGATAACGAGCGTATCCCCAATAGTTCTTCAGTCTTTTCACACCTCCATGTTCAGGGACTTAAGTTTAAAAACCAGCGGCTAAATAATATATATCACAGCGGCAACAGCGGGCGGTAAAACAGTTATAAAAACGCCGGCAACTACGTTAAGATCAATTATTTAAGATGTACAGCTCCGTAAAGAGAGTGTAGACCAGTCGTAAAGGGGGCGGAAGAAAGTAACGCTTCTAGGACGAACCGGAAGGGTAGGGAAGAGAAGGAGGCCATCGCGGGAGTTATAAAGGTTGCAGTTAAAAGTTGTTTGAATTATCAAGGGACTGACTGCTTCGAGACGATGGTAACCGTTATTTTTCAGATGCAACATATTGGAATTTGTGCATGGAAGATGGCAACAGTTGCAAAAACAACAGCTGCCCGTGGTCTCACAATGCAATGAAGGTTGTTTATAAGTGGTTAAATTTTTGGTAGCTCACACCAGGGATGTACATTTCATTTTAAATAAGACATCAAATATTGAAAAGACAAGCTGTAAAAAATAATTTAGGTGTTCAAGTTAAAATTAACACCCTGCACTGGGTGTAAAGAAATGTGTGGTCCTGACTGCCATAGGTGTATTCTACATCTTCGGATCGGTGAATATCTGTAAAAAGAAGTTGCTGCAAAATTATCGTTGACCGTGAATTTTGAGGGCAAATTTTTGTATTATTACATTTTATTCTACGCATCATGGGGACAAAAAGTGTCAAGGGAACCATGGGTCAAAAGTCAACTCATCCATGGTTCTCTTGACACTTTTTGTTCCCATGATGCGTAGAATAAAATGCAATAATACAAAAATTTGCCCTGAAAATTCAAAGTCAAGGACAATGTTGTGACAATTTTTGTTCACAGATCTTCACCGATCCGAAGATGTAGAATACGCCTACGGCAGCCAGGACCAAACATTTCTTTACACCCTGTACATATGTATTAGCGAATAAAGATCTACATCTATCTATACAGGGCTTCCCAAAAATATTGCAATTCCTTGTAAAGGTTGATTCCTGAAGTTATTTGAAGAATAATAGCATTTTCCTTTGCGAAAGTGTTGTCCGCAGCTTTGTTAACAAGTTATTTAACAAAAAACGCGCGGACTAATCAGAGCACTGCTACAGCGCAGCGGACAGATTTCGCTCGGCCAATGTCAACTCAACGCTCAGCGGGGTCACGCTCCGATTGGTCAGTATTTTTTGTTATCCCTTGCGCTACAATATCGTGTCTGATTCGCGATGAGTATTCTGAATACAATTTATTAAATATATGTATGTTAGTAATTTCCTTTAAACCGAAATTAAAATGTACAGCGATTCCAGAATAGGATTCCAGAACAGCGATTCCAGAATCCTTGGGTCATTTCAAGCACCATTTTTCTTCACGAACATGTCATCCGAGGCTTCGTTAAGAAGTTATTAATGAAAAAAACGGACCAATCAAAGCGCGACCTAGACGCGTATTGTATCGTTCCGCGCCGCGAGCCATCAGCTGAGCGTTAGTAGCACGCCGCGATGTCGTACCGAACAAGAGTTTCTCGATGATGTAAATCCTCTCCGATTTTGATGAGCTTCGGACACCTTGTCAAGACCACGATTCTGAACAACATTTCCCTTCACAGTTTTTGTCTGCTGGCATTAGTTTACGAAATATTCTAACAATTTTTAATTGAAAATCATTCGATGTACCAATATCTCATCCGATTTCAATGAAATTTGGACACGTTGTCAAGACCACAATTCTGAACAACATTTTCCTTTACAGTTTTTGTCTGCCGGCATTAGTTTACGAAATAATAGTGCAAAAACTAGTGATTAAAAATCGATCGATGTAAAAAATCTATGTTAATTAGATATTTAATTCGTGGAATTTATAACATATTGTATCTCAAGGTGACTGAAATCGGTGAGGGCTCACATCATCGGCAACTTTACCCGAACTAGAGAAACAGCATAAATTGATTAATTTAAAAACTAACCTATTCAGTCGTTAATCCATTTGTATGTTACACCAGTGAAGCACGATACACCACACTTTCACACAATTGTTCAACACTACACGTGGCACACTTTTCGAACTCGAAACGCTAGCAAGCGAAATTCCATACTCCGACGCGGCGCGGAAAGAGTTCCGTGTTCTTCGCGATTTCGCACGAAACTGTGCTCTCCCCGCGTACAATGTTGTCGATGAAGCCAGATTGTTCGAAACAAATTAAATCGTTGCCTTGAAGATATGCCTCCACAATACAATAATAAAGTCTGAAATTTTTATTGCATTAGGCTAGCCTAATTTGGCTGTTAGGCTCTAATGGGACATGTAACGCGTATGAGGCCCGACTGTTTTTTTCAATAAGGCTACCCTAATGCAATAAAAATTTCAGACTTTATTATTGTATTGTAGAGGTATCTCGTCCATGACATCGTTTTATGATTCTCGAAAAATCAATATTACCATATGATTCGCGAAAAATGAATATCTTCAAGGCAACGATTTCATTTGTTTCAAACAATCTGCCTTCATCGACAACATTGTACGCGGGGAGAGCACAGTTTCGCGCGGAATCGCGAAGAACACGGAACTCTCTTCGCGCTGCGTCGGAGTGTGGAATTTCGTTTGCTATCGTTTCGAGTTCGAAAAGTGTGCTACGTGTAGTGTTCAGCAATTGTGTGAAAGTGTGGTGTTTCGTGTTTCACTGGTGTAACATACAAATGGATTAACGACTGAATAGGTTAGTTTTTAATTTAATCAGTTTATGCTGTTTCTCTAGTTCGGGTAAAGTTGCCGATGATGTGAGCCCTCACCGATTTCGAATATTTCGTAAACTAAAGCCGGCAGACAAAAACTGTAAAGGGAAATGTTGTTCAGAATCGTGGTTTTGACAACGTATCCAAATTTCATCGAAATCTGATAAGATATTGGTACATCGAATGATTTTCAATTAAAAGTTAGAATATTTCGTAAACTAATGCCAGCAGACAAAAACTGTAAAGGGAAATGTTGTTCAGAATCGTGGTCTTGACAAGGTGTCCGAAGCTCATCGAAATCGGAGAGGATTTACATAATCGAGAAACTCTTGTTCGGTACGACATCGCGGCGTGCTACTAGGGCTGTAACTTTCCTTCGAAGGTCGAACATTTCGAGGCTTCGAAGCTTCGAATGTCAAAGCTTCGATTTCAGAACCTTCGAAGGTCGAAGATTTCGAAGCTTCGAAGCTTCGAAACTTTGAAATTTCAAAGGTTCGCTTTCTGGAAATTCGAAGGCGATTGAGAATCAAAGTTTCTAATTTCGAACTTCTCTCCGTATCAAATTATTATGACGGCCACGGTAGATACGTCATCAATTATTTTTTAAGTACATTCGTGATATGATCCCGAAAATTAATGGTATGCAATTTTTTAAATATAATTTAATTACGAAATGTTCAAACGGAAAGTTCAATGTCAGTTACCGGTGACTGACAGTTAATATTTTTATTTATCAAAAATCGTGACACGGTATAAGATTGCGAAATTTCGAAGCTTCGAAACTTCGAAGACTTTGAAGACTTCGAAGACTACGAAGACTTCGAAATTTCGAAACTTTGAAGCTCCCTTCGTTCCTTCGAAGACTTCGAAGCTTCGAAGCCTTTGAAGCTCCGGAAAAGTTACAGCCCTACGTGCTACCAACGCTCAGCTGATGGCTCGCGGCGCGGAACGATACAATACGCGTCTAGGTCGTGCTTTGATTGGTCCGTGTTTTTCATTAATAACTCCTTAACGAAGCCTCGGATGACATTTTCGTCAAGGAAAATGGTGCTTGAAATGATCCGAGGAACCTTCCATTTCCCGATGCTGAGGGAATTTTGGGACACCCATATATATATATATGATTGAACTTATTAATTACTATCTATGACAGAACCACCGGACGTGACACTACCCACTCCACTGCCTGCCAACGCGATTCGTATTTCATTTGTCCGGATACGATCACTGTCCGTGCAAAACACGTCTATGGGATAGTGAAGGAGCGTTTACTGTACTTTTATATTATTTTCAAACTATTAGACATATTAAGAAAGAAAATTTTCTATTCTGCTTCTGTTTGTTGCAATTCAAGTAGACAATTTCTATTTACCATAAAGATCCGCTGTCTAGTAATAATACATTTTAAATCACTTATTTATGCTTGAAAAGTTTGTCATATCAGTAACAAAAACAGAAATATTTAAATGATGCTCGTCAGTTGGAACACCTTGAATTATGCAAATCTGTTTTCTTTGCGACAGTCATTCTACGTTGCTAATTTCAAATTGCAAAGCGATAAACACGTCTACATAGTGAAACTCCTGTTGTAAATTATTTTAAGTGAAAAGAAACTGAAGCAATGCCACGTACGGTTTCAGAGTTTACTGATGAAGAACTTCTTACGTCGGATGACAATGATTTCGACGTTGTAATAGTAGGAGCAGGATTAAGTGGTCTTATCTGTGCATATGACATCTTAAAGAAAGAGACGGGGTTAGAAGTATTAATTATCGAGACAAACAGTAACTATCCATTCATATGAGATCATATTTATTATTCGAATAATTTGATCACTCTAATATCTACATTCAAAATTCTATTATTTCTGTACAACCTACTTACTATCATTAATTACTAATATGCGTTGAAGCTGTAGTTTAAACAATAAATAGAAAACTCTAATGTCGAAACTTGCAAAAAGGACTTAAATAAAATAACATCTTTTGATAAAGATGGCGAACTTTTAATGTTTCATTGACTAGAACTGCTTAATAATTTCATATCTCATTTCATGTACGTTGTACACAATTATATTGAAGCATAATACATATACTGATTATAAAAACTGTTAGGGTGTTGAAATAAAGAGTGTATACATATCTTAAAGCAAATGATCCATCACAAATTGCTCAATATTTCGCTTTACAATTTACAACACTCTGTAAAAGGTGTTTCATTTTCATTGCGTAATTTGGATTATGATAGAAGGAAATGTCTTCAAATCATTACGATACATTTTTATTTTTAAATCGATATTCAGTTGTTTATTTGTTTCAGCGACGGTTTGTGAACAATTTAATTTTTTAAAAGTATAATCAGGTGAAAATGCAGTTAATTACACCCGAATATCCACAGTAATATTGATATTTTTTATTGGTTGTAATTATCTGTTATCATCGAATTCCAGTGTTATTTCACGACTCTTTGCACAACTTTCAAATCCCAATGACAATAACATTTATAGTTTTCTTTATACTGATACAGTGGATGTACAAAGTGTTCGTACACTTTTTAAAATACAATAGCTTTTTTATAATTGTACGAAACGACCTAATTTTATATAATTAATTAAAAGCATTGGTTAATGAAATGATATGAAAAAAGATTTTCCAAAAAATTATTATTTACAAGGTTACATGCAAAAATAAAAAAGGCATTTTTTTCAACTTTTTTACTTGGACCCGTAATGAAAATTTAAAATTTGTGTTTTCTAGATCTATGGTAGTTATGCACATACTGAAAATTTCATCGAAATCTTTTGACACAGGTAAAAACGACACGCATCGAAAGAAGTACGATTCTGTGGATTTTAAGCAGAAACTGATCAAAAATCGGGTGAAACTACAATTTTCACTATTTTTAACCCCTTACAGTTCGTGTATATGTTAATCAATTTTAATGAAATTTTCAGCATGTGTAACAAACATTCATCTAAGAAAACATATATTTTAAATTTTGATTAAAGGCTCTAATAAAAAAATTAAAAGAAATGCTTTTTTATTTTTGCATGCAACCTAGTAAATTATAATTTATGGAAAATTTTTTTTGCAGATCATTTAGAAAACCAATGGTTCTAATTGATGATGAACAAATCAGGTCGTTTGGTACAATTATAAAAAAGTTATTCTATTTTAAAAGGTGCACAAACACTTTGTACGCCCATTATATATGTATGTATACCCAAAGTAAATTTTAAATTACTATATATATATATATTGAAATATAGGAGATGCAGGGGGACGCATACTTAAAGATTTTAGTAATAGTTACTATGCTAATTCATTGCAAAAGCATGTAACAAAGTTGGTGGAACTACTAAACATAAAAATTAACAAAGATGGGAACATTGACGATAAGAAAAGGATTTTATTCACGAAATCTTGTCCTTCCGAAAAGTTACCTAGATTTTTTGGAGCAGACGTTCATCATTTCCTCCAGTTGGTAAAATAAATAAAATTACGTATTTTATTACTTCTACGTATCACTCTTGTAACATCTCAGAAAAGATGAGTAACTACCAAAGCTGTGAAAAGATCCAATATTTTTTAAACACATCAAACAAAATATCAAAAAAAGTCGTTGCGAAAAGAATACGAATCGAGTGAGCTGAGATTAGGTCGTCTATCGTAAATCCGAAAGTCCATCAGTAACCTGACTAAAATTTCAGTTTGGGAGACCATTAGGTCCACATTAGACTAGCCTGATTTGGCTGTTAGGCCCTAATGGGGCAGCACCATTAGGCACGCATGTGGAATGAATGCGGAATATCAACGAGTGCCTAATTGGACAAGCCGAATGAGGCCTGCATTAGAAAACCTGCGTATAGAGCCACATTACAAACATTAAAAACATTTATTTTCTATTTAAAACATAACTGTTTGTTGGCAGATGTCACCCAGATAGCACTCGGACGTCTAATGTACGTCCAATTGATTTATGGACATAAAATGGACGTACATCGGACGTGCTATTTGGGTAAATTTTAGGATTAAAATTTAAAAAATGAAAAAACAAACATGTCAGCGTGTGAATCGAACCGATTATCTACTGATTACGTACCAGTATTTCACGCTACGCTCTCGGTCATTCTGATTGTTGTTCATAAGTAAACGCGATCTCTTTATGACTGGAAAACAGTTTTTCAAATGCAAGTTTCTTGGAAAATCTTGAGAAGTGCGCACTACTGCTTTGCTAAATTACATTTGAATACGTCACCTTCAAATACTGCAAGTTTCGGGAAACCCCGTTTTCCGTCGACCTCTCATTGTGAGACGTGTAAGTTCACGAGTTTTAAATTTTCGCCAAATTAATTTTAGGTAGCCGGTTCACTGAACGCTTGCGAGTATTGTCGTTTTTGAGGAATCGCGTTTCGTTAAATTGCCTTGTCTCGATGGCTGGACCAGGAAGGCACAATTCTAAGGGCGTGAAACTGATCAAAAGCTAGTCAGCCTGTACGAAGAACTGAGCAGTGGTGTGGTTCTAGTGCAGGAACTCAACTGACAAGGGAACCTATTCAGATGAGACAAACCGATTGTGATGAAACTTATGTCAGATATAGTTCTTCGAAAAATATTTGACACGTGTTTTTTTTTAATCGGCAACCATCCACTTTGAAGGGGTGAAAACAGCCCTCAAAATTCGTGGTCAGAGTCATATTTTCTGAGATATCTCAGAAACCAAAGGTCGAAAAAAATTGATTTTCTTTTTAAATTGTGTTTTTAATGGGAAACGTAGTTGTGCAAAAAGGTTTAACAAAAGACATTTGTTTAAATAATATGTTAAGAATAAACGCTTATATTTCTGTAAAACAAGCCAGAATTCCTTCCTCCGCACAGCAGGTGCAAGCCCATATTTCATTATGCATAAATATTGTTAAATAAAATAAAAGAAGAAAATCCTAAAACATGTATCCCCTATTTTGGATGAAAGATCACACATAGTGTACATTAAAATTAACTAACGATATATAAGGGAATCCGAAAGAAAACGTAAAATTTCTAATGTATTGTTTGAACAAACATATTTTGTTACAATTTTTTGCACTACTACATTCTCCATTAAAAGAAAAACACAATTTAAAAAAAAATAAAATTTTTCGACCTCTGGTTTCCAAAATATCTCAAAAAATATGGATCTGACAGCGAACTTTGAGGGCTGTTTTCACCCCTTAAAAGTGGATGGTTGCCAATAAAAGAAAATAAGTGTCAAATATTTTTCGAAGTACTACATCTCGCATATCAAGATTGGTTTGTTTCACCTGAATACGTTCCCTTGTGACTGTTTTCGACTTCCCTGTGAAGCTTCTCTAAAAAACGAGATGGCATTTATAGCGGCCATCCCTATTTGGACCATGTATGGCAACTATTAGGCCTCGTACAGACCTAAACGGTTTGCCGAACCATTTGCCGAACCGTTTGCCGAACCGCGTATTTCGCCAAACATTTCGCCGCGCCACACAGTAGGGTATTTGCCCGATTTCAGCGGTCACAGCTAGTTCAAAATTCGCTCAATATTGAAACTGCTATAACTTTGCTAATATTTATCTAAATTTTATGAAAAATGAACCATTTTAAAGCTTGAGATTTATACCTTCTGTACTGTATGCCGTTTTTCCTGAAACTGATGTTTTGAGTGCAAAATTTGTCCATAAAGAGGAGCGTAACAGATTGTAAAGTTTGTAGCTATTTTTCAATCAAGACTGTGGATTATAATCAATATTTTATCGTTATTCGTTATTAAAATTTCTTTTTTTATCATCTAGGATTACTGGAATTGACGTAGAATTAATATATAGACTTAGAGTCATATTACAAACAATTTTAAGCAGTCACAAAATAGATTTAAATAAAATTGGAACATACACTGCAAAACTATATTCCTGGTACCCTATGTCACCCACCATGCATAAAATATTAATCCACGCACCATTAGTTATTGAAAATGTTATTTTACCCATTGGAAAACTATCAGAAGAAGCAGCCGAGGCAAGAAATAAACACATCCTCCGTTACAGAGAAAATAATGCACGAAAAGGTTCTAGAAAAGTATGCAATACAAACGTGCTCAATAGACTTTTAATTACTTAAAATGCTCTAATATCCAATACGAGACAGATTAGAAGAAAAAAACAGTAAATTCCCTATGAATCGGGAAGTTAAAAAATCAAACCCCTGTGGCGGCGACAGGCTGACGCCACGTCCCCGCCAATTGTTTAGGTTTAGACATTGTATGAATGAGTCCGGTTGTGCGTCGAGAGTATGGTTCAGTTTGCGTGCTGTGTGCTAGCGTCGAAAGTATGGATCAGGTTGCGTCTGTGCGATAGCGTCGAGAGAATGTTTAGATGATTGGGTTGAACGTCGCGAAGGGTCTGAATGTTTAGTTTCGTTTATCGTGAGAATGAGCTGCGTGAATGAATAAAGGATCTTTGTTCGTGTGAATGCATCAACGAGCGAATGGCTAGTTCGTAAGCGTAACTTTAGTCTTGTTCGAAGTCTGGTCGCGAGCAGTCACGCGGGCTACGCGATTGACTGGCAAATAAAGTATAACAGTTTAACCACAACTCGTGGCTACTGAGTATTTTCTCGTCGAGCAACATCCTCGTTCCCTATTGCGGCATCCCACCTTCATTGGTGACCCCGACGTGATTTTTCGCGAGTGAAAAGTTTTCGACGCGAAGCGTCACGCGAAAAACAGTCGAACATCGTGCGTTGGGTGAAGTGTGGAGACCATGGCTACACCGACCGAGCCATTCCCGGGAGGGAGCAGCCTACCCACCGTAAATCGCGTGGCGGTGAAGATACCGGAGTTTTCGCCGAAGGACCCAGAGCTGTGGTTCGCGATGGCCGAACGCAGCCTCGACGCGAGTGGGGTAACCACCGAGATGACGAGGTTCGGATACGTGCTGGGAGCGCTCAAGCCGGAATACGCGGCGGAGGTCCGCGATATCATTTTGGATCCCCCAGCCCAACCGTACACGAAGCTCAAAGCAGAGTTGATCAAAAGAGTGGGTTCGTCGCAAGAACAGAAGACGCGACGTCTTTTGGAACATGAGGAGATAGGCGATCGGAAACCTTCACAGTTTCTACGCCACTTGCGGTCTCTGGCAGGACCAACCGTGTCGGAGGAAATTTTACGCAGCTTGTGGATGGGCCGGCTACCTGCGAACATGCAGGTCATTCTGGCATCGCAGCGGGACGTCGAACTCGACCGAGTGGCTGACTTGGCCGACACCATTGCGGATACAATGGGCCCGCGCGTGCACGTTGCTGAGGCTTCCGCAAGACCCTCCGTGCGCCCATCGACGAGCATAAGCGACCTCGAGACGCAGCTGTGCGTGAAAATGGCACAGCTTACAGCGACGTTTCAGCAGGAGCTGGCCGCGATTCGCCGCGAAATTAACGCGGATCCACGCCGATCGGGTTTTCGACGGAACGCGCCGGGAGGAGCGCGAGCGCGATCGCGATCTCGGGAGCGCCGAGCCCAGCGACGTGGTGGAAAGTGCCATTTCCACGCCAAGTTCGGGGAAAATGCGTTTCGCTGTGAACCACCGTGCAACTGGTCCGGGTCGGGAAACGCGTCGGGCAGTCGTTGATGGCGACCAACGACCCTTGCCCATCGTCGCGCCGTTTGTTTGTCACCGACCGGGTAACAAAAGAACAGTTTCTGATCGACACCGGCGCCGATCTTTGTGTTTTCCCTCGGTCAAAGGTTCGCGGTTTTCGCGAGCGATCCTCGTACGCGTTGTATGCGGCAAACGGGTCGGAGATTGCCACGTACGGGACAATTACACTCAATCTCGACTTCGGGCTCCGCCGCGCGTTCGCATGGCGATTCGTCGTGGCCGAGGTGTCGAAACCGATCGTGGGGGTGGATTTTCTCGCACACTACGAACTTTTAGTGGATGTGAGAAATGGCAAACTATTAGACAATGTGACGTCGATGACTGTGCCAGGACGTTTAGTGCGCGGGTGCGGTCCGTCGACGCCGTCGATAAAAACGATTTTCGGAGACTCGCGGTTCCACGAGCTCTTACAGCGTTTCCCGAACATTACGCGACCGGTGGGAACACCCGCGGAAGTGAAACACGGGACAGTGCACTATATCCGGACGACGCCGGGACCGCCCGTGGCTTGCAGGCCCCGTCGTCTCGCACCGGACCGCCTAAAACAAGCGCGGCAAGAGTTCGAGACCATGATGCGTCTCGGTATCGCGCGCCCTTCGGAAAGTGCGTGGTCCGCGCCGCTGCATATGGCACCGAAAAGGGGACAGGACGCTTGGCGACCGTGCGGGGATTACCGGGCGTTAAATGCGCGAACAGTGCCGGATAGGTATCCCGTGAAACATATCGAAGACTTTGCACACGCGTTGCACGGGAAAACAGTGTTTTCGACCATAGACCTAGTGCGCGCGTACAATCAAATCCCTGTGGCCGCGGAAGACATTGCCAAAACCGCGATAACGACTCCCTTCGGACTATTCGAGTTCCCCTGTATGTCGTTCGGTTTACGAAACGCGGCACAAACATTCCAACGTTTCATTGACGAAGTGCTACGCGGTTTGGATTTCGTGTACGCGTATATCGACGACATACTGGTGGCATCGTCGACAGAAGAGGAGCACGTGCGACACTTGACTGAAGTGTTTACGCGCCTTGACAAGTATGGAGTAACCATAAACGCAGCGAAGTGCGTTTTTGGCCAGGCGCAGGTGAAGTTCCTGGGTTATGCCGTATCGCCCGAGGGCACCAGCCCATTGGAATCGAAGGTGGAGGCCATCGTCCTCTACCCGCAGCCGACCACCGCTAAGCAGCTGAGACAGTTCCTGGGCATGCTGAACTTCTACAGACGTTTCATGACCGGGGCTGCGCGGGTGCAGGCGCCCCTCAACGATTTGCTGCACGGCAATATCAAGGGTAACGCGAAGCTGGTGTGGTCCGAGGAAGCTGCTGCGGCCTTCGCCGAAGCGAAGGAAAGCCTGAGGCAGGCGACTTTGCTGGCGCACCCAAGGGACGACGCGCCGCTGGGCCTGTTCTGCGACGCATCCGACTTTACAATCGGAGCGGTGTTGCAGCAGCGTGTCGGAGAGGACTGGCAGCCGTTAGCTTTCTTCTCCAAAAAGCTCAGCGCCGCCGAGAAGAATTACGGCGCTTACGATAGAGAAATGTTAGCCATATATTTGGCAATAAAACATTTCAGGCACATGGTGGAGGGGCGAACCTTCACGATCTACACGGACCATAAGCCGATCACGTTCGCATTCCAGCAGAAGCCCGAGAAGTGTTCGCCCAGGCAATTCAGATACCTGGACTTCATCGGGCAGTTCAGCACCGACATCCGCCACATCGCCGGGGAGGAGAACGTCGTCGCCGACGCGTTATCCAGATTGGAGGAGGTTGTTGGGTCCTTCAACTACTCCGATTTGGCGGAGTCCCAGAACCACGATTTGGAGCTCCTGGCGTACATGCGCGGTGAAGTCGAGAACAATTTGGTGTTCGAGCGGATACGTCTTCCGGATGCGGGCGCCGAGGTGATCTGCGACATGTCAACGGGAAGACCGCGACCTTTCGTCACGAAACCCTTTCGTCGTGCCGTGTTTGATTCAGTACATTGCCTGGCGCATCCGGGTGTTAACGCGACGGTGAGGCTCGTGACGGAGCGATACGTGTGGCCGTCCGTAAAGGCCGACTGCCGAAGTTGGGTTCGCAGGTGTGTACCGTGCCAGCGCTCCAAAATAAACAGACACGTTTCCGCGCCGCTCGGAAAATTTAACGCGCCGTCCGCGAGACTGGAGCACGTGCATATAGATATAGTAATTCTCCCGGTCTCGGAAGGACACAGGTATTGCCTGACCTGCGTCGACCGGTTCACGCGTTGGCCGGAGGCTTTCCCGATGAAGGACCAGGAGGCCTCGACCGTGGCGCGAGCGTTTTACGAGGGCTGGATTTCCCGTTTCGGAACCCCGCTGCGCGTGACGACCGATCAGGGGCGACAGTTTGAGTCACGTCTGTTTCAAGCTCTCTCGCAACTAACAGGTGCGACCCACTGGCGGACAACAGCCTACCATCCAGCAGCAAATGGGATGGTGGAACGGTTCCACCGCCAATTTAAGGCAGCAATCCGCTGCCATCAACATACCCGCTGGACGGAGATTCTTCCCACCATATTGCTGGGCATCCGCGCAGCCTGGAGGGAAGACTTGCAGTCTACCGCAGCGGAGCTGGTCTACGGCGAAACGCTGCGCCTACCAGGAGAATTCCTGGCACCACGAGGCGGCCAGCCGGAGCCGCTGCCAGGGGACTTCGTCGGGAAGCTGCGCGAGCATTTCGCGACCCTCGCTCCGAAGGCCGGCAGCAACCATGCAGCCAAGCGAGTGTTCGTATACAAGGACCTGGCCACGGCGGAGCACGTTTTCTTGCGAAACGACACCGTTCGAGGGATCCTCCAGCCGCCGTACGACGGGCCATACAGGGTCCTGAATCGAGGCGCTCGGACGTTTTCGCTGAGCATCCGAGGCAAACCGGTAACCGTCACCGTGGATCGGCTGAAACCAGCGTATTTGCTGGATGCAGATCCCGTGCAACCGACAACACCGGAGACAGCGCGGACAGCGTCATCGGGGCAGTCCGAAAGAGGTCCACCAACACCGTTGGGGAACACGGGGCAACCGCTCCGTCCGGGGACACCATCGCGGGGGCCGGCGCTGCCGCCTCCCATCCTGACCAGAAACGCGGGCGAACGCGTCACACGGTCCGGAAGAAAAGTCCGATTCCCGGATCGTCTCCAAGTCTCGTGATTGAGTCAATCACTGGCGGGGGGGTGATGTGGCGGCGACAGGCTGACGCCACGTCCCCGCCAATTGTTTAGGTTTAGACATTGTATGAATGAGTCCGGTTGTGCGTCGAGAGTATGGTTCAGTTTGCGTGCTGTGTGCTAGCGTCGAAAGTATGGATCAGGTTGCGTCTGTGCGATAGCGTCGAGAGAATGTTTAGATGATTGGGTTGAACGTCGCGAAGGGTCTGAATGTTTAGTTTCGTTTATCGTGAGAATGAGCTGCGTGAATGAATAAAGGATCTTTGTTCGTGTGAATGCATCAACGAGCGAATGGCTAGTTCGTAAGCGTAACTTTAGTCTTGTTCGAAGTCTGGTCGCGAGCAGTCACGCGGGCTACGCGATTGACTGGCAAATAAAGTATAACAGTTTAACCACAACTCGTGGCTACTGAGTATTTTCTCGTCGAGCAACATCCTCGTTCCCTATTGCGGCATCCCACCTTCACCCCATTCTATCACTGCTTATTCATCAACCGAAGAAGAAAAAGGATCAGAAGAAGACGAAGACGACGATGATGATGATAATTAAGAAGAAAAGGAAGAAGAATGCGAACAACAAACGATATCAGATACGGAGAAAGTATTCTCAAGCGAAGAATATTGTCCCGATGAAAATTAATAGAAACACGGGGTTTCTTATTAAAAGGTACATTCTCATCTATCTATTTTGCGTCACCGAAAGTAAATATCTTCATTAAATGATATACATACAAATGTAATTTTTTCAATTCTTCAGCGCAAACTGGCAGATTCAACTAAATACAAATAAAAACTAGCTGGTTATTGTTGCTCGCTCGCTTCGCGAGCTCGCGGATGGGGTTGTTGTTGCTCGCTCGCTTCGCGAGCTCGCGGGTAGGACTGCTCTTGCGAGAGGGTTAGTGGTACGCATTGCTAGTGAGGCATACAGCTATTAATGGTTTTTTTTTATTTTGTGTGTGACTCTCCAAGAGCCACACAATGAACTTCCCGATTCGTTAGTTGTAAGCGGTAACATTAGCATTAACTGCATAATTAAAAAAAAAAAATGAAATATATATAATTACGTTTGTTTATTTGGTGGAAAATTTCCATCCTCTCTTATAAATTGCATTGTTGAATGAACTTCTTTCGAAAAAAACTAAAAAATCTAAAAAACTGCTTGACCAATATGGACCAAAATCTAATCAGCTCTAAGTTACGACGAGGCACATCCATTGCATCATTCATCATTCTGATCGCATTGTTACTTTTTCAGAAAATGTTAACGAAAAATTTGACACACACACACACACACGCACACACACACACGCGCGCGCGCGCACACGCACACTCGCACGCGCACGTACACGCACACGCACACGCACACGCACACGCACACGCACACACACACATACCGACATTTTGATAAAAATAGTCTAAAATGAATCCAATGACCATGAAACGTGAAGATCTGTTAAAAATTCGATTTTCGATTTTCGGGGTAAAAAAACATTAATAGCTGTATGCCCCACTAGCAATGCGTACCACTAACCCTCTCGAAAGAGCAGTCCTACCCGCGAGCTCGCGAAGCGGGCGAGCAACAATAACCAGCTAGTTTGATTATTGTAAGCGGTAACATTAGCATTAGTTGCATAATTGAAAAAAAAATTTTTTTTTAATTAAAAAACAATTTTTTTTAACCCTTTGAACTCGAGGCCGTTTTCGCTTGCGCGAACCAGCAACTCGAAACGATTTCGGCCAAATTAGGTGAACATTTTACAGGTACTTCAAAAATATTTAATTTTAAAAAAATTAAAAAAAAAATTTCACCAGTTTATTCATTTATATGTCGAAAACAACAAATTTTGATAAATATTACACTCTGTAATTAGTTTTGGTGTGATACTTAGTAAAACAATAGCCAAGATGCATCCTTGCCACTTCACATCGGCCGGGCGCCGTATCGGCACCGCTCGAGTTGCTACTTAACATCGGCCGGACGCCGTATCGGCGCCGCTCGTGTTCAAAGGGTTAAATTTAAAAAAATTTTTTTTACATAAAAATGAAATATATATAATTACGTTTGTTTATTCGGTGGAAAATTTCCATCCCCTCGTATAAATTGCATTCTTGAATGTACTTCTTTCGAAAAAAAACTAAAAAAACTAAAAAAACTAAAAAATCTAAAAAACTACTTGACCGATATGGACCAAAATCTAATCAGCTCTAAGTTACGACGGGGCGCATCGATTGCGCCATTCATCATTCTGATCGCATTGTTACTTTTTCAGAAAACGTTAACGAAAAATTTGATAACATAAAAACGGCCATACGCACACACACACACACACACACACACACACACACACTAACAATTTGATAAAAATAGTCTAAAATGACTTCAATAACCATGAAACGTGAAGATCTGCTAAAAAATCGATTTTCGATTTTCGGGGTAATTACAGTAACTTCCCTATGAATCGGGAAGTTAAAAAATAGAGACAAAGATCTATCTACGGTACTTCACAGCATACAATGAGCGTTTATGAGTTAAACAGTTCCTTTAAATAATTCCTTAGAGACTCATGGAGATTCATGGAGATTCATGGAGGAGTTTCATGGAGATTCATGGAGATTCATGGAGATTCATGGAGATTCATGGAGATTCATGGAGATTCATGGAGATTCATGGAGATTCATGGAGATTCATGGAGATTCATGGAGATTCATGGAGATTCCTGGAGATTCATGGAGGAGATTCATGGAGATTCATGGAGATTCATGGAGGAGATTCATGGAGATTCATGGAGATTCATGGAGATTCATGGAGGAGATTGATGGAGATTCATGGAGATTCATGGAGGAGATTCATGGAGATTCATGGAGATTCATGGAGATTCATGGAGGAGATTCATGGAGATTCATGGAGATTCATGGAGATTCATGGAGGAGATTCATGGAGATTCATGGACATTCATGGAGGAGATTCATGGAGATTCATGGAGATTCATGGAGATTCATGGAGATTCATGGAGGAGATTCATGGAGATTCATGGAGATTCATAGAGGAGATTCATGGAGATTCATGAAGATTCATGGAGATTCATGGAGGAGATTCATGGAGATTCATGGAGATTCATGGAGATTCATGGAGGAGATTCATGGAGGAGATTCATGGAGGAGATTCATGGAGATTCATGTAGATTGATGGAGATTCATGGAGATTCATGGAGATTCATGGAGGAGATTCATGGAGATTCATGGGGGAGATTCATGGAGATTCATGGAGATTCATGGAGATTCATGGTGATTCATGGAGATTCATGGAGATTCATGGAGATTCATGGAGATTCATGGAGATTCATGGAGGAGATTCATGGAGATTCATGGAGATTCATGGAGATTCATGGAGGAGATTCATGGAGATTCATGGAGATTCATGGAGATTCATGGAGATTCATGGAGATTCATGGAGATTCATGGAGATTCCTGGAGATTCATGGAGGAGATTCATGGAGATTCATGGAGATTCATGGAGGAGATTCATGGAGATTCATGGAGATTCATGGAGATTCATGGAGATTCATGGAGGAGATTCATGGAGGAGATTCATGGAGATTCATGGAGATTCATGGAGGAGATTCATGGAGATTCATGGAGATTCATGGAGATTCATGGAGATTCATGGAGATTCATGGAGATTCATGGAGATTGATGGAGATTCCTGGAGGAGAATGATGGAGATTCATGGAGATTCATGGAGGAGATTCATGGAGATTCATGGAGATTCATGGAGATTCATGGAGGAGATTCATGGAGATTCATGGAGATTCATGGAGATTCATGGAGGAGATTCATGGAGATTCATGGAGATTCATGGAGATTCATGGAGGAGATTCATGGAGGAGATTCATGGAGATTCATGGAGATTCATGGAGGAGATTCATGGAGATTCATGGAGATTCATGGAGATTCATGGAGATTCATGGAGATTCATGGAGATTCATGGAGATTGATGGAGATTCCTGGAGGAGATTGATGGAGATTCATGGAGATTCATGGAGGAGATTCATGGAGATTCATGGAGATTCATGGAGATTCATGGAGGAGATTCATGGAGATTCATGGAGATTCATGGAGATTCATGGAGGAGATTCATGGAGATTCATGGAGATTCATGGACATTCATGGAGGAGATTCATGGAGATTCATGGAGATTCATGGAGATTCATGGAGATTCATGGAGGAGATTCATGGAGATTCATGGAGATTCATAGAGGAGATTCATGGAGATTCATGAAGATTCATGGAGATTCATGGAGGAGATTCATGGAGATTCATGGAGATTCATGGAGATTCATGGAGGAGATTCATGGAGGAGATTCATGGAGGAGATTCATGGAGATTCATGTAGATTGATGGAGATTCATGGAGATTCATGGAGATTCATGGAGGAGATTCATGGAGATTCATGGGGGAGATTCATGGAGATTCATGGAGATTCATGGAGATTCATGGTGATTCATGGAGATTCATGGAGATTCATGGAGATTCATGGAGATTCATGGAGATTCATGGAGGAGATTTATGGAGATTCATGGAGATTCATGGAGATTCATGGAGGAGATTCATGGAGATTCATGGAGATTCATGGAGATTCATGGAGATTCATGGAGATTCATGGAGATTCATGGAGATTCCTGGAGATTCATGGAGGAGATTCATGGAGATTCATGGAGATTCATGGAGGAGATTCATGGAGATTCATGGAGATTCATGGAGATTCATGGAGATTCATGGAGGAGATTCATGGAGGAGATTCATGGAGATTCATGGAGATTCATGGAGGAGATTCATGGAGATTCATGGAGATTCATGGAGATTCATGGAGATTCATGGAGATTCATGGAGATTCATGGAGATTGATGGAGATTCCTGGAGGAGAATGATGGAGATTCATGGAGATTCATGGAGGAGATTCATGGAGATTCATGGAGATTCATGGAGATTCATGGAGGAGATTCATGGAGATTCATGGAGATTCATGGAGATTCATGGAGGAGATTCATGGAGATTCATGGAGATTCATGGAGATTCATGGAGATTCATGGAGATTCATGTAGATTCATGGAGGAGATTCATGGAGATTCATGGAGATTCATGGAGATTCATGGAGGAGATTCATGGAGATTCATGGAGATTCATGGAGATTCATGGAGATTCATAGAGGAGATTCATGGAGATTCATGGAGATTCATGGAGATTCATGGAGATTCATGGGGGAGATTCATGGAGATTCATGGAGATTCATGGAGATTCGTGGAGATTCGTGGAGGAGATTCATGGAGATTCATGGAGATTCATGGAGATTCATGGAGGAGATTCATGGAGATTCATGGAGATTCATGGAGATTCATGGAGGAGATTTATGGAGATTCATGGAGATTCATGGAGATTCATGGAGAAGATTCATGGAGATTCATGGAGATT
Organism: Lasioglossum villosulum; assembly: GCA_963971365.1. Classification (NCBI taxonomy): domain Eukaryota; kingdom Metazoa; phylum Arthropoda; class Insecta; order Hymenoptera; family Halictidae; genus Lasioglossum; species Lasioglossum villosulum. The sequence goes on along the minus strand of OZ020498.1, from coordinate 28,061,925 downwards.
CATGGAGATTCATGGAGGAGATTCATGGAGGAGATTCATGGAGATTCATGGAGATTCATGTAGATTGATGGAGATTCATGGAGATTCATGGAGATTCATGGAGGAGATTCATGGAGATTCATGGGGGAGATTCATGGAGATTCATGGAGATTCATGGAGATTCATGGTGATTCATGGAGATTCATGGAGATTCATGGAGATTCATGGAGATTCATGGAGATTCATGGAGGAGATTCATGGAGATTCATGGAGATTCATGGAGATTCATGGAGGAGATTCATGGAGATTCATGGAGATTCATAGAGGAGATTCATGGAGATTCATGGAGATTCATGGAGATTCATGGAGAAGATTCATGGAGATTCATAGAGGAGATTCATGGAGATTCATGAAGATTCATGGAGATTCATGGAGGAGATTCATGGAGATTCATGGAGGAGATTCATGGAGATTCATGGAGGAGATTCATGGAGGAGATTCATGGAGATTCATGGAGATTCATGGAGGAGATTCATGGAGATTCATGGAGATTCATGGAGATTCATGGAGATTCATGGAGATTGATGGAGATTCCTGGAGGAGAATGATGGAGATTCATGGAGATTCATGGAGGAGATTCATGGAGATTCATGGAGATTCATGGAGATTCATGGAGATTCATGGAGATTCATGGAGATTCATGGAGGAGATTCATGGAGATTCATGGAGATTCATAGAGGAGATTCATGGAGATTCATGAAGATTCATGGAGATTCATGGAGGAGATTCATGGAGATTCATGGAGATTCATGGAGGAGATTCATGGAGGAGATTCATGGAGGAGATTCATGGAGATTCATGTAGATTGATGGAGATTCATGGAGATTCATGGAGATTCATGGAGGAGATTCATGGAGATTCATGGGGGAGATTCATGGAGATTCATGGAGATTCATGGAGATTCATGGTGATTCATGGAGATTCATGGAGATTCATGGAGATTCATGGAGATTCATGTAGATTCATGGAGGAGATTCATGGAGATTCATGGAGATTCATGGAGATTCATGGAGGAGATTCATGGAGATTCATGGAGATTCATGGAGATTCATGGAGATTCATAGAGGAGATTCATGGAGATTCATGGAGATTCATGGAGATTCATGGAGATTCATGGGGGAGATTCATGGAGATTCATGGAGATTCATGGAGATTCGTGGAGATTCGTGGAGGAGATTCATGGAGATTCATGGAGATTCATGGAGATTCATGGAGGAGATTCATGGAGATTCATGGAGATTCATGGAGATTCATGGAGGAGATTTATGGAGATTCATGGAGATTCATGGAGATTCATGGAGAAGATTCATGGAGATTCATGGAGATTCATGGAGATTCATGGAGGAGATTCATGGAGGAGATTCATGGAGATTCATGGAGATTCATGTAGATTGATGGAGATTCATGGAGATTCATGGAGATTCATGGAGGAGATTCATGGAGATTCATGGGGGAGATTCATGGAGATTCATGGAGATTCATGGAGATTCATGGTGATTCATGGAGATTCATGGAGATTCATGGAGATTCATGGAGATTCATGGAGATTCATGGAGGAGATTCATGGAGATTCATGGAGATTCATGGAGATTCATGTAGATTGATGGAGATTCATGGAGATTCATGGAGATTCATGGAGGAGATTCATGGAGATTCATGGGGGAGATTCATGGAGATTCATGGAGATTCATGGAGATTCATGGTGATTCATGGAGATTCATGGAGATTCATGGAGATTCATGGAGATTCATGGAGATTCATGGAGGAGATTCATGGAGATTCATGGAGATTCATGGAGGAGATTCATGGAGATTCATGGAGATTCATGGAGATTCATGGAGATTCATAGAGGAGATTCATGGAGATTCATGGAGATTCATAGAGATTCATGGAGATTCATGGGGGAGATTCATGGAGATTCATGGAGATTCATGGAGATTCGTGGAGATTCGTGGAGGAGATTCATGGAGATTCATGGAGATTCATGGTGATTCATGGAGGAGATTCATGGAGATTCATGGAGATTCATGGAGATTCATGGAGATTCATGGAGGAGATTTATGGAGATTCATGGAGATTCATGGAGATTCATGGAGATTCATGGAGAAGATTCATGGAGATTCATGGAGATTCATGGAGGAGATTCATGGAGGAGATTCATGGAGATTCATGGAGATTCATGTAGATTGATGGAGATTCATGGAGATTCATGGAGATTCATGGAGGAGATTCATGGAGATTCATGGGGGAGATTCATGGAGATTCATGGAGATTCATGGAGATTCATGGTGATTCATGGAGATTCATGGAGATTCATGGAGATTCATGGAGATTCATGGAGATTCATGGAGGAGATTCATGGAGATTCATGGAGATTCATGGAGATTCATGGAGGAGATTCATGGAGATTCATGGAGATTCATGGAGATTCATGGAGATTCATAGAGGAGATTCATGGAGATTCATGGAGATTCATGGAGATTCATGGAGGAGATTCATGGAGATTCATGGGGGAGATTCATGGAGATTCATGGAGATTCATGGAGATTCGTGGAGATTCATGGAGGAGATTCATGGAGATTCATGGAGATTCATGGAGATTCATGGAGGAGATTCATGGAGATTCATGGAGATTCATGGAGATTCATGGAGGAGATTCATGGAGGAGATTCATGGAGATTCATGGAGATTCATGTAGATTGATGGAGATTCATGGAGATTCATGGAGATTCATGGAGGAGATTCATGGAGATTCATGGGGGAGATTCATGGAGATTCATGGAGATTCATGGAGATTCATGGTGATTCATGGAGATTCATGGAGATTCATGGAGATTCATGGAGATTCATGGAGATTCATGGAGGAGATTCATGGAGATTCATGGAGATTCATGGAGATTCATGTAGATTGATGGAGATTCATGGAGATTCATGGAGATTCATGGAGGAGATTCATGGAGATTCATGGGGGAGATTCATGGAGATTCATGGAGATTCATGGAGATTCATGGTGATTCATGGAGATTCATGGAGATTCATGGAGATTCATGGAGATTCATGGAGATTCATGGAGGAGATTCATGGAGATTCATGGAGATTCATGGAGGAGATTCATGGAGATTCATGGAGATTCATGGAGATTCATGGAGATTCATAGAGGAGATTCATGGAGATTCATGGAGATTCATAGAGATTCATGGAGATTCATGGGGGAGATTCATGGAGATTCATGGAGATTCATGGAGATTCGTGGAGATTCGTGGAGGAGATTCATGGAGATTCATGGAGATTCATGGTGATTCATGGAGGAGATTCATGGAGATTCATGGAGATTCATGGAGATTCATGGAGATTCATGGAGGAGATTTATGGAGATTCATGGAGATTCATGGAGATTCATGGAGATTCATGGAGAAGATTCATGGAGATTCATGGAGATTCATGGAGGAGATTCATGGAGGAGATTCATGGAGATTCATGGAGATTCATGTAGATTGATGGAGATTCATGGAGATTCATGGAGATTCATGGAGATTCATGGAGATTCATGGTGATTCATGGAGATTCATGGAGATTCATGGAGATTCATGGAGATTCATGTAGATTCATGGAGGAGATTCATGGAGATTCATGGAGATTCATGGAGATTCATGGAGGAGATTCATGGAGATTCATGGAGATTCATGGAGATTCATGGAGATTCATAGAGGAGATTCATGGAGATTCATGGAGATTCATGGAGATTCATGGAGATTCATGGGGGAGATTCATGGAGATTCATGGAGATTCATGGAGATTCGTGGAGATTCGTGGAGGAGATTCATGGAGATTCATGGAGATTCATGGAGATTCATGGAGGAGATTCATGGAGATTCATGGAGATTCATGGAGATTCATGGAGGAGATTTATGGAGATTCATGGAGATTCATGGAGATTCATGGAGAAGATTCATGGAGATTCATGGAGATTCATGGAGATTCATGGAGGAGATTCATGGAGGAGATTCATGGAGATTCATGGAGATTCATGTAGATTGATGGAGATTCATGGAGATTCATGGAGATTCATGGAGGAGATTCATGGAGATTCATGGGGGAGATTCATGGAGATTCATGGAGATTCATGGAGATTCATGGTGATTCATGGAGATTCATGGAGATTCATGGAGATTCATGGAGATTCATGGAGATTCATGGAGATTCATGGAGGAGATTCATGGAGATTCATGGAGATTCATGGAGATTCATGGAGGAGATTCATGGAGATTCATGGAGATTCATAGAGGAGATTCATGGAGATTCATGGAGATTCATGGAGATTCATGGAGAAGATTCATGGAGATTCATAGAGGAGATTCATGGAGATTCATGAAGATTCATGGAGATTCATGGAGGAGATTCATGGAGATTCATGGAGGAGATTCATGGAGGAGATTCATGGAGATTCATGGAGATTCATGTAGATTGATGGAGATTCATGGAGATTCATGGAGATTCATGGAGGAGATTCATGGAGATTCATGGGGGAGATTCATGGAGATTCATGGAGATTCATGGAGATTCATGGTGATTCATGGAGATTCATGGAGATTCATGGAGATTCATGGAGATTCATGGAGATTCATGGAGGAGATTCATGGAGATTCATGGAGATTCATGGAGGAGATTCATGGAGATTCATGGAGATTCATGGAGATTCATGGAGATTCATAGAGGAGATTCATGGAGATTCATGGAGATTCATAGAGATTCATGGAGATTCATGGGGGAGATTCATGGAGATTCATGGAGATTCATGGAGATTCGTGGAGATTCGTGGAGGAGATTCATGGAGATTCATGGAGATTCATGGAGGAGATTCATGGAGATTCATGGAGATTCATGGAGATTCATGGAGGAGATTTATGGAGATTCATGGAGATTCATGGAGATTCATGGAGATTCATGGAGAAGATTCATGGAGATTCATGGAGATTCATGGAGGAGATTCATGGAGGAGATTCATGGAGATTCATGGAGATTCATGTAGATTGATGGAGATTCATGGAGATTCATGGAGATTCATGGAGGAGATTCATGGAGATTCATGGGGGAGATTCATGGAGATTCATGGAGATTCATGGAGATTCATGGTGATTCATGGAGATTCATGGAGATTCATGGAGATTCATGGAGATTCATGGAGATTCATGGAGGAGATTCATGGAGATTCATGGAGATTCATGGAGATTCATGGAGGAGATTCATGGAGATTCATGGAGATTCATGGAGATTCATGGAGATTCATAGAGGAGATTCATGGAGATTCATGGAGATTCATGGAGATTCATGGAGATTCATGGAGGAGATTCATGGAGATTCATGGGGGAGATTCATGGAGATTCATGGAGATTCATGGAGATTCATGGAGATTCGTGGAGATTCATGGAGGAGATTCATGGAGATTCATGGAGATTCATGGAGATTCATGGAGGAGATTCATGGAGATTCATGGAGATTCATGGAGGAGATTTATGGAGATTCATGGAGATTCATGGAGATTCATGGAGGAGATTCATGGAGAAGATTCATGGAGATTCATGGGGGAGATTCATGGAGATTCATAGAGGAGATTCATGGAGATTCATGGAGATTCATGGAGATTCATGGAGATTCATGGAGATTCATGGAGGAGATTCATGGAGATTCATGGATGAGATTCATGGAGATTCATGGGGGAGATTCATGGAGATTCATGGAGATTCATGGAGATTCATGGAGATTCATGGAGATTCATGGAGATTCATGGAGATTCATGGAGATTCATGGAGATTCATGGAGATTCATGGAGATTCATGGAGATTCATGGAGATTCATGGAGATTCATGGAGATTCATGGAGGAGATTCATGGAGATTCATGGAGATTCATGGAGATTCATGGAGATTCATGGAGGAGATTCATGGAGATTCATGGAGATTCATGGAGATTCATGGAGATTCATGGAGGAGATTCATGGAGATTCATGGAGATTCATGGAGATTCATGGAGGAGATTCATGGAGATTCATGGAGATTCATGGAGATTCATGGAGATTCATGGAGATTCATAGAGGAGATTCATGGAGATTCATGGAGATTCATGGAGATTCATGGAGATTCATGGAGATTCATGGAGATTCATGGAGATTCATGGAGATTCATGGAGATTCATGAAGGAGATTCATGGAGATTCATGGAGATTCATGGAGATTCATAGAGGAGATTCATGGAGATTCATGGAGATTCATGGAGGAGATTCATGGAGATTCATGGAGATTCATGGAGATTCATGGAGATTCATGGAGATTCATGGAGATTCATGGAGATTGATGGAGATTGATGGAGATTCCTGGAGGAGATTGATGGAGATTCATGGAGATTCATGGAGATTCATGGAGATTCATGGAGATTCATGGAGGAGATTCATGGAGATTCATGGAGATTCATGGAGATTCATGGAGATTCATGGAGGAGATTCATGGAGATTCATGGAGATTCATGGACATTCATGGAGGAGATTCATGGAGATTCATGGAGATTCATGGAGATTCGTGGAGATTCGTGGAGGAGATTCATGGAGATTCATGGAGATTCATGGAGATTCATGGAGGAGATTCATGGAGATTCATGGAGATTCATGGAGATTCATGGAGGAGATTCATGGAGATTCATGGAGATTCATGGAGATTCATAGAGGAGATTCATGGAGATTCATGGAGATTCATGGAGATTCATGGAGATTCATGGAGGAGATTCATGGAGATTCATGGGGGAGATTCATGGAGATTCATGGAGATTCATGGAGATTCGTGGAGATTCATGGAGGAGATTCATGGAGATTCATGGAGATTCATGGAGGTTCATGGAGGAGATTCATGCAGATTCATGGAGATTCATGGAGGAGATTTATGGAGATTCATGGAGATTCATGGAGATTCATGGAGGAGATTCATGGAGAAGATTCATGGAGATTCATGGGGGAGATTCATGGAGATTCATAGAGGAGATTCATGGAGATTCATGGAGATTCATGGAGATTCATGGAGATTCATGGAGGAGATTTATGGAGATTCATGGAGATTCATGGAGATTCATGGAGATTCATGGAGAAGATTCATGGAGATTCATGGAGATTCATGGAGGAGATTCATGGAGGAGATTCATGGAGGAGATTCATGGAGATTCATGGAGATTCATGTAGATTGATGGAGATTCATGGAGATTCATGGAGATTCATGGAGGAGATTCATGGAGATTCATGGAGATTCATGGAGATTCATGGAGATTCATGGAGATTCATGGAGATTCATGGAGGAGATTCATGGAGATTCATGGAGATTCATGGAGATTCATGGAGGAGATTCATGGAGATTCATGGAGATTCATGGAGATTCATGGAGATTCATGGAGGAGATTCATGGAGATTCATGGAGGAGATTCATGGAGATTCATGGAGGAGATTCATGGAGGAGATTCATGGAGATTCATGGAGATTCATGGAGATTCATGGAGATTCATGGAGGAGATTCATGGAGATTCATGGAGATTCATGGAGATTCATGAAGGAGATTCATGGAGATTCATGGAGATTCATGGAGATTCATAGAGGAGATTCATGGAGATTCATGGAGATTCATGGAGGAGATTCATGGAGATTCATGGAGATTCATGGAGATTCATGGAGATTCATGGAGATTCATGGAGATTGATGGAGATTGATGGAGATTCCTGGAGGAGATTGATGGAGATTCATGGAGATTCGTGGAGATTCATGGAGATTCATGGAGATTCATGGAGGAGATTCATGGAGATTCATGGAGATTCATGGAGATTCATGGAGGAGATTCATGGAGATTCATGGAGATTCATGGAGATTCATGGAGGAGATTCATGGAGATTCATGGAGATTCATGGAGATTCATGAAGGAGATTCATGGAGATTCATGGAGATTCATGGAGATTCATGGAGGAGATTCATGGAGATTCATGGAGATTCATGGAGATTCATGGAGATTCATAGAGGAGATTCATGGAGATTCATGGAGATTCATGAGAATTCATGGAGATTCATGGAGGAGATTCATGGAGATTCATGGGGGAGATTCATGGAGATTCATGGAGATTCGTGGAGATTCATGGAGATTCATGGAGATTCATGGAGGAGATTCATGGAGATTCATGGAGATTCATGGAGATTCATGGAGGAGATTCATGGAGATTCATGGAGATTCATGGAGATTCATGGAGGAGATTCATGGAGATTCATGGAGATTCATGGAGATTCATGGAGGAGATTCATGGAGATTCATGGAGATTCATGGAGATTCATGGAGATTCATGGAGATTCATGGAGATTCATGGAGGAGATTCATGGAGATTCATGGAGATTCATGGAGATTCATGGAGGAGATTCATGGAGATTCATGGAGATTCATGGAGATTCATGGAGATTCATGGAGATTCATGGAGATTCATGGAGATTCATGGAGATTCATGGAGATTCATGGAGATTCATGGAGATTCATGGAGATTCATGGAGATTCATGGAGATTCATGAAGGAGATTCATGGAGATTCATGGAGATTCATGGAGATTCATGGAGATTCATGGAGATTCATGGAGATTCATGGAGATTCATGGAGATTCATGAAGGAGATTCATGGAGATTCATGGAGATTCATGGAGATTCATAGAGGAGATTCATGGAGATTCATGGAGATTCATGGAGGAGATTCATGGAGATTCATGGAGATTCATGGAGATTCATGGAGATTCATGGAGATTCATGGAGATTGATGGAGATTCATGGAGGAGATTCATGGAGATTCATGGAGATTCATGGAGATTCATGGAGATTCATGGAGGAGATTCATGGAGATTCATGGAGATTCATGGACATTCATGGAGGAGATTCATGGAGATTCATGGAGATTCATGGAGATTCATGGAGATTCATGGAGGAGATTCATGGAGATTCATGGAGATTCATGGAGATTCATGGAGATTCATGGAGATTCATGGAGATTCATGGAGATTCATGGAGGAGATTCATGGAGATTCATGGAGATTCATGGAGGAGATTCATGGAGATTCATGGAGATTCATGGACATTCATGGAGGAGATTCATGGAGATTCATGGAGATTCATGGAGATTCATGGAGATTCATGGAGGAGATTCATGGAGATTCATGGAGATTCATAGAGGAGATTCATGGAGATTCATGAAGATTCATGGAGATTCATGGAGATTCATGGAGATTCATGGAGATTCACAGAGGAGATTCATGGAGATTCATGGAGATTCATGGAGGAGATTCATGGAGATTCGTGGAGATTCATGGAGATTCATGGAGGAGATTCATGGAGATTCATGGGGGAGATTCATGGAGATTCATGGAGATTCATGGAGGAGATTCTTGGAGATTCATGGAGATTCATGGAGGAGATTCATGGACATTCATGGAGGAGATTCATGGAGATTCATGGAGATTCATGGAGATTCATAGAGGAGATTCATGGAGATTCATGGAGATTCATGGAGATTCATGGAGGAGATTCATGGAGATTCATGGAGGAGATTCATGGAGATTCATGGAGATTCATAGAGGATATTCTTGGAGATTCATGGAGATTCATGGAGATTCATGGAGATTCATGGAGATTCATGGAGATTCATGGAGATTCATGGAGGAGATTCATGGAGATTCATGGAGATTCATGGAGGAGATTCATGGAGATTCATGGGGGAGATTCATGGAGATTCATGGAGATTCATGGAGGAGATTCTTGGAGATTCATGGAGATTCATGGAGGAGATTCATGGACATTCATGGAGGAGATTCATGGAGATTCATGGAGATTCATGGAGATTCATAGAGGAGATTCATGGAGATTCATGGAGGAGATTCATGGAGATTCATGGAGGAGATTCATGGAGGAGATTCATGGAGATTCATGGAGATTCATGGAGATTCATGGAGATTCATGGAGGAGATTCATGGAGATTCATGGAGATTCATGGAGATTCATGGAGATTCATGGAGATTCATGGAGATTCATGGAGATTCATGGAGATTCATGGAGATTCATGAAGGAGATTCATGGAGATTCATGGAGATTCATGGAGATTCATAGAGGAGATTCATGGAGATTCATGGAGATTCATGGAGGAGATTCATGGAGATTCATGGAGATTCATGGAGATTCATGGAGATTCATGGAGATTCATGGAGATTGATGGAGATTGATGGAGATTCCTGGAGGAGATTGATGGAGATTCATGGAGATTCATGGAGATTCATGGAGGAGATTCATGGAGATTCATGGAGATTCATGGAGATTCATGGAGGAGATTCATGGAGATTCATGGAGATTCATGGAGATTCATGGAGATTCATGGAGGAGATTCATGGAGATTCATGGAGATTCATGGACATTCATGGAGGAGATTCATGGAGATTCATGGAGATTCATGGAGATTCATGGAGATTCATGGAGGAGATTCATGGAGATTCATGGAGATTCATAGAGGAGATTCATGGAGATTCATGAAGATTCATGGAGATTCATGGAGATTCATGGAGATTCATGGAGATTCACAGAGGAGATTCATGGAGATTCATGGAGATTCATGGAGGAGATTCATGGAGATTCATGGAGATTCATGGAGATTCATGGAGGAGATTCATGGAGATTCATGGGGGAGATTCATGGAGATTCATGGAGATTCATGGAGGAGATTCTTGGAGATTCATGGAGATTCATGGAGGAGATTCATGGACATTCATGGAGGAGATTCATGGAGATTCATGGAGATTCATGGAGATTCATAGAGGAGATTCATGGAGATTCATGGAGATTCATGGAGATTCATGGAGGAGATTCATGGAGATTCATGGAGATTCATAGAGGAGATTCATGGAGATTCATGGAGATTCATGGAGATTCATGGAGGAGATTCATGGAGATTCATGGAGGAGATTCATGGAGATTCATGGAGATTCATAGAGGATATTCTTGGAGATTCATGGAGATTCATGGAGATTCATGGAGATTCATGGAGATTCATGGAGATTCATGGAGATTCATGGAGGAGATTCATGGAGATTCATGGAGATTCATGGAGGAGATTCATGGAGATTCATGGGGGAGATTCATGGAGATTCATGGAGATTCATGGAGGAGATTCTTGGAGATTCATGGAGATTCATGGAGGAGATTCATGGACATTCATGGAGGAGATTCATGGAGATTCATGGAGATTCATGGAGATTCATAGAGGAGATTCATGGAGATTCATGGAGGAGATTCATGGAGATTCATGGAGGAGATTCATGGAGGAGATTCATGGAGATTCATGGAGATTCATGGAGGAGATTCATGGAGATTCATGGAGATTCATGGAGATTCATGAAGGAGATTCATGGAGATTCATGGAGATTCATGGAGATTCATAGAGGAGATTCATGGAGATTCATGGAGATTCATGGAGGAGATTCATGGAGATTCATGGAGATTCATGGAGATTCATGGAGATTCATGGAGATTCATGGAGATTGATGGAGATTGATGGAGATTCCTGGAGGAGATTGATGGAGATTCATGGAGATTCATGGAGATTCATGGAGGAGATTCATGGAGATTCATGGAGATTCATGGAGATTCATGGAGGAGATTCATGGAGATTCATGGAGATTCATGGAGATTCATGGAGATTCATGGAGGAGATTCATGGAGATTCATGGAGATTCATGGACATTCATGGAGGAGATTCATGGAGATTCATGGAGATTCATGGAGATTCATGGAGATTCATGGAGATTCATGGAGGAGATTCATGGAGATTCATGGAGATTCATAGAGGAGATTCATGGAGATTCATGAAGATTCATGGAGATTCATGGGGGAGATTCATGGAGATTCATGGAGATTCATGGAGATTCGTGGAGATTCGTGGAGGAGATTCATGGAGATTCATGGAGATTCATGGAGATTCATGGAGGAGATTCATGGAGATTCATGGAGATTCATGGAGATTCATGGAGGAGATTCATGGAGATTCATGGAGATTCATGGAGATTCATGGAGATTCATAGAGGAGATTCATGGAGATTCATGGAGATTCATGAGAATTCATGGAGATTCATGGAGGAGATTCATGGAGATTCATGGGGGAGATTCATGGAGATTCATGGAGATTCGTGGAGATTCATGGAGATTCATGGAGATTCATGGAGGAGATTCATGGAGATTCATGGAGATTCATGGAGATTCATGGAGGAGATTCATGGAGATTCATGGAGATTCATGGAGATTCATGGAGATTCATGGAGGAGATTCATGGAGATTCATGGAGATTCATGGAGATTCATGGAGGAGATTCATGGAGATTCATGGAGATTCATGGAGATTCATGGAGATTCATGGAGATTCATGGAGATTCATGGAGGAGATTCATGGAGATTCATGGAGATTCATGGAGATTCATGGAGGAGATTCATGGAGATTCATGGAGATTCATGGAGATTCATGGAGATTCATGGAGATTCATGGAGATTCATGGAGATTCATGGAGATTCATGGAGATTCATGGAGATTCATGGAGATTCATGGAGATTCATGGAGATTCATGGAGATTCATGAAGGAGATTCATGGAGATTCATGGAGATTCATGGAGATTCATGGAGATTCATGGAGATTCATGGAGATTCATGGAGATTCATGGAGATTCATGAAGGAGATTCATGGAGATTCATGGAGATTCATGGAGATTCATAGAGGAGATTCATGGAGATTCATGGAGATTCATGGAGGAGATTCATGGAGATTCATGGAGATTCATGGAGATTCATGGAGATTCATGGAGATTCATGGAGATTGATGGAGATTGATGGAGATTCCTGGAGGAGATTGATGGAGATTCATGGAGATTCATGGAGATTCATGGAGGAGATTCATGGAGATTCATGGAGATTCATGGAGATTCATGGAGGAGATTCATGGAGATTCATGGAGATTCATGGAGATTCATGGAGATTCATGGAGGAGATTCATGGAGATTCATGGAGATTCATGGACATTCATGGAGGAGATTCATGGAGATTCATGGAGATTCATGGAGATTCATGGAGATTCATGGAGGAGATTCATGGAGATTCATGGAGATTCATAGAGGAGATTCATGGAGATTCATGAAGATTCATGGAGATTCATGGAGATTCATGGAGATTCATGGAGATTCACAGAGGAGATTCATGGAGATTCATGGAGATTCATGGAGGAGATTCATGGAGATTCATGGAGATTCATGGAGATTCATGGAGGAGATTCATGGAGATTCATGGGGGAGATTCATGGAGATTCATGGAGATTCATGGAGGAGATTCTTGGAGATTCATGGAGATTCATGGAGGAGATTCATGGACATTCATGGAGGAGATTCATGGAGATTCATGGAGATTCATGGAGATTCATAGAGGAGATTCATGGAGATTCATGGAGATTCATGGAGATTCATGGAGGAGATTCATGGAGATTCATGGAGATTCATAGAGGAGATTCATGGAGATTCATGGAGATTCATGGAGATTCATGGAGGAGATTCATGGAGATTCATGGAGGAGATTCATGGAGATTCATGGAGATTCATAGAGGATATTCTTGGAGATTCATGGAGATTCATGGAGATTCATGGAGATTCATGGAGATTCATGGAGATTCATGGAGGAGATTCATGGAGATTCATGGAGATTCATGGAGGAGATTCATGGAGATTCATGGGGGAGATTCATGGAGATTCATGGAGATTCATGGAGGAGATTCTTGGAGATTCATGGAGATTCATGGAGGAGATTCATGGACATTCATGGAGGAGATTCATGGAGATTCATGGAGATTCATGGAGATTCATAGAGGAGATTCATGGAGATTCATGGAGATTCATGGAGATTCATGGAGATTCATGGAGGAGATTCATGGAGATTCATGGGGGAGATTCATGGAGATTCATGGAGATTCATGGAGGAGATTCTTGGAGATTCATGGAGATTCATGGAGGAGATTCATGGACATTCATGGAGGAGATTCATGGAGATTCATGGAGATTCATGGAGATTCATAGAGGAGATTCATGGAGATTCATGGAGATTCATGGAGATTCATGGAGATTCATGGAGGAGATTCATGGAGATTCATGGAGATTCATGGAGGAGATTCATGGAGATTCATGGAGATTCGTGGAGATTCATGAAGGAGATTCATGGAGATTTATGGAGATTCATGGAGATTCATGGAGGAGATTCATGGAGATTCATGGAGATTCATGGAGATTCATGAAGGAGATTCATGGAGATTCATGGAGATTCGTGGAGATTCATGGAGGAGATTCATGGAGATTCATGGAGATTCATGGAGATTCATGGAGGAGATTCATGGAGATTCATGGAGATTCATGGAGATTCATGGAGATTCATGCAGATTCATGGAGATTCATGCAGATTCATGGAGATTCATGGAAGAGATTCATGGAGATTCATGGGGGAGATTCATGGAGATTCATGGAGATTCATGGAGGAGATTCATGGAGATTCATGGAGATTCGTGGAGATTCATGGAGGAGATTCATGGAGATTCATGGAGGAGATTCATGGAGATTCATGGAGATTCATGGAGATTCATGGAGATTCATGGAGATTCATGGAGGAGATTCATGAAGATTCATGGAGATTCATGGAGGAGATTCATGGAGATTCATGGGGGAGATTCATGGAGATTCATGGAGATTCATGGGAGAGATTCATGGAGATTCATGGAGACTCATGGAGATTCATGGAGGAGATTCATGGAGATTCATGGAGATTCATGGAGATTCATGGAGGAGATTCATGGAGATTCATGGAGATTCATGGAGATTCATGGAGATTCCTGGAGGAGATTCATGGAGATTCATGGAGATTCATGGAGATTCATGGAGATTCATGGAGATACACAGAGGAGATTCATGGAGATTCATCTAGGAGATTCATGGAGATTCATGGAGATTCATGGAGATTCATGGAGGAGATTCATGGAGATTCATGGGGGAGATTCATGGAGATTCATGGAGATTCATGGAGGAGATTCTTGGAGATTCATGGAGATTCATGGAGGAGATTCATGGACATTCATGGAGGAGATTCATGGAGATTCATGGAGATTCATGGAGATTCATAGAGGAGATTCATGGAGATTCATGGAGATTCATGGAGATTCATGGAGATTCATGGAGGAGATTCATGGAGATTCATGGAGATTCATAGAGGAGATTCATGGAGATTCATGGAGATTCATGGAGATTCATGGAGGAGATTCATGGAGATTCATGGAGGAGATTCATGGAGATTCATGGAGATTCATAGAGGATATTCTTGGAGATTCATGGAGATTCATGGAGATTCATGGAGATTCATGGAGATTCATGGAGATTCATGGAGATTCATGGAGGAGATTCATGGAGATTCATGGAGATTCATGGAGGAGATTCATGGAGATTCATGGGGGAGATTCATGGAGATTCATGGAGATTCATGGAGGAGATTCTTGGAGATTCATGGAGATTCATGGAGGAGATTCATGGACATTCATGGAGGAGATTCATGGAGATTCATGGAGATTCATGGAGATTCATAGAGGAGATTCATGGAGATTCATGGAGATTCATGGAGATTCATGGAGATTCATGGAGGAGATTCATGGAGATTCATGGAGATTCATAGAGGAGATTCATGGAGATTCATGGAGATTCATGGAGATTCATGGAGGAGATTCATGGAGATTCATGGAGGAGATTCATGGAGATTCATGGAGATTCATAGAGGATATTCTTGGAGATTCATGGAGATTCATGGAGATTCATGGAGATTCATGGAGATTCATGGAGATTCATGGAGGAGATTCATGGAGATTCATGGAGATTCATGGAGGAGATTCATGGAGATTCATGGAGATTCATGGAGATTCATGGAGGAGATTCATGGAGATTCATGGGGGAGATTCATGGAGATTCATGGAGGAGATTCATGGAGATTCATGGACATTCATGGAGGAGATTCATGGAGATTCATGGAGATTCATAGAGGAGATTCATGGAGATTCATGAGGATTCATGGAGATTCATGGAGGAGATTCATGGAGGAGATTCATGGAGATTCATGGAGATTCATGGAGGAGATTCGTGGAGATTCATGGAGATTCATGGAGATTCATGTAGGAGATTCATGGAGATTCATGGAGATTCATGGAGGAGATTCATGGAGATTCATGGAGATTCATGGAGATTCATGGAGGAGATTCATGGAGATTCATGGAGGAGATTCATGGAGATTCATGGAGATTCATGGAGATTCATGGAGATTCATGGAGATTCATGGAGATTCATGGAGGATATTCATGGAGATTCATGGAGATTCATGGAGATTCATGGAGGAGATTCATGGAGATTCATGGGGGAGATTCATGGAGATTCATGGAGATTCATGGAGGAGATTCATGGAGATTCATGGACATTCATGGAGGAGATTCATGGAGGAGATTCATGGAGATTCATGGACATTCATGGAGGAGATTCATGGAGGAGATTCATGGAGATTCATGGAGATTCATGGAGATTCATGGAGATTCATGGAGGAGATTCATGGAGATTCATGGGGGAGATTCATGGAGATTCATGGAGATTCATGGAGATTCATGGAGATTCATGGAGATTCATGGAGATTCATGGAGGAGATTCATGGAGATTCATGGAGATTCATGGAGATTCATGGAGGAGATACATCGAGATTCATGGGGGAGATTCATGGAGATTCATGGAGATTCACGAAGGAGATTCATGGAGATTCATGGAGATTCGTGGAGATTCATGGAGGAGATTCACGGAGATTCATGGAGATTCATGGAGATTCATGGAGGAGATTCATGGAGATTCATGGAGGAGATTCAAGGAGATTCATGGAGATTCATGGAGATTCATGGAGATTCATGGAGGAGATTTATGGAGATTTATGGAGATTCATGGAGATTCATGGAGGAGATTCATGGAGATTCATGGGGGAGATTCATGGAGATTCATGGAGATTCATGGAGATTCATGGAGGAGATTCATGGAGATTCATGGAGATTCATGGATATTCATGGAGATTCATGGAGGAGATTCATGGAGATTCATGGGGGAGATTCATGGAGATTCATGGGGGAGATTCATGGAGATTCTTGGAGATTCATGGAGATTCATGGAGATTCATGGAGATTCATGGATATTCATGGAGATTCATGGAGGAGATTCATGGAGATTCATGGAGGAGATTCATGGAGATTCATGGAGATTCATAGAGGAGATTCATAGAGGAGATTCATGGAGATTCATAGAGATTCATGGAGATTCATGGAGGAGATTCATGGAGATTCATGGAGGAGATTCATAGAGATTCATGGAGATTCATGGAGATTCATGGAGGAGATTCATGGAGATTCATGGAGATTCATGGAGGAGATTCATGGAGATTCATGAAGATTCATGGAGATTCATGGAGATTCATGGAGATTCATGGAGATTCATGGAGGAGATTTATGGAGATTCATGGAGGAGATTCATGGAGATTCATGGAGATTCGTGGAGATTCATGGAGATTCATGGAGGAGATTTATGGAGATTCATGGAGGATATTCATGGAGATTCATGGAGATTCATGGAGATTCATGGAGGAGATTCATGGAGATTCATGGAGATTCATGGAGATTCATGGAGGAGATTCATGGAGATTCATGGAGATTCATGGAGGAGATTCATGGAGATTCATGGAGATTCATGGAGATTCATGGGGGAGATTCATGGAGATTCATGGAGATTCATGGAGATTCATGGAGATTCATGGAGATTCGTGGAGATTCATGGAGGAGATTCATGGAGATTCATGGAGATTCATGGAGATTCATGGAGGAGATTCATGGAGGAGATTCATGGAGGAGATTCATGGAGGAGATTCATGGAGATTCATGGAGATTCATGGAGATTCATGGAGATTCATGGAGGAGATTCATGGAGATTCATGGAGATTCGTGGAGATTCATGTAGATTCATGGAGATTCATGGAGATTCATGGAGATTCATGGAGGAGATTCATGGAGATTCATGGAGATTCATGGAGATTCATGGAGGGGATTTATGGAGATTCATGGAGATTCATGGAGATTCATGGAGATTCATGGAGATTCATGGAGGATATTCATGGAGATTCATGGAGATTCATGGAGATTCATGGAGGAGATTCATGGAGATTCATGGGGGAGATTCATGGAGATTCATGGAGATTCATGGAGGAGATTCATGGAGATTCATGGGGGAGATTCATGGAGATTCATGGAGTTTCATGGAGGAGATTCATGGAGATTCATGGAGATTCGTGGAGATTCATGAAGGAGATTCATGGAGATTTATGGAGATTCATGGAGATTCATGGAGGAGATTCATGGAGATTCATGGAGATTCATGGAGATTCATGAAGGAGATTCATGGAGATTCATGGAGATTCGTGGAGATTCATGGAGGAGATTCATGGAGATTCATGGAGATTCATGGAGATTCATGGAGGAGATTCATGGAGATTCATGGAGATTCATGGAGATTCATGGAGATTCATGCAGATTCATGGAGATTCATGCAAATTCATGGAGATTCATGGAAGAGATTCATGGAGATTCATGGGGGAGATTCATGGAGATTCATGGAGATTCATGGAGGAGATTCATGGAGATTCATGGAGATTCGTGGAGGAGATTCATGGAGATTCATGGAGATTCATGGAGATTCATGGGGGAGATTCATGGAGATTCATGGAGATTCATGGAGATTCATGGAGATTCATGGAGATTCGTGGAGATTCATGGAGGAGATTCATGGAGATTCATGGAGATTCATGGAGATTCATGGAGGAGATTCATGGAGGAGATTCATGGAGATTCATGGAGATTCATGGAGATTCATGGAGATTCATGGAGATTCATGGAGGAGATTCATGGAGATTCATGGGGGAGATTCATGGAGATTCATGGAGATTCATGGAGGAGATTCATGGAGATTCATGGAGATTCGTGGAGATTCATGTAGATTCATGGAGATTCATGGAGATTCATGGAGATTCATGGAGGAGATTCATGGACATTCATGGAGATTCATGGAGATTCATGGAGGGGATTTATGGAGATTCATGGAGATTCATGGAGATTCATGGAGGATATTCATGGAGATTCATGGAGATTCATGGAGATTCATGGAGGAGATTCATGGAGATTCATGGGGGAGATTCATGGAGATTCATGGAGATTCATGGAGGAGATTCATGGAGATTCATGGGGGAGATTCATGGAGATTCATGGAGATTCATGGAGATTCATGGAGATTCATAGAGGAGATTCATGGAGATTCATGGAGATTCATGGAGATTCATGGAGGAGATACATGGAGATTCATGGGGGAGATTCATGGAGATTCATGGAGATTCATGGAGATTCATGGAGATTCATGAAGGAGATTCATGGAGATTCATGGAGATTCGTGGAGATTCATGGAGGAGATTCACGGAGATTCATGGAGATTCATGGAGATTCATGGAGGAGATTCATGGAGATTCATGGAGATTCATGGAGATTCATGGAGATTCATGGAGATTCATGGAGATTCATGGAGATTCATGGAGGAGATTCATGGAGATTCATGGAGATTCATGGAGATTCATGGAGATTCATGGAGGAGATTCATGGAGATTCATGGGGGAGATTCATGGAGATTCATGGAGATTCATGGAGATTCATGGAGATTCATGGAGGAGATTCATGGAGATTCATGGAGATTCGTGGAGATTCATGAAGGAGATTCATGGAGATTCATGGAGATTCATGGAGATTCATGGAGGAGATTCATGGAGATTCATGGAGATTCATGGAGATTCATGGGGGAGATTCATGGAGATTCATGAAGGAGATTCATGGAGATTCATGGAGATTCGTGGAGATTCATGGAGGAGATTCATGGAGATTCATGGAGGAGATTCATGGAGATTCATGGAGATTCATGGAGATTCATGGAGATTCATGGAGGAGATTCATGGAGATTCATGGGGAGATTCATGGAGATTCATGGGGGAGATTCATGGAGATTCTTGGAGATTCATGGAGATTCATGGAGATTCATGGAGATTCATGGAGATTCATGGAGATTCATGGAGGAGATTCATGGAGATTCATGGAGGAGATTCATGGAGATTCATAGAGGAGATTCATGGAGATTCATAGAGATTCATGGAGATTCATGGAGGAGATTCATGGAGATTCATGGAGGAGATTCATAGAGATTCATGGAGATTCATGGAGATTCATGGAGGAGATTCATGGAGATTCATGGAGATTCATGGAGGAGATTCATGGAGATTCATGGAGATTCATGGAGATTCATGGAGATTCATGGAGGAGATTTATGGAGATTCATGGAGGAGATTCATGGAGATTCATGGAGATTCATGGAGATTCATGGAGATTCATGGAGGAGATTTATGGAGATTCATGGAGGATATTCATGGAGATTCATGGAGATTCATGGAGATTCATGGAGGAGATTCATGGAGATTCATGGAGATTCATGGAGATTCATGGAGGAGATTCATGGAGATTCATGGAGATTCATGGAGGAGATTCATGGAGATTCATGGAGATTCATGGAGATACATGGAGATTCATGGAGGAGATTCATGGAGATTCATGGAGATTCATGGAGATTCATGGAGATTCATGGAGATTCATGGAGATTCATGGAGATTCATGGAGATTCATGGAGGAGATTCATGGAGATTCATGGAGATTCATGGAGATTCATGGAGGAGATTCATGGAGATTCATGGGGGAGATTCATGGAGATTCATGGAGATTCATGGAGATTCATGGAGATTCATGGAGATTCATGGGGGAGATTCATGGAGATTCATGGAGATTCATGGAGATTCATGGAGGAGATTCATGGAGATTCATGGAGATTCATGGAGATTCATGGAGATTCATGGAGGAGATTCATGGAGATTCATGGAGATTCATGGAGATTCATGGAGGAGATTCATGGAGCTTCATGGGGGAGATTCATGGAGATTCATGAAGGGGATTCATGGAGATTCATGGAGATTCGTGGAGATTCATGGACGAGATTCATGGAGATTCATGGAGGAGATTCATGGAGATTCATGGAGATTCATGGAGATTCGTGGAGATTCATGGAGGAGATTCATGGAGATTCATGGGGGAGATTCATGGAGATTCATGGAGATTCATGGAGGAGATTCATGGAGATTCATGGGGGAGATTCATGGAGATTCATGGGGGAGATTCATGGAGATTCTTGGAGATTCATGGAGATTCATGGAGATTCATGGAGATTCATAGAGGAGATTCATGGAGATTCATAGAGATTCATGGAGATTCATGGAGGAGATTCATGGAGATTCATGGAGGAGATTCATAGAGATTCATGGAGATTCATGGAGATTCATGGAGGAGATTCATGGAGATTCATGGAGATTCATGGAGATTCATAGAGGAGATTCATGGAGATTCATGGAGATTCATGGAGATTCATGGAGATTCATGGAGATTCATGGAGGAGATTCATGGAGATTCATGGAGATTCATGGAGATTCATGGAGATTCATGGAGGAGATTCATGGAGATTCATGGAGATTCATGGAGATTCATGGAGGAGATTCATGGAGCTTCATGGGGGAGATTCATGGAGATTCATGAAGGGGATTCATGGAGATTCATGGAGATTCGTGGAGATTCATGGACGAGATTCATGGAGATTCATGGAGGAGATTCATGGAGATTCATGGAGATTCATGGAGATTCGTGGAGATTCATGGAGGAGATTCATGGAGATTCATGGGGGAGATTCATGGAGATTCATGGAGATTCATGGAGGAGATTCATGGAGATTCATGGGGGAGATTCATGGAGATTCATGGGGGAGATTCATGGAGATTCTTGGAGATTCATGGAGATTCATGGAGATTCATGGAGATTCATAGAGGAGATTCATGGAGATTCATGGAGATTCATGGAGATTCATGGAGATTCATGGAGGAGATTCATGGAGATTCATGGAGATTCATAGAGGAGATTCATGGAGATTCATGGAGATTCGTGGAGATTCATGGAGGAGATTCACGGAGATTCATGGAGATTCATGGAGATTCATGGAGGAGATTCATGGAGATTCATGGAGATTCATGGAGATTCATGGAGATTCATCGAGATTCATGGAGATTCATGGAGGAGATTCATGGAGATTCATGGAGATTCATGGAGATTCATGGAGATTCATGGAGATTCATGGAGATTCATGGAGATTCATGGAGGAGATTCATGGAGATTCATGGGGGAGATTCATGGAGATTCATGGAGATTCATGGAGATTCATGGAGGAGATTCATGGAGATTCATGGAGATTCGTGGAGATTCATGAAGGAGATTCATGGAGATTCATGGAGATTCATGGAGATTCATGGAGGAGATTCATGGAGATTCATGGAGATTCATGGAGGAGATTCATGGAGGAGATTCGTGGAGATTCATGGAGATTCATGGAGATTCATGGAGGAGATTCATGGAGATTCATGGGGGAGATTCATGGAGATTCATGGAGATTCATGGAGATTCATGGAGGAGATTCATGGAGATTCATGGAGATTCATGGAGATTCATGGAGATTCATGGAGGAGATTCATGGAGATTCATGGAGATTCATGGAGGAGATTCATGGAGATTCATGGGGGAGATTCATGGAGATTCATGAAGGAGATTCATGGAGATTCATGGAGATTCATGGAGGAGATTCATGGAGATTCATGGAGGAGATTCATGGAGATTCATGGAGATTCATGGAGATTCATGGAGGAGATTCATGGAGATTCATGGGGGAGATTCATGGAGATTCATGGGGGAGATTCATGGAGATTCTTGAAGATTCATGGAGATTCATGGAGATTCATGGAGATTCATGGAGATTCATGGAGATTCATGGAGGAGATTCATGGAGATTCATGGAGATTCATGGAGGAGATTCATGGAGATTCATGGAGATTCATGGAGATTCATGGAGGAGATTCATGGAGATTCATGGAGATTCATGGAGATTCATGGAGGAGATTCGTGGAGATTCATGGAGATTCATGGAGATTCATAGAGGAGATTCATGGAGATTCATGGAGATTCATGGAGATTCATGGAGATTCATGGAGGAGATTCATGGAGATTCATGGGGGAGATTCATGGAGATTCATGGAGATTCATGGAGGAGATTCTTGGAGATTCATGGAGATTCATGGAGGAGATTCATGGACATTCATGGAGGAGATTCATGGAGATTCATGGAGATTCATGGAGATTCATAGAGGAGATTCATGGAGATTCATGGAGATTCATGGAGATTCATGGAGATTCATGGAGGAGATTCATGGAGATTCATGGAGATTCATGGAGGAGATTCATGGAGATTCATGGAGATTCGTGGAGATTCATGAAGGAGATTCATGGAGATTTATGGAGATTCATGGAGATTCATGGAGGAGATTCATGGAGATTCATGGAGATTCATGGAGATTCATGAAGGAGATTCATGGAGATTCATGGAGATTCGTGGAGATTCATGGAGGAGATTCATGGAGATTCATGGAGATTCATGGAGATTCATGGAGGAGATTCATGGAGATTCATGGAGATTCATGGAGATTCATGGAGATTCATGCAGATTCATGGAGATTCATGCAGATTCATGGAGATTCATGGAAGAGATTCATGGAGATTCATGGGGGAGATTCATGGAGATTCATGGAGATTCATGGAGGAGATTCATGGAGATTCATGGAGATTCGTGGAGATTCATGGAGGAGATTCATGGAGATTCATGGAGGAGATTCATGGAGATTCATGGAGATTCATGGAGATTCATGGAGATTCATGGAGATTCATGGAGGAGATTCATGGAGATTCATGGAGATTCATGGAGGAGATTCATGGAGATTCATGGGGGAGATTCATGGAGATTCATGGAGATTCATGGGAGAGATTCATGGAGATTCATGGAGATTCATGGAGATTCATGGAGGAGATTCATGGAGATTCATGGAGATTCATGGAGATTCATGGAGGAGATTCATGGAGATTCATGGAGATTCATGGAGATTCATGGAGATTCCTGGAGGAGATTCATGGAGATTCATGGAGATTCATGGAGATTCATGGAGATTCATGGAGATTCACAGAGGAGATTCATGGAGATTCATGGAGGAGATTCATGGAGATTCATGGAGATTCATGGAGATTCATGGAGGAGATTCATGGAGATTCATGGGGGAGATTCATGGAGATTCATGGAGATTCATGGAGGAGATTCTTGGAGATTCATGGAGATTCATGGAGGAGATTCATGGACATTCATGGAGGAGATTCATGGAGATTCATGGAGGAGATTCATGGAGATTCATGGAGATTCATAGAGGAGATTCATGGAGATTCATGGAGATTCATGGAGATTCATGGAGGAGATTCATGGAGATTCATGGAGGAGATTCATGGAGATTCATGGAGATTCATAGAGGATATTCTTGGAGATTCATGGAGATTCATGGAGATTCATGGAGATTCATGGAGATTCATGGAGGAGATTCTTGGAGATTCATGGAGATTCATGGAGGAGATTCATGGACATTCATGGAGGAGATTCATGGAGATTCATGGAGATTCATGGAGATTCATAGAGGAGATTCATGGAGATTCATGGAGATTCATGGAGATTCATGGAGATTCATGGAGGAGATTCATGGAGATTCATGGAGATTCATAGAGGAGATTCATGGAGATTCATGGAGATTCATGGAGATTCATGGAGGAGATTCATGGAGATTCATGGAGGAGATTCATGGAGATTCATGGAGATTCATAGAGGATATTCTTGGAGATTCATGGAGATTCATGGAGATTCATGGAGATTCATGGAGATTCATGGAGATTCATGGAGGAGATTCATGGAGATTCATGGAGATTCATGGAGGAGATTCATGGAGATTCATGGAGATTCATGGAGATTCATGGAGGAGATTCATGGAGATTCATGGGGGAGATTCATGGAGATTCATGGAGGAGATTCATGGAGATTCATGGACATTCATGGAGGAGATTCATGGAGATTCATGGAGATTCATAGAGGAGATTCATGGAGATTCATGGAGATTCATGGAGATTCATGGAGGAGATTCATGGAGGAGATTCATGGAGATTCATGGAGATTCATGGAGGAGATTCGTGGAGATTCATGGAGATTCATGGAGATTCATGTAGGAGATTCATGGAGATTCATGGAGATTCATGGAGGAGATTCATGGAGATTCATGGAGATTCATGGAGATTCATGGAGGAGATTCATGGAGATTCATGGAGGAGATTCATGGAGATTCATGGAGATTCATGGAGATTCATGGAGATTCATGGAGATTCATGGAGATTCATGGAGGATATTCATGGAGATTCATGGAGATTCATGGAGATTCATGAAGGAGATTCATGGAGATTCATGGGGGAGATTCATGGAGATTCATGGAGATTCATGGAGGAGATTCATGGAGATTCATGGACATTCATGGAGGAGATTCATGGAGGAGATTCATGGAGATTCATGGACATTCATGGAGGAGATTCATGGAGGAGATTCATGGAGATTCATGGAGATTCATGGAGATTCATGGAGATTCATGGAGGAGATTCATGGAGATTCATGGGGGAGATTCATGGAGATTCATGGAGATTCATGGAGATTCATGGAGATTCATGGAGATTCATGGAGATTCATGGAGGAGATTCATGGAGATTCATGGAGATTCATGGAGATTCATGGAGGAGATACATCGAGATTCATGGGGGAGATTCATGGAGATTCATGGAGATTCACGAAGGAGATTCATGGAGATTCATGGAGATTCGTGGAGATTCATGGAGGAGATTCACGGAGATTCATGGAGATTCATGGAGATTCATGGAGGAGATTCATGGAGATTCATGGAGGAGATTCAAGGAGATTCATGGAGATTCATGGAGATTCATGGAGGAGATTTATGGAGATTTATGGAGATTCATGGAGATTCATGGAGGAGATTCATGGAGATTCATGGGGGAGATTCATGGAGATTCATGGAGATTCATGGAGATTCATGGAGGAGATTCATGGAGATTCATGGAGATTCATGGATATTCATGGAGATTCATGGAGGAGATTCATGGAGATTCATGGGGGAGATTCATGGAGATTCATGGGGGAGATTCATGGAGATTCTTGGAGATTCATGGAGATTCATGGAGATTCATGGAGATTCATGGAGATTCATGGAGATTCATGGAGGAGATTCATGGAGATTCATGGAGGAGATTCATGGAGATTCATGGAGATTCATGGAGATTCATAGAGGAGATTCATGGAGATTCATAGAGATTCATGGAGATTCATGGAGGAGATTCATGGAGA
This sequence comes from Lasioglossum villosulum, assembly GCA_963971365.1. NCBI lineage: Eukaryota > Metazoa > Arthropoda > Insecta > Hymenoptera > Halictidae > Lasioglossum > Lasioglossum villosulum. Next base: position 28,035,281 of record OZ020498.1, on the reverse strand, counting down.
TTCATGGACATTCATGGAGGAGATTCATGGAGATTCATGGAGATTCATGGAGATTCATGGAGATTCATGGAGATTCATGGAGATTCATGGAGGAGATTTATGGAGATTCATGGAGGAGATTCATGGAGATTCATGGAGATTCATGGAGATTCGTGGAGATTCATGGAGATTCATGGAGGAGATTTATGGAGATTCATGGAGGATATTCATGGAGATTCATGGAGATTCATGGAGATTCATGGAGGAGATTCATGGAGATTCATGGAGATTCATGGAGATTCATGGAGGAGATTCATGGAGATTCATGGAGATTCATGGAGGAGATTCATGGAGATTCATGGAGATTCATGGAGATTCATGGGGGAGATTCATGGAGATTCATGGAGATTCATGGAGATTCATGGAGATTCATGGAGATTCGTGGAGATTCATGGAGGAGATTCATGGAGATTCATGGAGATTCATGGAGATTCATGGAGGAGATTCATGGAGGAGATTCATGGAGATTCATGGAGATTCATGGAGATTCATGGAGATTCATGGAGATTCATGGAGGAGATTCATGGAGATTCATGGGGGAGATTCATGGAGATTCATGGAGATTCATGGAGGAGATTCATGGAGATTCATGGAGATTCGTGGAGATTCATGTAGATTCATGGAGATTCATGGAGATTCATGGAGATTCATGGAGGAGATTCATGGAGATTCATGGAGATTCATGGAGATTCATGGAGGGGATTTATGGAGATTCATGGAGATTCATGGAGATTCATGGAGATTCATGGAGGATATTCATGGAGATTCATGGAGATTCATGGAGATTCATGGAGGAGATTCATGGAGATTCATGGGGGAGATTCATGGAGATTCATGGAGATTCATGGAGGAGATTCATGGAGATTCATGGGGGAGATTCATGGAGATTCATGGAGATTCATGGAGGAGATTCATGGAGATTCATGGAGATTCGTGGAGATTCATGAAGGAGATTCATGGAGATTTATGGAGATTCATGGAGATTCATGGAGGAGATTCATGGAGATTCATGGAGATTCATGGAGATTCATGAAGGAGATTCATGGAGATTCATGGAGATTCGTGGAGATTCATGGAGGAGATTCATGGAGATTCATGGAGATTCATGGAGATTCATGGAGGAGATTCATGGAGATTCATGGAGATTCATGGAGATTCATGGAGATTCATGCAGATTCATGGAGATTCATGCAAATTCATGGAGATTCATGGAAGAGATTCATGGAGATTCATGGGGGAGATTCATGGAGATTCATGGAGATTCATGGAGGAGATTCATGGAGATTCATGGAGATTCGTGGAGGAGATTCATGGAGATTCATGGAGATTCATGGAGATTCATGGGGGAGATTCATGGAGATTCATGGAGATTCATGGAGATTCATGGAGATTCATGGAGATTCGTGGAGATTCATGGAGGAGATTCATGGAGATTCATGGAGATTCATGGAGATTCATGGAGGAGATTCATGGAGGAGATTCATGGAGATTCATGGAGATTCATGGAGATTCATGGAGATTCATGGAGATTCATGGAGGAGATTCATGGAGATTCATGGGGGAGATTCATGGAGATTCATGGAGATTCATGGAGGAGATTCATGGAGATTCATGGAGATTCGTGGAGATTCATGTAGATTCATGGAGATTCATGGAGATTCATGGAGATTCATGGAGGAGATTCATGGAGATTCATGGAGATTCATGGAGATTCATGGAGGGGATTTATGGAGATTCATGGAGATTCATGGAGATTCATGGAGATTCATGGAGATTCATGGAGATTCATGGAGAATATTCATGGAGATTCATGGAGATTCATGGAGATTCATGGAGGAGATTCATGGAGATTCATGGGGGAGATTCATGGAGATTCATGGAGATTCATGGAGGAGATTCATGGAGATTCATGGGGGAGATTCATGGAGATTCATGGAGATTCATGGAGATTCATGGAGATTCATGGAGATTCATGGAGGAGATTCATGGAGATTCATGGAGATTCATGGAGATTCATGGAGGAGATACATGGAGATTCATGGGGGAGATTCATGGAGATTCATGGAGATTCATGGAGATTCATGGAGATTCATGGAGATTCATAGAGGAGATTCATGGAGATTCATGGAGGAGATTCATGGAGATTCATGGAGATTCATGGAGATTCATGGAGATTCATGGAGATTCATGGAGATTCATGGAGGAGATTCGTGGAGATTCATGGAGATTCATGGAGATTCATGGAGGAGATTCATGGAGATTCATGTGGGAGATTCATGGAGATTCATGGAGATTCATGGAGATTCATGGAGGAGATTCATGGAGATTCATGGAGATTCATGGAGATTCATAGAGGAGATTCACGGAGATTCATGGAGATTCATGGAGATTCATGGAGGAGATTCATGGAGATTCATGGAGATTCATGGAGATTCATGGAGATTCATGGAGGAGATTCATGGAGATTCATGGAGATTCATGGAGATTCATGCAGATTCATGGAGATTCATGGAGATTCATGGAGATTCGTGGAGATTCATGGAGGAGATTCATGGAGATTCGTGGAGATTCATGGAGGAGATTCATGGAGATTCATGGAGGAGATTCATGGAGATTCATGGAGATTCATGGAGATTCATGGAGGAGATTCATGGACATTCATGGGGGAGATTCATGGAGATTCATGGAGATTCATGGAGGAGATTCATGGAGATTCATGGAGATTCGTGGAGATTCATGAAGGAGATTCATGGAGATTTATGGAGATTCATGGAGATTCATGGAGATTCATGGAGGAGATTCATGGAGATTCATGGGGGAGATTCATGGAGATTCATGGAGATTCATGAAGGAGATTCATGAAGGAGATTCATGGAGATTCGTGGAGATTCATGGAGGAGATTCATGGAGATTCATGGAGATTCATGGAGATTCATGGAGGAGATTCATGGAGATTCATGGAGATTCATGGAGTTTCATGCAGATTCATGGAGATTCATGCAGATTCATGGAGATTCATGCAGATTCATGGAGATTCATGGAAGAGATTCATGGGGGAGATTCATGGAGATTCATGGAGATTCATGGAGATTCATGGAGATTCATGGAGGAGATTCATGGAGATTCATGGAGATTCATGGAGATTCGTGGAGATTCATGGAGGAGATTCATGGAGATTCATGGAGGAGATTCATGGAGATTCATGGAGATTCATGGAGATTCATGGAGGAGATTCATGGAGATTCATGGAGATTCATGGAGATTCATGGAGGAGATTCATGGAGATTCATGGGGGAGATTCATGGAGATTCATGGAGATTCATGGAGATTCATGGAGGAGATTCATGGAGATTCATGGAGATTCATGGAGATTCATGGAGGAGATTCATGGAGATTCATGGAGATTCATGGAGATTCATGGAGATTCATGGAGATTCATGGAGGAGATTCATGGAGGAGATTCATGGAGAATCATGGAGATTCATGGAGGAGATTCATGGGGGAGATTCATGGAGATTCATGGAGATTCATGGAGATTCATGGAGATTCATGGAGGAGATTCATGGAGATTCATGGAGATTCGTGGAGATTCATGGAGGAGATTCATGGAGATTCATGGAGGAGATTCATGGAGATTCATGGAGATTCATGGAGATTCATGGAGATTCATGGAGATTCATGGAGGAGATTCATGGAGATTCATGGAGATTCATGGAGATTCATGGAGGAGATTCATGGAGATTCATGGGGGAGATTCATGGAGATTCATGGAGATTCATGGAGATTCATGGAGATTCATGGAGGAGATTCATGGAGATTCATGGACATTCATGGAGGAGATTCATGGAGATTCATGGAGACTCATGGAGATTCATGGAGGAGATTCATGGAGGAGATTCATGGAGATTCATGGAGATTCATGGAGATTTATGGAGCTTCATGGAGATTCATGGAGGAGATTCATGGAGATTCATGGGGGAGATTCATTTAGATTCATGGAGATTCATGGAGATTCATGGAGGAGATTCATGGAGATTCATGGAGATTCGTGGAGATTCATGTAGATTCATGGAGATTCATGGAGATTCATGGAGATTCATGGAGGAGATTCATGGAGATTCATGGAGATTCATGGAGATTCATGGAGGAGATTTATGGAGATTCATGGAGATTCATGGAGATTCATGGAGGTGATTCATGGAGGAGATTCATGGAGGAGATTCATGGAGATTCATGGAGGAGATTCATGGAGATTCATGGAGATTCATGGAGATTCATGGAGATTCATGGAGATTCATGGAGGAGATTCATGGAGATTCATGGGGGAGATTCATGGAGATTCATGGAGATTCATGGAGATTCATGGAGATTCATGGAGATTCATGGAGATTCATGGAGGAGATTCATGGAGATTCATGGAGATTCATGGAGATTCATGGAGGAGATACATCGAGATTCATGGGGGAGATTCATGGAGATTCATGGAGATTCACGAAGGAGATTCATGGAGATTCATGGAGATTCGTGGAGATTCATGGAGGAGATTCACGGAGATTCATGGAGATTCATGGAGATTCATGGAGATTCATGGAGATTCATGGAGGAGATTCATGGAGATTCATGGAGATTCATAGAGGAGATTCATGGAGATTCATGGAGATTCATGGAGATTCATGGAGGAGATTCATGGAGATTCATGGAGGAGATTCATGGAGATTCATGGAGATTCATAGAGGATATTCTTGGAGATTCATGGAGATTCATGGAGATTCATGGAGATTCATGGAGATTCATGGAGATTCATGGAGGAGATTCATGGAGATTCATGGAGATTCATGGAGGAGATTCATGGAGATTCATGGAGATTCATGGAGATTCATGGAGGAGATTCATGGAGATTCATGGGGGAGATTCATGGAGATTCATGGAGGAGATTCATGGAGATTCATGGACATTCATGGAGGAGATTCATGGAGATTCATGGAGATTCATAGAGGAGATTCATGGAGATTCATGGAGATTCATGGAGATTCATGGAGGAGATTCATGGAGGAGATTCATGGAGATTCATGGAGATTCATGGAGGAGATTCGTGGAGATTCATGGAGATTCATGGAGATTCATGTAGGAGATTCATGGAGATTCATGGAGATTCATGGAGGAGATTCATGGAGATTCATGGAGATTCATGGAGATTCATGGAGGAGATTCATGGAGATTCATGGAGATTCATGGAGATTCATGGAGATTCATGGAGATTCATGGAGATTCATGGAGATTCATGGAGGATATTCATGGAGATTCATGGAGATTCATGGAGATTCATGAAGGAGATTCATGGAGATTCATGGGGGAGATTCATGGAGATTCATGGAGATTCATGGAGGAGATTCATGGAGATTCATGGACATTCATGGAGGAGATTCATGGAGGAGATTCATGGAGATTCATGGACATTCATGGAGGAGATTCATGGAGGAGATTCATGGAGATTCATGGAGATTCATGGAGATTCATGGAGATTCATGGAGGAGATTCATGGAGATTCATGGGGGAGATTCATGGAGATTCATGGAGATTCATGGAGATTCATGGAGATTCATGGAGATTCATGGAGATTCATGGAGGAGATTCATGGAGATTCATGGAGATTCATGGAGATTCATGGAGGAGATACATCGAGATTCATGGGGGAGATTCATGGAGATTCATGGAGATTCACGAAGGAGATTCATGGAGATTCATGGAGATTCGTGGAGATTCATGGAGGAGATTCACGGAGATTCATGGAGATTCATGGAGATTCATGGAGGAGATTCATGGAGATTCATGGAGGAGATTCAAGGAGATTCATGGAGATTCATGGAGATTCATGGAGGAGATTTATGGAGATTTATGGAGATTCATGGAGATTCATGGAGGAGATTCATGGAGATTCATGGGGGAGATTCATGGAGATTCATGGAGATTCATGGAGATTCATGGAGGAGATTCATGGAGATTCATGGAGATTCATGGATATTCATGGAGATTCATGGAGGAGATTCATGGAGATTCATGGGGGAGATTCATGGAGATTCATGGGGGAGATTCATGGAGATTCTTGGAGATTCATGGAGATTCATGGAGATTCATGGAGATTCATGGAGATTCATGGAGATTCATGGAGGAGATTCATGGAGATTCATGGAGGAGATTCATGGAGATTCATGGAGATTCATGGAGATTCATAGAGGAGATTCATGGAGATTCATAGAGATTCATGGAGATTCATGGAGGAGATTCATGGAGATTCATGGACATTCATGGAGGAGATTCATGGAGATTCATGGAGATTCATGGAGATTCATGGAGATTCATGGAGATTCATGGAGATTCATGGAGGAGATTTATGGAGATTCATGGAGGAGATTCATGGAGATTCATGGAGATTCATGGAGATTCGTGGAGATTCATGGAGATTCATGGAGGAGATTTATGGAGATTCATGGAGGATATTCATGGAGATTCATGGAGATTCATGGAGATTCATGGAGGAGATTCATGGAGATTCATGGAGATTCATGGAGATTCATGGAGGAGATTCATGGAGATTCATGGAGATTCATGGAGGAGATTCATGGAGATTCATGGAGATTCATGGAGATTCATGGGGGAGATTCATGGAGATTCATGGAGATTCATGGAGATTCATGGAGATTCATGGAGATTCGTGGAGATTCATGGAGGAGATTCATGGAGATTCATGGAGATTCATGGAGATTCATGGAGGAGATTCATGGAGGAGATTCATGGAGATTCATGGAGATTCATGGAGATTCATGGAGATTCATGGAGATTCATGGAGGAGATTCATGGAGATTCATGGGGGAGATTCATGGAGATTCATGGAGATTCATGGAGGAGATTCATGGAGATTCATGGAGATTCGTGGAGATTCATGTAGATTCATGGAGATTCATGGAGATTCATGGAGATTCATGGAGGAGATTCATGGAGATTCATGGAGATTCATGGAGATTCATGGAGGGGATTTATGGAGATTCATGGAGATTCATGGAGATTCATGGAGATTCATGGAGGATATTCATGGAGATTCATGGAGATTCATGGAGATTCATGGAGGAGATTCATGGAGATTCATGGGGGAGATTCATGGAGATTCATGGAGATTCATGGAGGAGATTCATGGAGATTCATGGGGGAGATTCATGGAGATTCATGGAGATTCATGGAGGAGATTCATGGAGATTCATGGAGATTCGTGGAGATTCATGAAGGAGATTCATGGAGATTTATGGAGATTCATGGAGATTCATGGAGGAGATTCATGGAGATTCATGGAGATTCATGGAGATTCATGAAGGAGATTCATGGAGATTCATGGAGATTCGTGGAGATTCATGGAGGAGATTCATGGAGATTCATGGAGATTCATGGAGATTCATGGAGGAGATTCATGGAGATTCATGGAGATTCATGGAGATTCATGGAGATTCATGCAGATTCATGGAGATTCATGCAAATTCATGGAGATTCATGGAAGAGATTCATGGAGATTCATGGGGGAGATTCATGGAGATTCATGGAGATTCATGGAGGAGATTCATGGAGATTCATGGAGATTCGTGGAGGAGATTCATGGAGATTCATGGAGATTCATGGAGATTCATGGGGGAGATTCATGGAGATTCATGGAGATTCATGGAGATTCATGGAGATTCATGGAGATTCGTGGAGATTCATGGAGGAGATTCATGGAGATTCATGGAGATTCATGGAGATTCATGGAGGAGATTCATGGAGGAGATTCATGGAGATTCATGGAGATTCATGGAGATTCATGGAGATTCATGGAGATTCATGGAGGAGATTCATGGAGATTCATGGGGGAGATTCATGGAGATTCATGGAGATTCATGGAGGAGATTCATGGAGATTCATGGAGATTCGTGGAGATTCATGTAGATTCATGGAGATTCATGGAGATTCATGGAGATTCATGGAGGAGATTCATGGAGATTCATGGAGATTCATGGAGATTCATGGAGGGGATTTATGGAGATTCATGGAGATTCATGGAGATTCATGGAGATTCATGGAGATTCATGGAGATTCATGGAGAATATTCATGGAGATTCATGGAGATTCATGGAGATTCATGGAGGAGATTCATGGAGATTCATGGGGGAGATTCATGGAGATTCATGGAGATTCATGGAGGAGATTCATGGAGATTCATGGGGGAGATTCATGGAGATTCATGGAGATTCATGGAGATTCATGGAGATTCATGGAGATTCATGGAGGAGATTCATGGAGATTCATGGAGATTCATGGAGATTCATGGAGGAGATACATGGAGATTCATGGGGGAGATTCATGGAGATTCATGGAGATTCATGGAGATTCATGGAGATTCATGGAGATTCATAGAGGAGATTCATGGAGATTCATGGAGGAGATTCATGGAGATTCATGGAGATTCATGGAGATTCATGGAGATTCATGGAGATTCATGGAGATTCATGGAGGAGATTCGTGGAGATTCATGGAGATTCATGGAGATTCATGGAGGAGATTCATGGAGATTCATGTGGGAGATTCATGGAGATTCATGGAGATTCATGGAGATTCATGGAGGAGATTCATGGAGATTCATGGAGATTCATGGAGATTCATAGAGGAGATTCACGGAGATTCATGGAGATTCATGGAGATTCATGGAGGAGATTCATGGAGATTCATGGAGATTCATGGAGATTCATGGAGATTCATGGAGGAGATTCATGGAGATTCATGGAGATTCATGGAGATTCATGCAGATTCATGGAGATTCATGGAGATTCATGGAGATTCGTGGAGATTCATGGAGGAGATTCATGGAGATTCGTGGAGATTCATGGAGGAGATTCATGGAGATTCATGGAGGAGATTCATGGAGATTCATGGAGATTCATGGAGATTCATGGAGGAGATTCATGGACATTCATGGGGGAGATTCATGGAGATTCATGGAGATTCATGGAGGAGATTCATGGAGATTCATGGAGATTCGTGGAGATTCATGAAGGAGATTCATGGAGATTTATGGAGATTCATGGAGATTCATGGAGATTCATGGAGGAGATTCATGGAGATTCATGGGGGAGATTCATGGAGATTCATGGAGATTCATGAAGGAGATTCATGAAGGAGATTCATGGAGATTCGTGGAGATTCATGGAGGAGATTCATGGAGATTCATGGAGATTCATGGAGATTCATGGAGGAGATTCATGGAGATTCATGGAGATTCATGGAGTTTCATGCAGATTCATGGAGATTCATGCAGATTCATGGAGATTCATGCAGATTCATGGAGATTCATGGAAGAGATTCATGGGGGAGATTCATGGAGATTCATGGAGATTCATGGAGATTCATGGAGATTCATGGAGGAGATTCATGGAGATTCATGGAGATTCATGGAGATTCGTGGAGATTCATGGAGGAGATTCATGGAGATTCATGGAGGAGATTCATGGAGATTCATGGAGATTCATGGAGATTCATGGAGGAGATTCATGGAGATTCATGGAGATTCATGGAGATTCATGGAGGAGATTCATGGAGATTCATGGGGGAGATTCATGGAGATTCATGGAGATTCATGGAGATTCATGGAGGAGATTCATGGAGATTCATGGAGATTCATGGAGATTCATGGAGGAGATTCATGGAGATTCATGGAGATTCATGGAGATTCATGGAGATTCATGGAGATTCATGGAGGAGATTCATGGAGGAGATTCATGGAGAATCATGGAGATTCATGGAGGAGATTCATGGGGGAGATTCATGGAGATTCATGGAGATTCATGGAGATTCATGGAGATTCATGGAGGAGATTCATGGAGATTCATGGAGATTCGTGGAGATTCATGGAGGAGATTCATGGAGATTCATGGAGGAGATTCATGGAGATTCATGGAGATTCATGGAGATTCATGGAGATTCATGGAGATTCATGGAGGAGATTCATGGAGATTCATGGAGATTCATGGAGATTCATGGAGGAGATTCATGGAGATTCATGGGGGAGATTCATGGAGATTCATGGAGATTCATGGAGATTCATGGAGATTCATGGAGGAGATTCATGGAGATTCATGGACATTCATGGAGGAGATTCATGGAGATTCATGGAGACTCATGGAGATTCATGGAGGAGATTCATGGAGGAGATTCATGGAGATTCATGGAGATTCATGGAGATTTATGGAGCTTCATGGAGATTCATGGAGGAGATTCATGGAGATTCATGGGGGAGATTCATTTAGATTCATGGAGATTCATGGAGATTCATGGAGGAGATTCATGGAGATTCATGGAGATTCGTGGAGATTCATGTAGATTCATGGAGATTCATGGAGATTCATGGAGATTCATGGAGGAGATTCATGGAGATTCATGGAGATTCATGGAGATTCATGGAGGAGATTTATGGAGATTCATGGAGATTCATGGAGATTCATGGAGGTGATTCATGGAGGAGATTCATGGAGGAGATTCATGGAGATTCATGGAGGAGATTCATGGAGATTCATGGAGATTCGTGGAGATTCATGGAGATTCATGGAGATTCATGGAGATTCATGGAGATTCATAGAGGAGATTCATGGAGATTCATGGAGATTCATGGAGATTCATGGAGATTCATGGAGATTCATAGAGGAGATTCATGGAGATTCATGGAGATTCATGGAGATTCATGGAGGAGATTCATGGAGGAGATTCATGGAGATTCATGGAGATTCATGGAGGAGATTCGTGGAGATTCATGGAGATTCATGGAGATTCATGGAGGAGATTCATGGAGATTCATGGGGGAGATTCATGGAGATTCATGAAGATTCATGGAGATTCATGGAGGAGATTCATGGAGATTCATGGAGATTCATGAAGATTCATGGAGATTCATGGAGGAGATTCATGGAGATTCATGGAGACTCATGGAGATTCATGGAGATTCATGGAGATTCATGGAGATTCATAGAGGAGATTCATGGAGATTCATGGAGGAGATTCATGGAGGAGATTCATGGAGATTCATGGAGATTCATGGAGATTCATGGAGATTCATGGAGATTCATGGAGATTCATGGAGGAGATTCGTGGAGATTCATGGAGATTCATGGAGATTCATGGAGGAGATTCATGGAGATTCATGTGGGAGATTCATGGAGATTCATGGAGATTCATGGAGATTCATGGAGGAGATTCATGGAGATTCATGGAGATTCATGGAGATTCATGGAGATTCATGGAGATTCATGGAGATTCATGGAGATTCGTGGAGATTCATGGAGGAGATTCATGGAGATTCGTGGAGATTCATGGAGGAGATTCATGGAGATTAATGGAGGAGATTCATGGAGATTCATGGAGATTCATGGAGATTCATGGAGGAGATTCATGGACATTCATGGGGGAGATTCATGGAGATTCATGGAGATTCATGGAGGAGATTCATGGAGATTCATGGAGATTCGTGGAGATTCATGAAGGAGATTCATGGAGATTTATGGAGATTCATGGAGATTCATGGAGATTCATGGAGGAGATTCATGGAGATTCATGGGGGAGATTCATGGAGATTCATGGAGATTCATGGAGATTCATGGAGGAGATTCATGGAGATTCATGGAGATTCATGGAGATTCATAGAGGAGATTCACGGAGATTCATGGAGATTCATGGAGATTCATGGAGGAGATTCATGGAGATTCATGGAGATTCATGGAGATTCATGGAGATTCATGGAGGAGATTCATGGAGATTCATGGAGATTCATGGAGATTCATGCAGATTCATGGAGATTCATGCAGATTCATGGAGATTCATGGAAGAGATTCATGGGGGAGATTCATGGAGATTCATGGAGATTCATGGAGATTCATGGAGATTCATGGAGGAGATTCGTGGAGATTCATGGAGATTCATGGAGATTCGTGGAGATTCATGGAGGAGATTCATGGAGATTCGTGGAGATTCATGGAGGAGATTCATGGAGATTCATGGAGGAGATTCATGGAGATTCATGGAGATTCATGGAGATTCATGGAGGAGATTCATGGACATTCATGGGGGAGATTCATGGAGATTCATGGAGATTCATGGAGGAGATTCATGGAGATTCATGGAGATTCGTGGAGATTCATGAAGGAGATTCATGGAGATTTATGGAGATTCATGGAGATTCATGGAGATTCATGGAGGAGATTCATGGAGATTCATGGGGGAGATTCATGGAGATTCATGGAGATTCATGAAGGAGATTCATGAAGGAGATTCATGGAGATTCGTGGAGATTCATGGAGGAGATTCATGGAGATTCATGGAGATTCATGGAGATTCATGGAGGAGATTCATGGAGATTCATGGAGATTCATGGAGTTTCATGCAGATTCATGGAGATTCATGCAGATTCATGGAGATTCATGCAGATTCATGGAGATTCATGGAAGAGATTCATGGGGGAGATTCATGGAGATTCATGGAGATTCATGGAGATTCATGGAGATTCATGGAGGAGATTCATGGAGATTCATGGAGATTCATGGAGATTCGTGGAGATTCATGGAGGAGATTCATGGAGATTCATGGAGGAGATTCATGGAGATTCATGGAGATTCATGGAGATTCATGGAGGAGATTCATGGAGATTCATGGAGATTCATGGAGATTCATGGAGGAGATTCATGGAGATTCATGGAGATTCATGGAGATTCATGGAGGAGATTCATGGAGATTCATGGAGATTCATGGAGATTCATGGAGATTCATGGAGATTCATGGAGGAGATTCATGGAGGAGATTCATGGAGAATCATGGAGATTCATGGAGGAGATTCATGGGGGAGATTCATGGAGATTCATGGAGATTCATGGAGATTCATGGAGATTCATGGAGGAGATTCATGGAGATTCATGGAGATTCGTGGAGATTCATGGAGGAGATTCATGGAGATTCATGGAGGAGATTCATGGAGATTCATGGAGATTCATGGAGATTCATGGAGATTCATGGAGATTCATGGAGGAGATTCATGGAGATTCATGGAGATTCATGGAGATTCATGGAGGAGATTCATGGAGATTCATGGGGGAGATTCATGGAGATTCATGGAGATTCATGGAGATTCATGGAGATTCATGGAGGAGATTCATGGAGATTCATGGACATTCATGGAGGAGATTCATGGAGATTCATGGAGACTCATGGAGATTCATGGAGGAGATTCATGGAGGAGATTCATGGAGATTCATGGAGATTCATGGAGATTTATGGAGCTTCATGGAGATTCATGGAGGAGATTCATGGAGATTCATGGGGGAGATTCATTTAGATTCATGGAGATTCATGGAGATTCATGGAGGAGATTCATGGAGATTCATGGAGATTCGTGGAGATTCATGTAGATTCATGGAGATTCATGGAGATTCATGGAGATTCATGGAGGAGATTCATGGAGATTCATGGAGATTCATGGAGATTCATGGAGGAGATTTATGGAGATTCATGGAGATTCATGGAGATTCATGGAGGTGATTCATGGAGGAGATTCATGGAGGAGATTCATGGAGATTCATGGAGGAGATTCATGGAGATTCATGGAGATTCGTGGAGATTCATGGAGATTCATGGAGATTCATGGAGATTCATGGAGATTCATAGAGGAGATTCATGGAGATTCATGGAGATTCATGGAGATTCATGGAGATTCATGGAGATTCATAGAGGAGATTCATGGAGATTCATGGAGATTCATGGAGATTCATGGAGGAGATTCATGGAGGAGATTCATGGAGATTCATGGAGATTCATGGAGGAGATTCGTGGAGATTCATGGAGATTCATGGAGATTCATGGAGGAGATTCATGGAGATTCATGGGGGAGATTCATGGAGATTCATGAAGATTCATGGAGATTCATGGAGGAGATTCATGGAGATTCATGGAGATTCATGAAGATTCATGGAGATTCATGGAGGAGATTCATGGAGATTCATGGAGACTCATGGAGATTCATGGAGATTCATGGAGATTCATGGAGATTCATAGAGGAGATTCATGGAGATTCATGGAGGAGATTCATGGAGGAGATTCATGGAGATTCATGGAGATTCATGGAGATTCATGGAGATTCATGGAGATTCATGGAGATTCATGGAGGAGATTCGTGGAGATTCATGGAGATTCATGGAGATTCATGGAGGAGATTCATGGAGATTCATGTGGGAGATTCATGGAGATTCATGGAGATTCATGGAGATTCATGGAGGAGATTCATGGAGATTCATGGAGATTCATGGAGATTCATGGAGATTCATGGAGATTCATGGAGATTCATGGAGATTCGTGGAGATTCATGGAGGAGATTCATGGAGATTCGTGGAGATTCATGGAGGAGATTCATGGAGATTAATGGAGGAGATTCATGGAGATTCATGGAGATTCATGGAGATTCATGGAGGAGATTCATGGACATTCATGGGGGAGATTCATGGAGATTCATGGAGATTCATGGAGGAGATTCATGGAGATTCATGGAGATTCGTGGAGATTCATGAAGGAGATTCATGGAGATTTATGGAGATTCATGGAGATTCATGGAGATTCATGGAGGAGATTCATGGAGATTCATGGGGGAGATTCATGGAGATTCATGGAGATTCATGGAGATTCATGGAGGAGATTCATGGAGATTCATGGAGATTCATGGAGATTCATAGAGGAGATTCACGGAGATTCATGGAGATTCATGGAGATTCATGGAGGAGATTCATGGAGATTCATGGAGATTCATGGAGATTCATGGAGATTCATGGAGGAGATTCATGGAGATTCATGGAGATTCATGGAGATTCATGCAGATTCATGGAGATTCATGCAGATTCATGGAGATTCATGGAAGAGATTCATGGGGGAGATTCATGGAGATTCATGGAGATTCATGGAGATTCATGGAGATTCATGGAGGAGATTCGTGGAGATTCATGGAGATTCATGGAGATTCGTGGAGATTCATGGAGGAGATTCATGGAGATTCGTGGAGATTCATGGAGGAGATTCATGGAGATTCATGGAGGAGATTCATGGAGATTCATGGAGATTCATGGAGATTCATGGAGGAGATTCATGGACATTCATGGGGGAGATTCATGGAGATTCATGGAGATTCATGGAGGAGATTCATGGAGATTCATGGAGATTCGTGGAGATTCATGAAGGAGATTCATGGAGATTTATGGAGATTCATGGAGATTCATGGAGATTCATGGAGGAGATTCATGGAGATTCATGGGGGAGATTCATGGAGATTCATGGAGATTCATGAAGGAGATTCATGAAGGAGATTCATGGAGATTCGTGGAGATTCATGGAGGAGATTCATGGAGATTCATGGAGATTCATGGAGATTCATGGAGGAGATTCATGGAGATTCATGGAGATTCATGGAGTTTCATGCAGATTCATGGAGATTCATGCAGATTCATGGAGATTCATGCAGATTCATGGAGATTCATGGAAGAGATTCATGGGGGAGATTCATGGAGATTCATGGAGATTCATGGAGATTCATGGAGATTCATGGAGGAGATTCATGGAGATTCATGGAGATTCATGGAGATTCGTGGAGATTCATGGAGGAGATTCATGGAGATTCATGGAGGAGATTCATGGAGATTCATGGAGATTCATGGAGATTCATGGAGGAGATTCATGGAGATTCATGGAGATTCATGGAGATTCATGGAGGAGATTCATGGAGATTCATGGGGGAGATTCATGGAGATTCATGGAGATTCATGGAGATTCATGGAGGAGATTCATGGAGATTCATGGAGATTCATGGAGATTCATGGAGGAGATTCATGGAGATTCATGGAGATTCATGGAGATTCATGGAGATTCATGGAGATTCATGGAGGAGATTCATGGAGGAGATTCATGGAGAATCATGGAGATTCATGGAGGAGATTCATGGGGGAGATTCATGGAGATTCATGGAGATTCATGGAGATTCATGGAGATTCATGGAGGAGATTCATGGAGATTCATGGAGATTCGTGGAGATTCATGGAGGAGATTCATGGAGATTCATGGAGGAGATTCATGGAGATTCATGGAGATTCATGGAGATTCATGGAGATTCATGGAGATTCATGGAGGAGATTCATGGAGATTCATGGGGGAGATTCATGGAGATTCATGGAGATTCATGGAGATTCATGGAGGAGATTCATGGAGATTCATGGAGATTCGTGGAGATTCATGAAGGAGATTCATGGAGATTCATGGAGATTCATGGAGATTCATGGAGGAGATTCATGGAGATTCATGGAGATTCATGGAGGAGATTCATGGAGATTCATGGGGGAGATTCATGGAGATTCATGGAGATTCATGGAGATTCATGGAGGAGATTCATGGAGATTCATGGAGATTCATGGAGATTCATGGAGATTCATGGAGATTCATGAAGGAGATTCATGGAGATTCATGGAGATTCGTGGAGATTCATGGAGGAGATTCATGGAGATTCATGGAGGAGATTCATGGAGATTCATGGAGATTCATGGAGATTCATGGAGATTCATGGAGATTCATGGAGGAGATTCATGGAGATTCATGGGGGAGATTCATGGAGATTCATGGAGATTCATGGAGATTCATGGAGGAGATTCATGGAGATTCATGGAGATTCGTGGAGATTCATGAAGGAGATTCATGGAGATTCATGGAGATTCATGGAGATTCATGGAGGAGATTCATGGAGATTCATGGAGATTCATGGAGATTCATGGAGGAGATTCATGGAGATTCATGGGGGAGATTCATGGAGATTCATGGAGATTCATGGAGATTCATGGAGGAGATTCATGGAGATTCATGGAGATTCATGCAGGAGATTCATGGAGGAGATTTATGGAGATTCATGGAGATTCATGGAGATTCATGGAGGTGATTCATGGAGGAGATTCATGGAGGAGATTCATGGAGATTCATGGGGGAGATTCATGGAGATTCATGGAGATTCATGGAGGAGATTCATGGAGGAGATTCATGGAGATTCATGGAGATTCATGAAGGAGATTCGTGGAGATTCATGGAGATTCATGGAGATTCATGGAGGAGATTCATGGAGATTCATGGGGGAGATTCATGGAGATTCATGAAGATTCATGGAGATTCATGGAGGAGATTCATGGAGATTCATGGAGATTCATGAAGATTCATGGAGATTCATGGAGGAGATTCATGGAGATTCATGGAGACTCATGGAGATTCATGGAGATTCATGGAGATTCATGGAGATTCATAGAGGAGATTCATGGAGATTCATGGAGGAGATTCATGGAGGAGATTCATGGAGATTCATGGAGATTCATGGAGATTCATGGAGGAGATTCATGGAGATTCATGGAGATTCATGCAGGAGATTCATGGAGATTCATGGAGATTCATGGAGATTCATGGAGGAGATTCATGGAGATTCATGGAGATTCATGGAGATTCATGGAGGAGATTCATGGAGATTCATGGGGGAGATTCATGGAGATTCATGGAGATTCATGGAGATTCATGAAGGAGATTCATGGAGATTCATGGAGATTCGTGGAGATTCATGGAGGAGATTCATGGAGATTCATGGAGACTCATGGAGATTCATGGAGGAGATTCATGGAGGAGATTCATGGAGATTCATGGAGATTCATGGAGATTCATGGAGATTCATGGAGGAGATTCATGGAGATTCATGGGGGAGATTCATTTAGATTCATGGAGATTCATGGAGATTCATGGAGGAGATTCATGGAGATTCATGGAGATTCGTGGAGATTCATGTAGATTCATGGAGATTCATGGAGATTCATGGAGATTCATGGAGGAGATTCATGGAGATTCATGGAGATTCATGGAGATTCATGGAGGAGATTTATGGAGATTCATGGAGATTCATGGAGATTCATGGAGGTGATTCATGGAGGAGATTCATGGAGGAGATTCATGGAGATTCATGGGGGAGATTCATGGAGATTCATGGAGATTCATGGAGGAGATTCATGGAGGAGATTCATGGAGATTCATGGAGATTCATGAAGGAGATTCGTGGAGATTCATGGAGATTCATGGAGATTCATGGAGGAGATTCATGGAGATTCATGGGGGAGATTCATGGAGATTCATGAAGATTCATGGAGATTCATGGAGGAGATTCATGGAGATTCATGGAGATTCATGAAGATTCATGGAGATTCATGGAGGAGATTCATGGAGATTCATGGAGACTCATGGAGATTCATGGAGATTCATGGAGATTCATGGAGATTCATAGAGGAGATTCATGGAGATTCATGGAGGAGATTCATGGAGGAGATTCATGGAGATTCATGGAGATTCATGGAGATTCATGGAGATTCATGGAGATTCATGGAGATTCATGGAGGAGATTCGTGGAGATTCATGGAGATTCATGGAGATTCATGGAGGAGATTCATGGAGATTCATGTGGGAGATTCATGGAGATTCATGGAGATTCATGGAGATTCATGGAGGAGATTCATGGAGATTCATGGAGATTCATGGAGATTCATGGAGATTCATAGAGGAGATTCATGGAGATTCACGGAGATTCATGGAGATTCATGGAGGAGATTCATGGAGATTCATGGAGATTCATGGAGATTCATGGAGGAGATTCATGGAGATTCATGGAGATTCATGGAGGAGATTCATGGAGATTCATGGGGGAGATTCATGGAGATTCATGGAGATTCATGGAGATTCATGGAGATTCATGGAGGAGATTCATGGAGGAGATTCATGGAGATTCATGGGGGAGATTCATGGAGATTCATGGAGAGTCATGGAGATTCATGGAGGAGATTCATGGAGATTCATGGAGATTCATGGAGATTCATAGAGGAAATTCATGGAGATTCATGGAGATTCATGGAGATTCATGGAGATTCATGGAGGAGATTCATGGAGATTCATGGAGATTCATGGAGATTCGTGGAGGAGATTCATGGAGATTCATGGGGGAGATTCATGGAGATTCATGGAGATTCATGGTGATTCATGGAGGAGATTCATGGAGATTCATGGAGATTCATGGAGGAGATTCATGGAGATTCATGGAGGAGATTCATGGAGATTCATCTGGGAGATTCATGGAGATTCATGGAGATTCATGGAGATTCATGGAGATTCATGGAGGAGATTCATGGAGGAGATTCATGGAGATTCATGGGGGAGATTCATGGAGATTCATGGAGAGTCATGGAGATTCATGGAGGAGATTCATGGAGATTCATGGAGATTCATGGAGATTCATAGAGGAGATTCATGGAGATTCATAGAGGAAATTCATGGAGATTCATGGAGATTCATGGAGATTCATGGAGATTCATGGAGGAGATTCATGGAGATTCATGGAGATTCATGGAGGAGATTCATGGAGATTCATGGAGATTCATGGAGATTCATGGTGATTCATGGAGGAGATTCATGGAGATTCATGGAGATTCATGGAGGAGATTCATGGAGATTCATGGAGATTCAGGGAGGAGATTCATGGAGATTCATGGAGATTCATGGAGGAGATTCATGGAGATTCATGGGGGAGATTCATGGAGGAGATTCATGGAGATTCATGGAGATTCATGGAGGAGATTCATGGAGATTCATGGAGATTCATGGGGGAGATTCATGGAGGAGATTCATGGAGATTCATGGAGATTCATGGAGGAGATTCATGGAGATTCATGGGGGAGATTCATGGAGATTCATGGAGATTCATGGAGATTCATGGAGGAGATTCATGGAGATTCATGGAGATTCATGGAGATTCATGGAGATTCATGGAGATTCATGGAGATTCATCGAGGAGATTCATGGAGATTCATGGGGGAGATTCATGGGGGAGATTCATGGAGATTCATGGGGGAGATTCATGGAGATTCATGCAGGAGATTCATGGAGATTCATGGGGGAGATTCATGGAGATTCATGGAGATTCATGGAGATTCATGGAGATTCATGGAGATTCATGGAGATTCATGGAGGAGATTCATGGAGGAGATTCATGGAGATTCATGGAGATTCATGGAGAGTCATGGAGATTCATCGAGGAGATTCATGGAGATTCATGGAGATTCATGGAGATTCATAGAGGAGATTCATGGAGATTCATAGAGGAAATTCATGGAGATTCATGGAGATTCATGGAGATTCATGGAGATTCATGGAGGAGATTCATGGAGATTCATGGAGATTCATGGAGATTCATGGAGATTCATGGAGGAGATTCATGGAGATTCATGGGGGAGATTCATGGAGATTCATGGAGATTCATGGTGATTCATGGAGGAGATTCATGGAGATTCATGGAGATTCATGGAGGAGATTCATGGAGATTCATGGAGATTCAGGGAGGAGATTCATGGAGATTCATGGAGGAGATTCATGGAGATTCATGGGGGAGATTCATGGAGGAGATTCATGGAGATTCATGGAGATTCATGGAGGAGATTCATGGAGATTCATGGAGGAGATTCATGGAGATTCATGGAGATTCATGGAGATTCATGGAGATTCATGGAGGAGATTCATGGAGATTCATGGAGATTCATGGAGATTCATGGAGATTCATGGAGCAGATTCATGGAGATTCATGGAGATTCGTGGAGATTCATGGAGATTCATGGAGATTCATGAAGATTCATGGAGATTCATGGAGGAGATACATGGAGATTCATGGAGACTCATGGAGATTCATGGAGATTCATGGAGATTCATGGAGATTCATAGAGGAGATTCATGGAGATTCATGGAGGAGATTCATGGAGGAGATTCATGGAGATTCATGGAGATTCATGGAGATTCATGGAGATTCATGGAGGAGATTCGTGGAGATTCATGGAGATTCATGGATATTCATGGAGGAGATTCATGGAGGTTCATGTGGGAGATTCATGGAGATTCATGGAGATTCATGGAGGAGATTCATGGAGATTCATGGAGATTCATGGAGATTCATGGAGATTCATAGAGGAGATTCATGGAGATTCATGGAGATTCATGGAGGAGATTCATGGAGATTCATGGAGATTCATAGAGGAGATTCATGGAGATTCATAGAGGAAATTCATGGAGATTCATGGAGATTCATGGAGATTCATGGAGGAGATTCATGGAGATTCATGGAGATTCATGGAGATTCATGGAGGAGATTCATGGAGATTCATGGGGGAGATTCATGGAGATTCATGGAGATTCATGGTGATTCATGGAGGAGATTCATGGAGATTCATGGAGATTCATGGAGGAGATTCATGGAGATTCATGGAGGAGATTCATGGATATTCATGGGGGAGATTCATGGAGATTCATGGAGATTCATGGAGATTCATGGAGATTCATGGAGGAGATTCATGGAGATTCATGGAGATTCATGGAGATTCATGCAGGAGATTCATGGAGATTCATGGGGGAGATTCATGGAGATTCATGGAGATTCATGGAGATTCATGGAGATTCATGGAGATTCATGGAGATTCATGGAGGAGATTCATGGAGATTCATGGGGGAGATTCATGGAGATTCATGGAGAGTCATGGAGATTCATGGAGGAGATTCATGGAGATTCATGGAGATTCATGGAGATTCATAGAGGAGATTCATGGAGATTCATAGAGGAAATTCATGGAGATTCATGGAGATTCATGGAGATTCATGGAGATTCATGGAGGAGATTCATGGAGATTCATGGAGATTCATGGAGATTCATGGAGATTCATGGAGGAGATTCATGGAGATTCATGGGGGAGATTCATGGAGATTCATGGAGATTCATGGTGATTCATGGAGGAGATTCATGGAGATTCATGGAGATTCATGGAGGAGATTCATGGAGATTCATGGAGATTCAGGGAGGAGATTCATGGAGATTCATGGAGATTCATGGAGGAGATTCATGGAGATTCATGGGGGAGATTCATGGAGGAGATTCATGGAGATTCATGGAGATTCATGGAGGAGATTCATGGAGATTCATGGAGGAGATTCATGGAGATTCATGGAGATTCATGGTGATTCATGGAGGAGATTCATGGAGATTCATGGAGATTCATGGAGGAGATTCATGGAGATTCATGGAGATTCAGGGAGGAGATTCATGGAGATTCATGGAGATTCATGGAGGAGATTCATGGAGATTCATGGGGGAGATTCATGGAGGAGATTCATGGAGATTCATGGAGATTCATGGAGGAGATTCATGGAGATTCATGGAGATTCATGGAGATTCATGGAGATTCACAGAGGAGATTCATGGAGATTCATGGATATTCATGGAGGAGATTCATGGAGATTCATGGAGATTCATGGAGATTCATGGAGGAGATTCATGGAGATTCATGGGGGAGATTCATGGAGATTCATGGAGATTCATGGAGGAGATTCTTGGAGATTCATGGAGATTCATGGAGGAGATTCATGGAGATTCATGGACATTCATGGAGGAGATTCATGGAGATTCATGGAGATTCATGGTGATTCATGGAGGAGATTCATGGAGATTCATGGAGATTCATGGAGGAGATTCATGGAGATTCATGGAGATTCATGGAGATTCATGGAGATTCATGGAGATTCATGGAGATTCATGGAGATTCATGGAGGAGATTCATGGAGATTCATGGAGATTCATGGAGATTCATGGAGGAGATTCATGGAGATTCATGGAGATTCATGGAGATTCATGGTGATTCATGGAGGAGATTCATGGAGATTCATGGAGATTCATGGAGGAGATTCATGGAGATTCATGGAGATTCAGGGAGGAGATTCATGGAGATTCATGGAGATTCATGGAGGAGATTCATGGAGATTCATGGGGGAGATTCATGGAGGAGATTCATGGAGATTCATGGAGATTCATGGAGGAGATTCACGGAGATTCATGGGGGAGATTCATGGAGATTCATGGAGATTCATGGAGATTCATGGAGGAGATTCATGGAGATTCATGGAGATTCATGGAGATTCATGGAGATTCATGGAGATTCATGGAGATTCATCGAGGAGATTCATGGAGATTCATGGGGGAGATTCATGGGGGAGATTCATGGAGATTCATGGGGGAGATTCATGGAGATTCATGCAGGAGATTCATGGAGATTCATGGGGGAGATTCATGGAGATTCATGGAGATTCATGGAGATTCATGGAGATTCATGGAGATTCATGGAGATTCATGGAGGAGATTCATGGAGGAGATTCATGGAGATTCATGGGGGAGATTCATGGAGATTCATGGAGAGTCATGGAGATTCATGGAGGAGATTCATGGAGATTCATGGAGATTCATGGAGATTCATAGAGGAGATTCATGGAGATTCATGGAGGAGATTCATGGAGATTCATGGGGGAGATTCATGGAGGAGATTCATGGAGATTCATGGAGATTCATGGAGGAGATTCATGGAGATTCATGGAGGAGATTCATGGAGATTCATGGAGATTCATGGAGATTCATGGAGATTCATGGAGATTCATGGAGATTCATGGAGATTCATGGAGGAGATTCATGGAGGAGATTCATGGAGATTCATGGGGGAGATTCATGGAGATTCATGGAGAGTCATGGAGATTCATGGAGGAGATTCATGGAGATTCATGGAGATTCATGGAGATTCATAGAGGAGATTCATGGAGATTCATAGAGGAAATTCATGGAGATTCATGGAGATTCATGGAGATTCATGGAGATTCATGGAGGAGATTCATGGAGATTCATGGAGATTCATGGAGATTCATGGAGATTCATGGAGGAGATTCATGGAGATTCATGGGGGAGATTCATGGAGATTCATGGAGATTCATGGTGATTCATGGAGGAGATTCATGGAGATTCATGGAGATTCATGGAGGAGATTCATGGAGATTCATGGAGATTCAGGGAGGAGATTCATGGAGATTCATGGAGATTCATGGAGGAGATTCATGGAGATTCATGGGGGAGATTCATGGAGGAGATTCATGGAGATTCATGGAGATTCATGGAGGAGATTCATGGAGATTCATGGAGGAGATTCATGGAGATTCATGGAGATTCATGGAGATTCATGGAGGAGATTCATGGAGATTCATGGAGATTCATGGAGGAGATTCATGGAGATTCATGGAGATTCATGGAGATTCACAGAGGAGATTCATGGAGATTCATGGAGATTCATGGAGGAGATTCATGGAGATTCATGGAGATTCATGGAGGAGATTCATGGAGATTCATGGAGATTCGTGGAGATTCATGGAGGAGATTCATGTAGATTCATGGAGATTCATGGAGATTCATGGAGGAGATTCTTGGAGATTCATGGAGATTCATGGAGGAGATTCATGGAGATTCATGGACATTCATGGAGGAGATTCATGGAGATTCATGGAGATTCATGGAGATTCATAGAGGAGATTCATGGAGATTCATGGAGATTCATGGAGATTCATGGAGATTCATGGAGATTCATGGAGATTCATGGAGGAGATTCATGGAGATTCATGGAGATTCATGGAGATTCATGGAGATTCGTGGAGGAGATTCATGGAGATTCATGGAGGAGATTTATGGAGATTCATGGAGGAGATTCATGGAGATTCATGGAGATTCATGGAGATTCATGGAGGAGATTCATGGAGATTCATGGAGATTCATGGAGATTCATGGAGATTCACAGAGGAGATTCATGGAGATTCATGGAGATTCATGGAGGAGATTCATGGAGATTCATGGAGATTCATGGAGGAGATTCATGGAGATTCATGGAGATTCGTGGAGATTCATGGAGGAGATTCATGTAGATTCATGGAGATTCATGGAGATTCATGGAGGAGATTCATGGAGATTCATGGAGATTCATGGAGGAGATTTATGGAGATTCATGGAGATTCATGGAGATTCATGGAGGAGATTCATGGAGGAGATTCATGGAGGAGATTCATGGAGATTCATGGAGGAGATTCATGGAGATTCATGGAGGAGATTCATGGAGATTCATGGAGATTCATGGAGATTCATGGAGGAGATTTATGGAGATTCATGGAGATTCATGGAGATTCATGGAGATTCATGGGGGAGATTCATGGAGATTCATGGAGATTCATGGAGATTCATGGAGATTCATGGAGATTCATGGAGATTCATGGAGGAGATTCATGGAGATTCATGGGGGAGATTCATGGAGATTCATGGAGATTCATGGTGATTCATGGAGGAGATTCATGGAGATTCATGGAGATTCATGGAGGAGATTCATGGAGATTCATGGAGATTCAGGGAGGAGATTCATGGAGATTCATGGAGATTCATGGAGGAGATTCATGGAGATTCATGGGGGAGATTCATGGAGGAGATTCATGGAGATTCATGGAGATTCATGGAGGAGATTCATGGAGATTCATGGAGGAGATTCATGGAGATTCATGGAGATTCATGGTGATTCATGGAGGAGATTCATGGAGATTCATGGAGATTCATGGAGGAGATTCATGGAGATTCATGGAGATTCAGGGAGGAGATTCATGGAGATTCATGGAGATTCATGGAGGAGATTCATGGAGATTCATGGGGGAGATTCATGGAGGAGATTCATGGAGATTCATGGAGATTCATGGAGGAGATTCATGGAGATTCATGGAGATTCATGGAGATTCATGGAGATTCACAGAGGAGATTCATGGAGATTCATGGATATTCATGGAGGAGATTCATGGAGATTCATGGAGATTCATGGAGATTCATGGAGGAGATTCATGGAGATTCATGGGGGAGATTCATGGAGATTCATGGAGATTCATGGAGGAGATTCTTGGAGATTCATGGAGATTCATGGAGGAGATTCATGGAGATTCATGGACATTCATGGAGGAGATTCATGGAGATTCATGGAGATTCATGGAGATTCATAGAGGAGATTCATGGAGATTCATGGAGATTCATGGAGATTCATGGAGATTCATGGAGATTCATGGAGATTCATGGAGGAGATTCATGGAGATTCATGGAGATTCATGGAGATTCATGGAGATTCGTGGAGGAGATTCATGGAGATTCATGGAGATTCATGGAGGAGATTTATGGAGATTCATGGAGGAGATTCATGGAGATTCATGGAGATTCATGGAGATTCATGGAGGAGATTCATGGAGATTCATGGAGATTCATGGAGATTCATGGAGATTCACAGAGGAGATTCATGGAGATTCATGGAGATTCATGGAGGAGATTCATGGAGATTCATGGAGATTCATGGAGGAGATTCATGGAGATTCATGGAGATTCGTGGAGATTCATGGAGGAGATTCATGTAGATTCATGGAGATTCATGGAGATTCATGGAGGAGATTCATGGAGATTCATGGAGATTCATGGAGGAGATTTATGGAGATTCATGGAGATTCATGGAGATTCATGGAGGAGATTCATGGAGGAGATTCATGGAGGAGATTCATGGAGATTCATGGAGGAGATTCATGGAGATTCATGGAGATTCATGGAGATTCATGGAGGAGATTCATGGAGATTCATGGAGGAGATTCATGGAGATTCATGGGGGAGATTCATGGAGATTCATGGAGATTCATGGAGATTCATGGAGATTCATGGAGATTCATGGAGATTCATGGAGGAGATTCATGGAGATTCATGGAGATTCATGGAGATTCATGGAGATTCATGGAGATTCATGGAGGAGATTCATGGAGATTCATGGAGATTCATGGAGATTCATGGAGGAGATTTATGGAGATTCATGGAGATTCATGGAGATTCATGGAGATTCATGGGGGAGATTCATGGAGATTCATGGAGATTCATGGAGATTCATGGAGATTCATGGAGGAGATTCATGGAGATTCATGGAGATTCATGGAGATTCATGAAGATTCATGGAGGAGATTCATGGAGATTCATGGAGATTCATGGAGATTCATGGAGGAGATTTATGGAGATTCATGGAGATTCATGGAGGAGATTCATGGAGGAGATTCATGGAGGAGATTCATGGAGATTCATGGAGGAGATTCATGGAGATTCATGGAGATTCATGGAGGAGTTTCATGGAGATTCATGGGGGAGATTCATGGAGATTCATGGAGATTCATGGAGATTCATGGTGATTCATGGAGGAGATTCATGGAGATTCATGGAGATTCATGGAGGAGATTCATGGAGATTCATGGAGATTCAGGGAGGAGATTCATGGAGATTCATGGAGATTCATGGAGGAGATTCATGGAGATTCATGGGGGAGATTCATGGAGGAGATTCATGGAGATTCATGGAGATTCATGGAGGAGATTCATGGAGATTCATGGAGATTCATGGAGATTCATGGAGATTCACAGAGGAGATTCATGGAGATTCATGGAGATTCATGGAGGAGATTCATGGAGATTCATGGAGATTCATGGAGATTCATGGAGGAGATTCATGGAGATTCATGGGGGAGATTCATGGAGATTCATGGAGGAGATTCATGGAGATTCATGGGGGAGATTCATGGAGATTCATGGAGATTCATGGAGGAGATTCTTGGAGATTCATGGAGATTCATGGAGGAGATTCATGGAGATTCATGGACATTCATGGAGGAGATTCATGGAGATTCATGGAGATTCATGGAGATTCATAGAGGAGATTCATGGAGATTCATGGAGATTCATGGAGATTCATGGAGATTCATGGAGATTCATGGAGATTCATGGAGATTCATGGAGGAGATTCATGGAGATTCATGGAGATTCATGGAGATTCATGGAGATTCATGGAGGAGATTCATGGAGATTCATGGAGATTCATGGAGGAGATTTATGGAGATTCATGGAGATTCATGGAGATTCATGGGGGAGATCCATGGAGATTCATGGAGATTCGTGGAGATTCATGGAGATTCATGGAGATTCATGGAGATTCATGGAGATTCATAGAGGAGATTCATGGAGATTCATGGAGATTCATGGAGATTCATGGAGATTCATGGAGATTCATGGAGATTCATGGAGATTCATGGAGATTCATGGAGATTCATGGAGGAGATTCATGGAGATTCATGGAGATTCATGGAGATTCATGGAGGAGATTCATGGAGATTCATGGAGGAGATTCATGGAGATTCATGGAGATTCATGGGAGAGATTCATGGAGATTCATGGAGATTCATGGAGATTCATGGAGGAGATTCATGGAGATTCATGGAGATTCATGGAGGAGATTCATGGAGGAGATTCATGGAGATTCATGGAGATTCATGGAGGAGATTCATGGAGATTCATGGAGATTCATGGAGATTCATGGAGATTCACAGAGGAGATTCATGGAGATTCATGGAGATTCATGGAGGAGATTCATGGAGATTCATGGAGATTCATGGAGGAGATTCATGGAGATTCATGGAGATTCGTGGAGATTCATGGAGGAGATTCATGTAGATTCATGGAGATTCATGGAGATTCATGGAGATTCATGGAGGAGATTCTTGGAGATTCATGGAGATTCATGGAGGAGATTTATGGAGATTCATGGAGATTCATGGAGATTCATGGAGGAGATTCATGGAGGAGATTCATGGAGGAGATTCATGGAGATTCATGGAGGAGATTCATGGAGATTCATAGAGGAAATTCATGGAGATTCATGGAGATTCATGGAGATTCATGGAGATTCATGGAGATTCATGGAGGAGATTCATGGAGATTCATGGAGATCCATGGAGATTCATGGAGATTCATGGAGGAGATTCATGGAGATTCATGGGGGAGATTCATGGAGATTCATGGTGATTCATGGAGGAGATTCATGGAGATTCATGGAGATTCATGGAGGAGATTCATGGAGATTCATGGAGATTCATGGAGATTCAGGGAGGAGATTCATGGAGATTCATGGAGATTCATGGAGGAGATTCATGGAGATTCATGGGGGAGATTCATGGAGGAGATTCATGGAGATTCATGGAGATTCATGGAGGAGATTTATGGAGATTCATGGAGATTCATGGAGATTCATGGAGGAGATTCATGGAGGAGATTCATGGAGGAGATTCATGGAGATTCATGGAGGAGATTCATGGAGATTCATAGAGGAAATTCATGGAGATTCATGGAGATTCATGGAGATTCATGGAGATTCATGGAGGAGATTCATGGAGATTCATGGAGATCCATGGAGATTCATGGAGATTCATGGAGGAGATTCATGGAGATTCATGGGGGAGATTCATGGAGATTCATGGAGATTCATGGTGATTCATGGAGGAGATTCATGGAGATTCATGGAGATTCATGGAGGAGATTCATGGAGATTCATGGAGATTCAGGGAGGAGATTCATGGAGATTCATGGAGATTCATGGAGGAGATTCATGGAGATTCATGGGGGAGATTCATGGAGGAGATTCATGGAGATTCATGGAGATTCATGGAGGAGATTCATGGAGATTCATGGAGATTCATGGAGATTCATGGAGATTCACAGAGGAGATTCATGGAGATTCATGGAGATTCATGGAGGAGATTCATGGAGATTCATGGAGATTCATGGAGATTCATGGAGGAGATTCATGGAGATTCATGGGGGAGATTCATGGAGATTCATGGAGATTCATGGAGGAGATTCTTGGAGATTCATGGAGATTCATGGAGGAGATTCATGGAGATTCATGGACATTCATGGAGGAGATTCATGGAGATTCATGGAGATTCATGGAGATTCATAGAGGAGATTCATGGGGGAGATTCATGGAGATTGATGGAGATTCGTGGAGATTCATGGAGATTCATGGAGATTCATGGAGATTCATGGAGATTCATAGAGGAGATTCATGGAGATTCATGGAGATTCATGGAGGAGATTCTTGGAGATTCATGGAGATTCATGGAGGAGATTCATGGAGATTCATGGAGATTCATGGAGGAGATTCATGGAGATTCATGGAGATTCATGGTGATTCATGGAGGAGATTCATGGAGATTCATGGAGATTCATGGAGGAGATTCATGGAGATTCATGGAGATTCAGGGAGGAGATTCATGGAGATTCATGGAGATTCATGGAGGAGATTCATGGAGATTCATGGGGGAGATTCATGGAGGAGATTCATGGAGATTCATGGAGATTCATGGAGGAGATTCATGGAGATTCATGGAGATTCATGGAGATTCATGGAGATTCACAGAGGAGATTCATGGAGATTCATGGATATTCATGGAGGAGATTCATGGAGATTCATGGAGATTCATGGAGATTCATGGAGGAGATTCATGGAGATTCATGGGGGAGATTCATGGAGATTCATGGAGATTCATGGAGGAGATTCTTGGAGATTCATGGAGATTCATGGAGGAGATTCATGGAGATTCATGGACATTCATGGAGGAGATTCATGGAGATTCATGGAGATTCATGGAGATTCATAGAGGAGATTCATGGAGATTCATGGAGATTCATGGAGATTCATGGAGATTCATGGAGATTCATGGAGATTCATGGAGGAGATTCATGGAGATTCATGGAGATTCATGGAGATTCATGGAGATTCGTGGAGGAGATTCATGGAGATTCATGGAGATTCATGGAGGAGATTTATGGAGATTCATGGAGGAGATTCATGGAGATTCATGGAGATTCATGGAGATTCATGGAGGAGATTCATGGAGATTCATGGAGATTCATGGAGATTCATGGAGATTCACAGAGGAGATTCATGGAGATTCATGGAGATTCATGGAGGAGATTCATGGAGATTCATGGAGATTCATGGAGGAGATTCATGGAGATTCATGGAGATTCGTGGAGATTCATGGAGGAGATTCATGTAGATTCATGGAGATTCATGGAGATTCATGGAGGAGATTCATGGAGATTCATGGAGATTCATGGAGGAGATTTATGGAGATTCATGGAGATTCATGGAGATTCATGGAGGAGATTCATGGAGGAGATTCATGGAGGAGATTCATGGAGATTCATGGAGGAGATTCATGGAGATTCATGGAGATTCATGGAGATTCATGGAGGAGATTCATGGAGATTCATGGAGGAGATTCATGGAGATTCATGGGGGAGATTCATGGAGATTCATGGAGATTCATGGAGATTCATGGAGATTCATGGAGATTCATGGAGATTCATGGAGATTCATGGAGGAGATTCATGGAGATTCATGGAGATTCATGGAGATTCATGGAGATTCATGGAGATTCATGGAGGAGATTCATGGAGATTCATGGAGATTCATGGAGATTCATGGAGGAGATTTATGGAGATTCATGGAGATTCATGGAGATTCATGGAGATTCATGGGGGAGATTCATGGAGATTCATGGAGATTCATGGAGATTCATGGAGATTCATGGAGGAGATTCATGGAGATTCATGGAGATTCATGGAGATTCATGGAGATTCATGGAGGAGATTCATGGAGATTCATGGAGATTCATGGAGATTCATGGAGGAGATTTATGGAGATTCATGGAGATTCATGGAGGAGATTCATGGAGGAGATTCATGGAGGAGATTCATGGAGATTCATGGAGGAGATTCATGGAGATTCATGGAGATTCATGGAGGAGTTTCATGGAGATTCATGGGGGAGATTCATGGAGATTCATGGAGATTCATGGAGATTCATGGTGATTCATGGAGGAGATTCATGGAGATTCATGGAGATTCATGGAGGAGATTCATGGAGATTCATGGAGATTCAGGGAGGAGATTCATGGAGATTCATGGAGATTCATGGAGGAGATTCATGGAGATTCATGGGGGAGATTCATGGAGGAGATTCATGGAGATTCATGGAGATTCATGGAGGAGATTCATGGAGATTCATGGAGATTCATGGAGATTCATGGAGATTCACAGAGGAGATTCATGGAGATTCATGGAGATTCATGGAGGAGATTCATGGAGATTCATGGAGATTCATGGAGATTCATGGAGGAGATTCATGGAGATTCATGGGGGAGATTCATGGAGATTCATGGAGGAGATTCATGGAGATTCATGGGGGAGATTCATGGAGATTCATGGAGATTCATGGAGGAGATTCTTGGAGATTCATGGAGATTCATGGAGGAGATTCATGGAGATTCATGGACATTCATGGAGGAGATTCATGGAGATTCATGGAGATTCATGGAGATTCATAGAGGAGATTCATGGAGATTCATGGAGATTCATGGAGATTCATGGAGATTCATGGAGATTCATGGAGATTCATGGAGATTCATGGAGGAGATTCATGGAGATTCATGGAGATTCATGGAGATTCATGGAGATTCATGGAGGAGATTCATGGAGATTCATGGAGATTCAAGGAGGAGATTTATGGAGATTCATGGAGATTCATGGAGATTCATGGGGGAGATCCATGGAGATTCATGGAGATTCGTGGAGATTCATGGAGATTCATGGAGATTCATGGAGATTCATGGAGATTCATAGAGGAGATTCATGGAGATTCATGGAGATTCATGGAGATTCATGGAGATTCATGGAGATTCATGGAGATTCATGGAGATTCATGGAGATTCATGGAGATTCATGGAGGAGATTCATGGAGATTCATGGAGATTCATGGAGATTCATGGAGGAGATTCATGGAGATTCATGGAGGAGATTCATGGAGATTCATGGAGATTCATGGGAGAGATTCATGGAGATTCATGGAGATTCATGGAGATTCATGGAGGAGATTCATGGAGATTCATGGAGATTCATGGAGGAGATTCATGGAGGAGATTCATGGAGATTCATGGAGATTCATGGAGGAGATTCATGGAGATTCATGGAGATTCATGGAGATTCATGGAGATTCACAGAGGAGATTCATGGAGATTCATGGAGATTCATGGAGGAGATTCATGGAGATTCATGGAGATTCATGGAGGAGATTCATGGAGATTCATGGAGATTCGTGGAGATTCATGGAGGAGATTCATGTAGATTCATGGAGATTCATGGAGATTCATGGAGATTCGTGGAGATTCATGGAGGAGATTCATGTAGATTCATGGAGATTCATGGAGATTCATGGAGATTCATGGAGGAGATTCATGGAGATTCATGGAGATTCATGGAGGAGATTTATGGAGATTCATGGAGATTCATGGAGGAGATTCATGGAGGAGATTCATGGAGATTCATGGAGGAGATTCATGGAGATTCATGGGGGAGATTCATGGAGATTCATGGAGATTCATGGAGATTCATGGAGATTCATGGAGGAGATTCATGGAGATTCATGGAGATTCATGGAGATTCATGGGGGAGATTCATGGAGATTCATGGAGATTCATGGAGATTCATGGAGATTCATGGAGATTCATGGAGGAGATTCATGGAGATTCATGGAGATTCATGGAGATTCATGGAGGAGATTCATGGAGGAGATTCATGGAGGTGTTACGTCCCGGATGGGGGTCGTAACGTGTTTATGGACTTTGACGATCTTCGGTCCACGTGGCGCGTACGTCCACGTCTGACCAGGCCCGAATTTTCGGTTGTCCGAGGGAGATAACAAACGGGAACGGGGAATTAGCGAAGTCGCGTTGCTGCTAGAATGGGAACCGCGATTTACGACGCGTAACGGTACTCTTATACAATCGCGAAGGTTCCGGGCGGTCCCTGACGTCACAGTGATCGTGGCACGGCGTGCGAATCGAATTCTTGGGAGGACGGATTATGACGCGATAATCCGTGTTCCTCCGATTGTACCGGGCCCTGGTGGGCTCAGACGTACGAGGGGGAACACCGATTTAAGAGATCTGACAGTTTTTGACGTTTGGTATGCAACCCGGGGAGGTCCGTGCGCGAGAATCCGTGTTCCTCCGATTGTACCGGGCCCTGGTGGGCTCAGACGTACGAGGCGGAACACCGATTTAAGAGGTCTGACAATTTGACGTTTAATGTGTAACTCGGGGAGATCCGTGCGCGGGAATCCGTGTTCCTCCGATTGTACCGGGCCCTGGTGGGCTCAGACGTACGAGGGGGAACACCGATTTAAGAGATCTGACAGTTGTCAGTAGTTAGATCGGCACCTACG
The DNA here is from genome assembly GCA_963971365.1 of Lasioglossum villosulum. Lineage (NCBI taxonomy): Eukaryota > Metazoa > Arthropoda > Insecta > Hymenoptera > Halictidae > Lasioglossum > Lasioglossum villosulum. The sequence goes on along the minus strand of OZ020498.1, from coordinate 28,001,089 downwards.
TCGTATCGCGCGCACTCACTTACACTTGTGTTTTCTCTCGTCCGTGTCGCGATGGTTTACTTGGGTCTCGCTGCCCTGTCGTCGGACGACAGGGGGAGGGAGCAGATAGGCGGTAGAAAATGGGGTTCTAGTAGTACCACCTCAAGATGAGAGATCGGCGGAGGGCGTAGCGTTCGTAACGCGGGTCGTCGATACTAATATCTTCCAGCGAAGGGAAGTTCGGGACGTAAATGAGAGGCACGAGTCTCCACGGGGGAGGATTCGCGGCGGGACGAACCTCGGACGTTCCGTTTTCCGCGATTTGAGCGTACCGCTCGTATCGTGGATCCTCGGTGTCGATCCCTTCTGGTGGAGGGTAGCTCGGCGTGAACGTGATCGGGACAAGCTTCCACGGTGGAGAACTCGCGGGTTGGCGGGCCTTAGGTCGTTTATCCCGGACGATCCTCTTCGAACTCACGATTCGAACTGTTCCGGTGAATTCGATTTCGCGGAGGATGCGCGGGGGTTTCCGGATCCCGAGATTCCGGTCGTAGGTGGTCCCTTTTCCCTCCCGGAAGAGTCCTCCGAACAATCTCTTGAGCTGGTACTTGCGACCTGCGCGACGCGGCATTCGAAACACTATAAGGACACAACCACACTGACGTAATCGCACAACACAAAGGGAGAACAGAAAAATAAAAGAAAAGAAAATAAGTAAATTAAATCAACGTGTAATAACTAAAAGGAAGTGGCTGAATACAAGATTACGCGATAGCTACGAAAACGAAAATTAAACTAGAGCACTGCACGATGGCGAGATAACGACGCGAACACGATATAAATGAAATAACTAAATATACGGGAATAACTATAACTAAACTTAGGGATTAACGCAATTCGAAATTCGATAAACGAAACTAAAATTAATTAACTATGATATAACAACGCGCACTAAACTAAATTACGAACTAGAATTATAATACAAAAGAAATGAGATAGAGGAAATTGAAATGAACAAAACGAATATGGCAAGATGCGGTACGATTAGGTCAGAAGACTAGGAATTAGAAGAGCGAAGTGATTTCAAGAAACTGTTGCGAAGAACTGTCGCAGAGCGCGAATCTTGCCATATTTATAATGGGAGCGCGGACCATAAGAATTCGGTGGAGCGTGACATTAATTGTTCTCGATCATACGATTTATACTATTGTTCTTCGTGTCACTATTATTCGCGAATGTTCGGTAAACACCTGTAATAGCTGTTGCTATGCCAGGGTTCGCTCGCACCGGCGTCTCATGGTTGCGGTTTGATATGAATATGTATGTATATATAAATGTACACTTTGATTGACCCGGGACGAAAATAGAATTAAAATCGGCGTAACGGCCACGATTCGTTCGCGCGAATTATATATCCCGAGAATTTGTTTGTTCGCGCAAATGCTGAAGCAAACGTTGGTACGACGTAACACCTTACCCCTTGGGGGCGCGCATTTTTCGGGGCGGCGAAGGGGGGGGGACTTGGGACGCTGGTACGTTGGTGTGCTGGTGAATGTGTGGACACGATGGTGGAGTTCGCCGACAATGGAGGTCCAATTCCAACGTCGGAACGACGTGACATCTCCCCCTCCGGGGGGGGGGCGGCGCTGCCCGGAGCTCAGACAGCGGGGATGTTGGCCCTCAGCGGCAAAATGTACCGGCACAGCTCGTCGCGGTGGCTGCTGTTTCGGAACACGTATTTAGCCATGCTGCTGGATCTCGTCAAGATGTCGGCTTCCCGGGAAGACGAACCTTGCCGTGGCGGCGAGAACCCGGCTGGAGCAGTTCCTGCAGTCCAGCAGGGATTGCTTGCGGCACATATCTTTCCTGCAGCGGGAGCAGGCGACTCGCATGGTGGCCCACTTCTGGACTGAGTGAATGGTGAATGCCTCGAGGGGCCCATGGAGGTGGATGCTGCATGCTTTGCATGTTTCGACCCCGTCGGCGTCGGAGAATATGACTCCCTGGTAGCATAGGTACTCGTCGAATCGGCTCCTGTACTTCTCGGCCTTTTCTCCCGGGGTGGGTTTGGTTTGGGTTCGTAGACACATGTTTGTTTGGCAGATGTGAGCTCTCGAATGAGGCAAATTCGATGTGTCGCTGGGTGCCTCGATTGAGTGGGGGAGTTTACGGGGGGGATAGGGGGGAAATGTGGGGTAACAGTGTTAAGGGGGGGGATTTTTGCTTTCTTTAATTTATCGGCGTGGACCACCCTAGTGCCCCTTTTCGTCTTGATCCTGACGTTGTTTTTGGGCAGGACCTCGGAAACCTCGTACGTCCCGGTGTATTGTGCGTCGAATTTACCTTTTCTGGGCTCCTTTAGGAGGTAGACTCTGTCGCCCACCGCGACCGTCTGGGGATTTGTGCGTCTGTCGTACAGACTCTTTGATCTGCTCTTTGCCGCTATGAGGTTTTCGCGTGCTTTTCCGATTGTTTCCGTGATTTTTGTTTGTAGTCGCTGGTAGTATTCCTCGTACGATTCGTTGTCGAGCTGGGGGTGCGTTGCGTCGGCCGTGGGTACACGCGCCAGCGAGCCAAAAACTAGTTCGTGGGGGGTAAACGTCGTTGCCTCGTGAACGCTGGTATTGTAGCTCAGCATGGCTAGGTTGAGCCAGTTATTCCAGTCGTTGTTGGCGATGTACTGTTTGAGGTACTCTGTTAGTACGTGGTGGGACCTCTCAATTGACCCATTGCTCTGGGGATGGTAAGCAGTTGTCTGGGCACGGGCGATCTTGAATTTCTTCGCTACCGCCTTCATCAGAGAGCTGGTGAAATTCCTCCCTTGGTCCGTCAGTAGCGCTTTCGGGGCTCCGAATCGGCAGATTAGGTGTTCTACGAAGGCGTCGGCGATTTCGACGGCGCCCATGCCCTTGAGGGGAGCTGCTAGGGAATATTTAGTGAGGAGGTCCTGCATCGTGAGGATGTATTGGTACCCTTCTGGGGTTGGTGGGAGGGGGCCTACGACGTCCATAGATACCTTGTCGAACGCTTTGCCCGGCGTGTCCGTCAATGTCATTGGGAGGCGGGTTTTTACCCTCGTAAGTTTGTGGAGTTGGCAACTGGGGCAATTGTTGACAAATGTCGTGACGTCCGCCTTCAGGGTCCTCCAATAGTACTTTTCTCGTATTCTCTTGTACGTTTTGGTTATTCCTTTGTGGCCGGCGTAGGCGGAGGTGTGATTTTCTACGAGTATCTCTTGCCTTCTGTCCTCCGCCGGAATTTGGACGTCGTGGGAACAGAGGAAAACTTGGAGTGGTAGTTGTGCGAAAATTGCGGTGATTGAGGCCTGGATGTGGTGCCAGGGGATGTTGTCAATCGTGGTTCTGGAGAGAGAAAACGTAGGGAGTTGGAGTTCGGTGACGACATTGTATAGGGAACGGAGGCATTCGTTGACGTCGTCGAGGGAGGCTTCGTGGAACGGGGATCTTTTGACTGGGAGCTGGATTAGTTTAAATGAGCCGATGTTGTCCACCTTGGCTCTATGGAGCACCAATTCTGTGCTGGTGGTGATCTTTCCTAGTCGGAAGAGGTCTGCCGCTCCTGGGTCCGCTGGCCTTCCGTCTTGTGTGATAAAACACACTAGGTTATCGTGCCTCATGATGAGTCTGTCCCGGAGATGGACTATGGTGCGGCGATGTGTGGGGTCCAGTGAGCCTGTTGGTCCGACAACCGTGTCTTCGTGGTCTAGGGTGTCATCGGGATCGTAGGGGGTATGTGGGGGTGGTGACATAGTGGTTTGAGAAGTAGAGGGGGAGGGCGGGCTTGGAAAATAGGGGGTCGTGTTGTGGGGGCTAGTGGGTGTGAACGGCGATACATGCGATCGTTCTGGCCTCGATCTGGTGTTCGCGCGCGTTCGAAAACGGTATTCGGACGTTGTTTTTAACGACTTCGTTTTTGGCGAAAGATATTTCGCCCTTGTCCTGGAAGAAGGGGGCGCCGAGGATTCCGTCGATGTTGGAGGGGAGAGTGTCGGGAAAGAGTTGGAACGAGACAGGTACGGAGTCGTTGAGCAGCGCGTCTACTTGACCTAGGGTGGGGATGGTACCTTCCGTGATCCCGTGGACTTGTATGACGTTATCGGAATCGATGGGGACACCCGGTTTTACGCTAGACGCTCTAATGATATTTAGTTCCGAGCCGGTGTCTAAGAGGAGTTCGCAGAGTGGGGATAAGTCCTCGAATGAAACTGTCTTTCGTAAGGTTGTCGACCTCGGTTTTGTTGGGGTCGTCTCGGTGACAGTCTAGGATCGCGGTACGTAGATCTTTTACGCGACTTATAAAATCGAGCACGTGCTCCGTCATTCCTTGCGAAATGCTCGCCAGTTCGCCACGGTACTGGTCGACGAAACGGTGGGGGCCTAAGACGTCCTTGAGACGGTTGCAGAGGTCGGCGATGGTGGAACAATCCTCGTCCTCCACGGCGGCGTAGGCGCGACCGCGGAGTTTGTTACAAGCGAGTTTTGTTAGCGTACGTTCCGCGTACGGGGGTATGACTTCGCGGGCGCGTTTACACGCGCGTACGAATTGAAGGACGGTCATGTTACTGCCGTCGAAGGTGGGAATGCATTCGACGGCCTGTTTGACCGTGAAATTCGCGGGATTGGGGCGCGGGGGCTCGCCGAGAAGATTCGGTTCGGGGCCTGGTGTAAAGCGCGGGTTGTTTGAGTCGAGATTTTGGGAGCGAAGATCGTACAGTTCGCGACGCATGGCTCGTAGCTCTTCTTGAAGGGCGGCACTGGGATCGTATGCCCTTCGCGCGGTTTCGAGGGCGGCTGCTTGTTCCCGGAGGGCGGCCTCCTTTTCGGCCAGCTCTAGCTGGAACGCGAAGAGTTCCTCGTTGGTGAGGGGTATGGGCGCGTCTGGGTCCAGTTTCGAATTGTTGGGATCCATTGTGGAATACGGGGGGGGGGGGTGCCGTGCGAGATAGGGATACGGAACTCGCAAGATGGAGGCGGCTAGCTCCGAAAGAGAAAAAAAGGAAAGGGGCAACCGATCTATTCGGTGATCGTCGTGTCCTACCGACTGCGCCAAATTTCTGTTACGTCCCGGATGGGGGTCGTAACGTGTTTATGGACTTTGACGATCTTCGGTCCACGTGGCGCGTACGTCCACGTCTGACCAGGCCCGAATTTTCGGTTGTCCGAGGGAGATAACAAACGGGAACGGGGAATTAGCGAAGTCGCGTTGCTGCTAGAATGGGAACCGCGATTTACGACGCGTAACGGTACTCTTATACAATCGCGAAGGTTCCGGGCGGTCCCTGACGTCACAGTGATCGTGGCACGGCGTGCGAATCGAATTCTTGGGAGGACGGATTATGACGCGATAATCCGTGTTCCTCCGATTGTACCGGGCCCTGGTGGGCTCAGACGTACGAGGGGGAACACCGATTTAAGAGATCTGACAGTTTTTGACGTTTGGTATGCAACCCGGGGAGGTCCGTGCGCGAGAATCCGTGTTCCTCCGATTGTACCGGGCCCTGGTGGGCTCAGACGTACGAGGCGGAACACCGATTTAAGAGGTCTGACAATTTGACGTTTAATGTGTAACTCGGGGAGATCCGTGCGCGGGAATCCGTGTTCCTCCGATTGTACCGGGCCCTGGTGGGCTCAGACGTACGAGGGGGAACACCGATTTAAGAGATCTGACAGTTGTCAGTAGTTAGATCGGCACCTACGTCGTATCGCGCGCACTCACTTACACTTGTGTTTTCTCTCGTCCGTGTCGCGATGGTTTACTTGGGTCTCGCTGCCCTGTCGTCGGACGACAGGGGGAGGGAGCAGATAGGCGGTAGAAAATGGGGTTCTAGTAGTACCACCTCAAGATGAGAGATCGGCGGAGGGCGTAGCGTTCGTAACGCGGGTCGTCGATACTAATATCTTCCAGCGAAGGGAAGTTCGGGACGTAAATGAGAGGCACGAGTCTCCACGGGGGAGGATTCGCGGCGGGACGAACCTCGGACGTTCCGTTTTCCGCGATTTGAGCGTACCGCTCGTATCGTGGATCCTCGGTGTCGATCCCTTCTGGTGGAGGGTAGCTCGGCGTGAACGTGATCGGGACAAGCTTCCACGGTGGAGAACTCGCGGGTTGGCGGGCCTTAGGTCGTTTATCCCGGACGATCCTCTTCGAACTCACGATTCGAACTGTTCCGGTGAATTCGATTTCGCGGAGGATGCGCGGGGGTTTCCGGATCCCGAGATTCCGGTCGTAGGTGGTCCCTTTTCCCTCCCGGAAGAGTCCTCCGAACAATCTCTTGAGCTGGTACTTGCGACCTGCGCGACGCGGCATTCGAAACACTATAAGGACACAACCACACTGACGTAATCGCACAACACAAAGGGAGAACAGAAAAATAAAAGAAAAGAAAATAAGTAAATTAAATCAACGTGTAATAACTAAAAGGAAGTGGCTGAATACAAGATTACGCGATAGCTACGAAAACGAAAATTAAACTAGAGCACTGCACGATGGCGAGATAACGACGCGAACACGATATAAATGAAATAACTAAATATACGGGAATAACTATAACTAAACTTAGGGATTAACGCAATTCGAAATTCGATAAACGAAACTAAAATTAATTAACTATGATATAACAACGCGCACTAAACTAAATTACGAACTAGAATTATAATACAAAAGAAATGAGATAGAGGAAATTGAAATGAACAAAACGAATATGGCAAGATGCGGTACGATTAGGTCAGAAGACTAGGAATTAGAAGAGCGAAGTGATTTCAAGAAACTGTTGCGAAGAACTGTCGCAGAGCGCGAATCTTGCCATATTTATAATGGGAGCGCGGACCATAAGAATTCGGTGGAGCGTGACATTAATTGTTCTCGATCATACGATTTATACTATTGTTCTTCGTGTCACTATTATTCGCGAATGTTCGGTAAACACCTGTAATAGCTGTTGCTATGCCAGGGTTCGCTCGCACCGGCGTCTCATGGTTGCGGTTTGATATGAATATGTATGTATATATAAATGTACACTTTGATTGACCCGGGACGAAAATAGAATTAAAATCGGCGTAACGGCCACGATTCGTTCGCGCGAATTATATATCCCGAGAATTTGTTTGTTCGCGCAAATGCTGAAGCAAACGTTGGTACGACGTAACAGAGGAGATTCATGGAGATTCATGGAGGAGATTCATGGAGATTCATGGAGATTCATGGAGGAGATTCATGGAGATTCATGGAGATCCATGGAGATTCATGGAGATTCATGGAGGAGATTCATGGAGATTCATGGGGGAGATTCATGGAGATTCATGGTGATTCATGGAGGAGATTCATGGAGATTCATGGAGATTCATGGAGGAGATTCATGGAGATTCATGGAGATTCATGGAGATTCAGGGAGGAGATTCATGGAGATTCATGGAGATTCATGGAGGAGATTCATGGAGATTCATGGGGGAGATTCATGGAGGAGATTCATGGAGATTCATGGAGATTCATGGAGGAGATTTATGGAGATTCATGGAGATTCATGGAGATTCATGGAGGAGATTCATGGAGGAGATTCATGGAGGAGATTCATGGAGATTCATGGAGGAGATTCATGGAGATTCATAGAGGAAATTCATGGAGATTCATGGAGATTCATGGAGATTCATGGAGATTCATGGAGGAGATTCATGGAGATTCATGGAGATCCATGGAGATTCATGGAGATTCATGGAGGAGATTCATGGAGATTCATGGGGGAGATTCATGGAGATTCATGGAGATTCATGGTGATTCATGGAGGAGATTCATGGAGATTCATGGAGATTCATGGAGGAGATTCATGGAGATTCATGGAGATTCAGGGAGGAGATTCATGGAGATTCATGGAGATTCATGGAGGAGATTCATGGAGATTCATGGGGGAGATTCATGGAGGAGATTCATGGAGATTCATGGAGATTCATGGAGGAGATTCATGGAGATTCATGGAGATTCATGGAGATTCATGGAGATTCACAGAGGAGATTCATGGAGATTCATGGAGATTCATGGAGGAGATTCATGGAGATTCATGGAGATTCATGGAGATTCATGGAGGAGATTCATGGAGATTCATGGGGGAGATTCATGGAGATTCATGGAGATTCATGGAGGAGATTCTTGGAGATTCATGGAGATTCATGGAGGAGATTCATGGAGATTCATGGACATTCATGGAGGAGATTCATGGAGATTCATGGAGATTCATGGAGATTCATAGAGGAGATTCATGGGGGAGATTCATGGAGATTGATGGAGATTCGTGGAGATTCATGGAGATTCATGGAGATTCATGGAGATTCATGGAGATTCATAGAGGAGATTCATGGAGATTCATGGAGATTCATGGAGATTCATGGAGATTCATGGAGGAGATTCATGGAGATTCATGGAGATTCATGGAGATTCATGGAGATTCATGGAGGAGATTCATGGAGATTCATGGAGATTCATGGAGATTCATGGAGGAGATTCATGGAGATTCATGGAGGAGATTCATGGAGATTCATGGAGATTCATGGGAGAGATTCATGGAGATTCATGGAGATTCATGGAGATTCATGGAGGAGATTCATGGAGATTCATGGAGATTCATGGAGGAGATTCATGGAGATTCATGGAGATTCATGGAGATTCATGGAGATTCATGGAGGAGATTCATGGAGATTCATGGAGATTCATGGAGATTCATGGAGATTCACAGAGGAGATTCATGGAGATTCATGGAGATTCATGGAGGAGATTCATGGAGATTCATGGAGATTCATGGAGGAGATTCATGGAGATTCATGGAGATTCGTGGAGATTCATGGAGGAGATTCATGTAGATTCATGGAGATTCATGGAGATTCATGGAGATTCATGGAGGAGATTCATGGAGATTCATGGAAATTCATGGAGGAGATTTATGGAGATTCATGGAGATTCATGGAGGAGATTCATGGAGGAGATTCATGGAGATTCATGGAGGAGATTCATGGAGATTCATGGGGGAGATTCATGGAGATTCATGGAGATTCATGGAGATTCATGGAGATTCATGGAGGAGATTCATGGAGATTCATGGAGATTCATGGAGATTCATGGGGGAGATTCATGGAGATTCATGGAGATTCATGGAGATTCATGGAGATTCATGGAGGAGATTCATGGAGATTCATGGAGATTCATGGAGATTCATGGAGGAGATTCATGGAGGAGATTCATGGAGGAGATTCATGGAGATTCATGGAGGAGATTCATGGAGATTCATGGAGATTCATGGAGGAGTTTCATGGAGATTCATGGGGGAGATTCATGGAGATTCATGGAGATTCATGGAGATTCATGGTGATTCATGGAGGAGATTCATGGAGATTCATGGAGATTCATGGAGGAGATTCATGGAGATTCATGGAGATTCAGGGAGGAGATTCATGGAGATTCATGGAGATTCATGGAGGAGATTCATGGAGATTCATGGGGGAGATTCATGGAGGAGATTCATGGAGATTCATGGAGGAGATTCATGGAGATTCATGGAGATTCATGGAGATTCATGGAGATTCACAGAGGAGATTCATGGAGATTCATGGAGATTCATGGAGGAGATTCATGGAGATTCATGGAGATTCATGGAGGAGATTCATGGAGATTCATGGGGGAGATTCATGGAGATTCATGGAGGAGATTCATGGAGATTCATGGGGGAGATTCATGGAGATTCATGGAGATTCATGGAGGAGATTCTTGGAGATTCATGGAGATTCATGGAGGAGATTCATGGAGATTCATGGACATTCATGGAGGAGATTCATGGAGATTCATGGAGATTCATGGAGATTCATAGAGGAGATTCATGGAGATTCATGGAGATTCATGGAGATTCATGGAGATTCATGGAGATTCATGGAGATTCATGGAGATTCATGGAGGAGATTCATGGAGGTTCATGGAGATTCGTGGAGATTCATGGAGATTCATGGAGATTCATGGAGATTCATGGAGATTCATAGAGGAGATTCATGGAGATTCATGGAGATTCATGGAGATTCATGGAGATTCATGGAGATTCATGGAGATTCATGGAGATTCATGGAGATTCATGGAGATTCATGGAGGAGATTCATGGAGATTCATGGAGATTCATGGAGATTCATGGAGGAGATTCATGGAGATTCATGGAGGAGATTCATGGAGATTCATGGAGATTCATGGGAGAGATTCATGGAGATTCATGGAGATTCATGGAGATTCATGGAGGAGATTCATGGAGATTCATGGAGGAGATTCATGGAGATTCATGGAGATTCATGGAGATTCATGGAGATTCATGGAGGAGATTCATGGAGATTCATGGAGATTCATGGAGATTCATGGAGATTCACAGAGGAGATTCATGGAGATTCATGGAGATTCATGGAGGAGATTCATGGAGATTCATGGAGATTCATGGAGGAGATTCATGGAGATTCATGGAGATTCGTGGAGATTCATGGAGGAGATTCATGTAGATTCATGGAGATTCATGGAGATTCATGGAGATTCATGGAGGAGATTCATGGAGATTCATGGAGATTCATGGAGGAGATTTATGGAGATTCATGGAGATTCATGGAGATTCATGGAGGAGATTCATGGAGGAGATTCATGGAGGAGATTCATGGAGATTCATGGAGGAGATTCATGGAGATTCATAGAGGAAATTCATGGAGATTCATGGAGATTCATGGAGATTCATGGAGATTCATGGAGGAGATTCATGGAGATTCATGGAGATCCATGGAGATTCATGGAGATTCATGGAGGAGATTCATGGAGATTCATGGGGGAGATTCATGGAGATTCATGGAGATTCATGGTGATTCATGGAGGAGATTCATGGAGATTCATGGAGATTCATGGAGATTCATGGAGATTCATGGAGATTCATGGAGATTCATGGAGGAGATTCATGGAGGAGATTCTTGGAGATTCATGGGGGAGATTCATGGAGATTCATGGAGAGTCATGGAGATTCATGGAGGAGATTCATGGAGATTCATGGAGATTCATGGAGATTCATAGAGGAGATTCATGGAGATTCATAGAGGAAATTCATGGAGATTCATGGAGATTCATGGAGATTCATGGAGATTCATGGAGGAGATTCATGGAGATCCATGGAGATTCATGGAGATTCATGGAGGAGATTCATGGAGATTCATGGGGGAGATTCATGGAGATTCATGGAGATTCATGGTGATTCATGGAGGAGATTCATGGAGATTCATGGAGATTCATGGAGGAGATTCATGGAGATTCATGGAGATTCAGGGAGGAGATTCATGGAGATTCATGGAGATTCATGGAGGAGATTCATGGAGATTCATGGGGGAGATTCATGGAGGAGATTCATGGAGATTCATGGAGATTCATGGAGGAGATTCATGGAGATTCATGGAGATTCATGGAGATTCATGGAGATTCACAGAGGAGATTCATGGAGATTCATGGAGATTCATGGAGGAGATTCATGGAGATTCATGGAGATTCATGGAGATTCATGGAGATTCATGGGGGAGATTCATGGAGATTCATGGAGATTCATGGAGGAGATTCTTGGAGATTCATGGAGATTCATGGAGGAGATTCATGGAGATTCATGGACATTCATGGAGGAGATTCATGGAGATTCATGGAGATTCATGGAGATTCATAGAGGAGATTCATGGAGATTCATGGAGATTCATGGAGATTCATGGAGATTCATGGAGATTCATGGAGATTCATGGAGATTCATGGAGGAGATTCGTGGAGATTCATGGAGATTCATGGAGATTCATGGAGATTCATGGAGGAGATTCATGGAGATTCATGGTGATTCATGGAGGAGATTTATGGAGATTCATGGAGATTCATGGAGATTCATGCGGGAGATTCATGGAGATTCATGGAGATTCGTGGAGATTCATGGAGATTCATGGAGATTCATGGAGATTCATGGAGATTCATAGAGGAGATTCATGGAGATTCATGGAGATTCATGGAGATTCATGGAGATTCATGGAGATTCATGGAGATTCATGGAGATTCATGGAGATTCATGGAGATTCATGGAGGAGATTCATGGAGATTCATGGAGATTCATGGAGATTCATGGAGGAGATTCATGGAGATTCATGGAGGAGATTCATGGAGATTCATGGAGATTCATGGGAGAGATTCATGGAGATTCATGGAGATTCATGGAGATTCATGGAGGAGATTCATGGAGATTCATGGAGATTCATGGAGGAGATTCATGGAGATTCATGGAGATTTATGGAGATTCATGGAGATTCATGGAGGAGATTCATGGAGATTCATGGAGATTCATGGAGATTCATGGAGATTCACAGAGGAGATTCATGGAGATTCATGGAGATTCATGGAGGAGATTCATGGAGATTCATGGAGGAGATTCATGGAGATTCATGGAGATTCGTGGAGATTCATGGAGGAGATTCATGTAGATTCATGGAGATTCATGGAGATTCATGGAGGAGATTCATGGAGATTCATGGAGATTCATGGAGGAGATTTATGGAGATTCATGGAGATTCATGGAGATTCATGGAGGAGATTCATGGAGGAGATTCATGGAGGAGATTCATGGAGATTCATGGAGGAGATTCATGGAGATTCATGGAGATTCATGGAGATTCATGGAGATTCATGGAGGAGATTCATGGAGATTCATGGAGATTCATGGAGATTCATGGAGGAGATTTATGGAGATTCATGGAGATTCATGGAGATTCATGGGGGAGATTCATGGAGATTCATGGAGATTCATGGAGATTCATGGAGATTCATGGAGGAGATTCATGGAGATTCATGGAGATTCATGGAGATTCATGGAGATTCATGGAGGAGATTCATGGAGATTCATGGAGATTCATGGAGATTCATGGAGGAGATTTATGGAGATTCATGGAGATTCATGGAGATTCATGGAGGAGATTCATGGAGGAGATTCATGGAGGAGATTCATGGAGATTCATGGAGGAGATTCATGGAGATTCATGGAGATTCATGGAGGAGTTTCATGGAGATTCATGGGGGAGATTCATGGAGATTCATGGAGATTCATGGAGATTCATGGTGATTCATAGAGGAGATTCATGGAGATTCATGGAGATTCATGGAGGAGATTCATGGAGATTCATGGAGATTCAGGGAGGAGATTCATGGAGATTCATGGAGATTCATGGAGGAGATTCATGGAGATTCATGGGGGAGATTCATGGAGGAGATTCATGGAGATTCATGGAGATTCATGGAGGAGATTCATGGAGATTCATGGAGATTCATGGAGATTCATGGAGATTCACAGAGGAGATTCATGGAGATTCATGGAGATTCATGGAGGAGATTCATGGAGATTCATGGAGATTCATGGAGATTCATGGAGGAGATTCATGGAGATTCATGGGGGAGATTCATGGAGATTCATGGAGGAGATTCATGGAGATTCATGGGGGAGTTTCATGGAGATTCATGGAGATTCATGGAGGAGATTCTTGGAGATTCATGGAGATTCATGGAGGAGATTCATGGAGATTCATGGACATTCATGGAGGAGATTCATGGAGATTCATGGAGATTCATGGAGATTCATAGAGGAGATTTATGGAGATTCATGGAGATTCATGGAGATTCATGGAGATTCATGGGGGAGATTCATGGAGATTCATGGAGATTCATGGAGATTCATGGAGATTCATGGAGGAGATTCATGGAGATTCATGGAGATTCATGGAGATTCATGGAGATTCATGGAGGAGATTCATGGAGATTCATGGAGATTCATGGAGATTCATGGAGGAGATTTATGGAGATTCATGGAGATTCATGGAGATTCATGGAGGAGATTCATGGAGGAGATTCATGGAGGAGATTCATGGAGATTCATGGAGGAGATTCATGGAGATTCATGGAGATTCATGGAGGAGTTTCATGGAGATTCATGGGGGAGATTCATGGAGATTCATGGAGATTCATGGAGATTCATGGTGATTCATAGAGGAGATTCATGGAGATTCATGGAGATTCATGGAGGAGATTCATGGAGATTCATGGAGATTCAGGGAGGAGATTCATGGAGATTCATGGAGATTCATGGAGGAGATTCATGGAGATTCATGGGGGAGATTCATGGAGGAGATTCATGGAGATTCATGGAAATTCATGGAGGAGATTCATGGAGATTCATGGAGATTCATGGAGATTCATGGAGATTCACAGAGGAGATTCATGGAGATTCATGGAGATTCATGGAGGAGATTCATGGAGATTCATGGAGATTCATGGAGATTCATGGAGATTCATGGAGATTCATGGAGATTCATGGAGGAGATTCATGGAGATTCATGGGGGAGATTCATGGAGATTCATGGAGGAGATTCATGGAGATTCATGGGGGAGATTCATGGAGATTCATGGAGATTCATGGAGGAGATTCTTGGAGATTCATGGAGATTCATGGAGGAGATTCATGGAGATTCATGGACATTCATGGAGGAGATTCATGGAGATTCATGGAGATTCATGGAGATTCATAGAGGAGATTCATGGAGATTCATGGAGATTCATGGAGATTCATGGAGATTCATGGAGATTCATGGAGATTCATGGAGATTCATGGAGGAGATTCATGGAGATTCATGGAGATTCATGGAGATTCATGGAGATTCATGGAGGAGATTCATGGAGATTCATGGAGATTCATGGAGATTCATGGAGATTCATGGGGGAGATTCATGGAGATTCATGGAGATTCGTGGAGATTCATGGAGATTCATAGAGGAGATTCATGGAGATTCATGGAGATTCATGGAGATTCATGGAGATTCATGGAGATTCATGGAGATTCATGGAGATTCATGGAGATTCATGGAGATTCATGGAGGAGATTCATGGAGATTCATGGAGATTCATGGAGATTCATGGAGGAGATTCATGGAGATTCATGGAGGAGATTCATGGAGATTCATGGAGATTCATGGGAGAGATTCATGGAGATTCATGGAGATTCATGGAGATTCATGGAGGAGATTCATGGAGATTCATGGAGATTCATGGAGGAGATTCATGGAGATTCATGGAGATTCATGGAGATTCATGGAGATTCATGGAGGAGATTCATGGAGATTCATGGAGATTCATGGAGATTCATGGAGATTCACAGAGGAGATTCATGGAGATTCATGGAGATTTATGGAGGAGATTCATGGAGATTCATGGAGATTCATGGAGGAGATTCATGGAGATTCATGGAGATTCGTGGAGATTCATGGAGGAGATTCATGTAGATTCATGGAGATTCATGGAGATTCATGGAGATTCATGGAGGAGATTCATGGAGATTCATGGAGATTCATGGAGGAGATTTATGGAGATTCATGGAGATTCATGGAGATTCATGGAGGAGATTCATGGAGGAGATTCATGGAGGAGATTCATGGAGATTCATGGAGGAGATTCATGGAGATTCATAGAGGAAATTCATGGAGATTCATGGAGATTCATGGAGATTCATGGAGATTCATGGAGGAGATTCATGGAGATTCATGGAGATCCATGGAGATTCATGGAGATTCATGGAGGAGATTCATGGAGATTCATGGGGGAGATTCATGGAGATTCATGGAGATTCATGGTGATTCATGGAGGAGATTCATGGAGATTCATGGAGATTCATGGAGGAGATTCATGGAGATTCATGGAGATTCAGGGAGGAGATTCATGGAGATTCATGGAGATTCATGGAGGAGATTCATGGAGATTCATGGGGGAGATTCATGGAGGAGATTCATGGAGATTCATGGAGATTCATGGAGGAGATTCATGGAGATTCATGGAGATTCATGGAGATTCATGGAGATTCACAGAGGAGATTCATGGAGATTCATGGAGATTCATGGAGGAGATTCATGGAGATTCATGGAGATTCATGGAGATTCATGGAGGAGATTCATGGAGATTCATGGGGGAGATTCATGGAGATTCATGGAGATTCATGGAGGAGATTCTTGGAGATTCATGGAGATTCATGGAGGAGATTCATGGAGATTCATGGACATTCATGGAGGAGATTCATGGAGATTCATGGAGATTCATGGAGATTCATAGAGGAGATTCATGGAGATTCATGGAGATTCATGGAGATTCATGGAGATTCATGGAGATTCATGGAGATTCATGGAGATTCATGGAGATTCAAGGAGGAGATTCATGGAGATTCATGGAGATTCATGGAGATTCATGGAGATTCATGGAGGAGATTCATGGAGATTCATGGAGATTCATGGAGGAGATTTATGGAGATTCATGGAGATTCATGGAGATTCATGGGGGAGATTCATGGAGATTCATGGAGATTCGTGGAGATTCATGGAGATTCATGGAGATTCATGGAGATTCATGGAGATTCATAGAGGAGATTCATGGAGATTCATGGAGATTCATGGAGATTCATGGAGATTCATGGAGATTCATGGAGATTCATGGAGATTCATGGAGATTCATGGAGATTCATGGAGATTCATGGAGATTCATGGAGGAGATTCATGGAGATTCATGGAGATTCATGGAGATTCATGGAGGAGATTCATGGAGGTTCATGGAGGAGATTCATGGAGATTCATGGAGATTCATGGGAGAGATTCATGGAGATTCATGGAGATTCATGGAGATTCATGGAGGAGATTCATGGAGATTCATGGAGATTCATGGAGGAGATTCATGGAGATTCATGGAGATTCATGGAGATTCATGGAGATTCATGGAGGAGATTCATGGAGATTCATGGAGATTCATGGAGATTCATGGAGATTCACAGAGGAGATTCATGGAGATTCATGGAGATTCATGGAGGAGATTCATGGAGATTCATGGAGATTCATGGAGGAGATTCATGGAGATTCATGGAGATTCGTGGAGATTCATGGAGGAGATTCATGTAGATTCATGGAGATTCATGGAGATTCATGGAGATTCATGGAGGAGATTCATGGAGATTCATGGAGATTCATGGAGGAGATTTATGGAGATTCATGGAGATTCATGGAGATTCATGGAGGAGATTCATGGAGGAGATTCATGGAGATTCATGGAGGAGATTCATGGAGATTCATGGAGATTCATGGAGATTCATGGAGGAGATTCATGGAGATTCATGGAGATTCATGGGGGAGATTCATGGAGATTCATGGAGATTCATGGAGATTCATGGAGATTCATGGAGATTCATGGAGATTCATGGAGATTCATGGAGGAGATTCATGGAGATTCATGGAGATTCATGGAGATTCATGGAGATTCATGGAGATTCATGGAGGAGATTCATGGAGATTCATGGAGATTCATGGAGATTCATGGAGGAGATTTATGGAGATTCATGGAGATTCATGGAGATTCATGGAGATTCATGGGGGAGATTCATGGAGATTCATGGAGATTCATGGAGATTCATGGAGATTCATGGAGGAGATTCATGGAGATTCATGGAGATTCATGGAGATTCATGGAGATTCATGGAGGAGATTCATGGAGATTCATGGAGATTCATGGAGGAGATTTATGGAGATTCATGGAGATTCATGGAGATTCATGGAGGAGATTCATGGAGGAGATTCATGGAGGAGATTCATGGAGATTCATGGAGGAGATTCATGGAGATTCATGGAGATTCATGGAGGAGTTTCATGGAGATTCATGGGGGAGATTCATGGAGATTCATGGAGATTCATGGAGATTCATGGAGATTCATGGAGATTCATGGAGATTCATGGAGGAGATTCATGGAGATTCATGGAGATTCATGGAGATTCATGGAGATTCATGGAGGAGATTCATGGAGATTCATGGAGATTCATGGAGGAGATTTATGGAGATTCATGGAGATTCATGGAGATTCATGGGGGAGATTCATGGAGATTCATGGAGATTCGTGGAGATTCATGGAGATTCATGGAGATTCATGGAGATTCATGGAGATTCATAGAGGAGATTCATGGAGATTCATGGAGATTCATGGAGATTCATGGAGATTCATGGAGATTCATGGAGATTCATGGAGATTCATGGAGATTCATGGAGATTCATGGAGATTCATGGAGGAGATTCATGGAGATTCATGGAGATTCATGGAGATTCATGGAGGAGATTCATGGAGATTCATGGAGGAGATTCATGGAGATTCATGGAGATTCATGGGAGAGATTCATGGAGATTCATGGAGATTCATGGAGGAGATTCATGGAGATTCATGGAGATTCATGGAGATTCATGGAGATTCATGGAGGAGATTCATGGAGATTCATGGAGATTCATGGAGATTCATGGAGATTCACAGAGGAGATTCATGGAGATTCATGGAGATTCATGGAGGAGATTCATGGAGATTCATGGAGATTCATGGAGGAGATTCATGGAGATTCATGGAGATTCGTGGAGATTCATGGAGGAGATTCATGTAGATTCATGGAGATTCATGGAGATTCATGGAGATTCATGGAGATTCATGGAGATTCATGGAGATTCATAGAGGAGATTCATGGAGATTCATGGAGATTCATGGAGATTCATGGAGATTCATGGAGATTCATGGAGATTCATGGAGATTCATGGAGATTCATGGAGATTCATGGAGATTCATGGAGGAGATTCATGGAGATTCATGGAGATTCATGGAGATTCATGGAGGAGATTCATGGAGATTCATGGAGGAGATTCATGGAGATTCATGGAGATTCATGGGAGAGATTCATGGAGATTCATGGAGATTCATGGAGGAGATTCATGGAGATTCATGGAGATTCATGGAGATTCATGGAGATTCATGGAGATTCATGGAGGAGATTCATGGAGATTCATGGAGATTCATGGAGATTCATGGAGATTCACAGAGGAGATTCATGGAGATTCATGGAGATTCATGGAGGAGATTCATGGAGATTCATGGAGATTCATGGAGGAGATTCATGGAGATTCATGGAGATTCGTGGAGATTCATGGAGGAGATTCATGTAGATTCATGGAGATTCATGGAGATTCATGGAGATTCATGGAGGAGATTCATGGAGATTCATGGAGATTCATGGAGGAGATTTATGGAGATTCATGGAGATTCATGGAGATTCATGGAGGAGATTCATGGAGGAGATTCATGGAGGAGATTCATGGCGATTCATGGAGGAGATTCATGGAGATTCATGGAGATTCATGGAGATTCATGGAGGAGATTCGTGGAGATTCATGGAGGAGATTCATGGAGATTCATGGGGAGATTCATGGAGATTCATGGAGATTCATGGAGATTCATGGAGATTCATGGAGATTCATGGAGATTCATGGAGATTCATGGAGATTCATGGAGGAGATTCATGGAGATTCATGGAGATTCATGGAGATTCATGGAGATTCATGGAGATTCATGGAGGAGATTCATGGAGATTCATGGAGATTCATGGAGATTCATGGAGGAGATTTATGGAGATTCATGGAGATTCATGGAGATTCATGGGGGAGATTCATGGAGATTCATGGAGATTCATGGAGATTCATGGAGATTCATGGAGGAGATTCATGGAGATTCATGGAGATTCATGGAGATTCATGGAGATTCATGGAGGAGATTCATGGAGATTCATGGAGATTCATGGAGATTCATGGAGGAGATTTATGGAGATTCATGGAGATTCATGGAGATTCATGGAGGAGATTCATGGAGGAGATTCATGGAGGAGATTCATGGAGATTCATGGAGGAGATTCATGGAGATTCATGGAGATTCATGGAGGAGTTTCATGGAGATTCATGGGGGAGATTCATGGAGATTCATGGAGATTCATGGAGATTCATGGAGGAGATTCATGGAGATTCATGGAGGAGATTCATGGAGATTCATGGAGATTCATGGAGGAGTTTCATGGAGATTCATGGAGGAGATTCATGGAGATTCATGGAGATTCATGGAGATTCATGGAGGAGATTTATGGAGATTCATGGAGATTCATGGAGATTCATGGAGATTCATGGGGGAGATTCATGGAGATTCATGGAGATTCATGGAGATTCATGGAGATTCATGGAGATTCATGGAGATTCATGGAGGAGATTCATGGAGATTCATGGAGATTCATGGAGATTCATGGAGGAGATTTATGGAGATTCATGGAGATTCATGGAGATTCATGGAGATTCATGGGGGAGATTCATGTAGATTCATGGAGATTCATGGAGATTCATGGAGATTCATGGAGGAGATTCATGGAGATTCATGGAGATTCATGGAGGAGATTTATGGAGATTCATGGAGATTCATGGAGATTCATGGAGGAGATTCATGGAGGAGATTCATGGAGGAGATTCATGGAGATTCATGGAGGAGATTCATGGAGATTCATGGAGATTCATGGAGATTCATGGAGGAGATTCATGGAGATTCATGGAGGAGATTCATGGAGATTCATGGGGGAGATTCATGGAGATTCATGGAGATTCATGGAGATTCATGGAGATTCATGGAGGAGATTCATGGAGATTCATGGAGGAGATTCATGGAGATTCATGGAGATTCATGGGAGAGATTCATGGAGATTCATGGAGATTCATGGAGGAGATTCATGGAGATTCATGGAGATTCATGGAGATTCATGGAGATTCATGGAGATTCATGGAGGAGATTCATGGAGATTCATGGAGATTCATGGAGATTCATGGAGATTCACAGAGGAGATTCATGGAGATTCATGGAGATTCATGGAGGAGATTCATGGAGATTCATGGAGATTCATGGAGGAGATTCATGGAGATTCATGGAGATTCGTGGAGATTCATGGAGGAGATTCATGTAGATTCATGGAGATTCATGGAGATTCATGGAGATTCATGGAGGAGATTCATGGAGATTCATGGAGATTCATGGAGGAGATTTATGGAGATTCATGGAGATTCATGGAGATTCATGGAGGAGATTCATGGAGGAGATTCATGGAGGAGATTCATGGCGATTCATGGAGGAGATTCATGGAGATTCATGGAGATTCATGGAGATTCATGGAGGAGATTCGTGGAGATTCATGGAGGAGATTCATGGAGATTCATGGGGGAGATTCATGGAGATTCATGGAGATTCATGGAGATTCATGGAGATTCATGGAGATTCATGGAGATTCATGGAGATTCATGGAGGAGATTCATGGAGATTCATGGAGATTCATGGAGATTCATGGAGATTCATGGAGATTCATGGAGGAGATTCATGGAGATTCATGGAGATTCATGGAGATTCATGGAGGAGATTTATGGAGATTCATGGAGATTCATGGAGATTCATGGGGGAGATTCATGGAGATTCATGGAGATTCATGGAGATTCATGGAGATTCATGGAGGAGATTCATGGAGATTCATGGAGATTCATGGAGATTCATGGAGATTCATGGAGGAGATTCATGGAGATTCATGGAGATTCATGGAGATTCATGGAGGAGATTTATGGAGATTCATGGAGATTCATGGAGATTCATGGAGGAGATTCATGGAGGAGATTCATGGAGGAGATTCATGGAGATTCATGGAGGAGATTCATGGAGATTCATGGAGATTCATGGAGGAGTTTCATGGAGATTCATGGGGGAGATTCATGGAGATTCATGGAGATTCATGGAGATTCATGGAGGAGATTCATGGAGATTCATGGAGGAGATTCATGGAGATTCATGGAGATTCATGGAGGAGTTTCATGGAGATTCATGGAGGAGATTCATGGAGATTCATGGAGATTCATGGAGATTCATGGAGGAGATTTATGGAGATTCATGGAGATTCATGGAGATTCATGGAGATTCATGGGGGAGATTCATGGAGATTCATGGAGATTCATGGAGATTCATGGAGATTCATGGAGATTCATGGAGATTCATGGAGGAGATTCATGGAGATTCATGGAGATTCATGGAGATTCATGGAGGAGATTTATGGAGATTCATGGAGATTCATGGAGATTCATGGAGATTCATGGGGGAGATTCATGTAGATTCATGGAGATTCATGGAGATTCATGGAGATTCATGGAGGAGATTCATGGAGATTCATGGAGATTTATGGAGATTCATGGAGATTCATGGAGATTCATGGAGGAGATTCATGGAGGAGATTCATGGAGGAGATTCATGGAGATTCATGGAGGAGATTCATGGAGATTCATGGAGATTCATGGAGATTCATGGAGGAGATTCATGGAGATTCATGGAGGAGATTCATGGAGATTCATGGGGGAGATTCATGGAGATTCATGGAGATTCATGGAGATTCATGGAGATTCATGGAGATTCATGGAGATTCATGGAGATTCATGGAGGAGATTCATGGAGATTCATGGAGATTCATGGAGATTCATGGAGATTCATGGAGATTCATGGAGGAGATTCATGGAGATTCATGGAGATTCATGGAGATTCATGGAGGAGATTTATGGAGATTCATGGAGATTCATGGAGATTCATGGAGATTCATGGGGGAGATTCATGGAGATTCATGGAGATTCATGGAGATTCATGGAGATTCATGGAGGAGATTCATGGAGATTCATGGAGATTCATGGAGATTCATGGAGATTCATGGAGGAGATTCATGGAGATTCATGGAGATTCATGGAGGAGATTTATGGAGATTCATGGAGATTCATGGAGATTCATGGAGGAGATTCATGGAGGAGATTCATGGAGGAGATTCATGGAGATTCATGGAGGAGATTCATGGAGATTCATGGAGATTCATGGAGGAGTTTCATGGAGATTCATGGGGGAGATTCATGGAGATTCATGGAGATTCATGGAGATTCATGGAGATTCATGGAGATTCATGGAGATTCATGGAGATTCATGGAGGAGATTCATGGAGATTCATGGAGATTCATGGAGATTCATGGAGATTCATGGAGGAGATTCATGGAGATTCATGGAGATTCATGGAGGAGATTTATGGAGATTCATGGAGATTCATGGGAGAGATTCATGGAGATTCATGGAGATTCATGGAGGAGATTCATGGAGATTCATGGAGATTCATGGAGATTCATGGAGATTCATGGAGATTCATGGAGGAGATTCATGGAGATTCATGGAGATTCATGGAGATTCATGGAGATTCACAGAGGAGATTCATGGAGATTCATGGAGATTCATGGAGGAGATTCATGGAGATTCATGGAGATTCATGGAGATTCATGGAGATTCATGGAGATTCATGGAGATTCATGGAGATTCATGGAGATTCATGGAGATTCATGGAGATTCATGGAGGAGATTCATGGAGATTCATGGAGATTCATGGAGATTCATGGAGGAGATTCATGGAGATTCATGGAGGAGATTCATGGAGATTCATGGAGATTCATGGGAGAGATTCATGGAGATTCATGGAGATTCATGGAGGAGATTCATGGAGATTCATGGAGATTCATGGAGATTCATGGAGATTCATGGAGATTCATGGAGGAGATTCATGGAGATTCATGGAGATTCATGGAGATTCATGGAGATTCACAGAGGAGATTCATGGAGATTCATGGAGATTCATGGAGGAGATTCATGGAGATTCATGGAGATTCATGGAGGAGATTCATGGAGATTCATGGAGATTCGTGGAGATTCATGGAGGAGATTCATGTAGATTCATGGAGATTCATGGAGATTCATGGAGATTCATGGAGGAGATTCATGGAGATTCATGGAGGAGATTCATGGAGATTCATGGAGATTCATGGAGGAGATTTATGGAGATTCATGGAGATTCATGGAGATTCATGGAGGAGATTCATGGAGGAGATTCATGGAGGAGATTCATGGAGATTCATGGAGGAGATTCATGGAGATTCATGGAGATTCATGGAGATTCATGGAGGAGATTCATGGAGATTCATGGAGGAGATTCATGGAGATTCATGGGGGAGATTCATGGAGATTCATGGAGATTCATGGAGATTCATGGAGATTCATGGAGATTCATGGAGATTCATGGAGATTCATGGAGGAGATTCATGGAGATTCATGGAGATTCATGGAGATTCATGGAGATTCATGGAGATTCATGGAGGAGATTCATGGAGATTCATGGAGATTCATGGAGATTCATGGAGGAGATTTATGGAGATTCATGGAGATTCATGGAGATTCATGGGGGAGATTCATGGAGATTCATGGAGATTCATGGAGATTCATGGAGATTCATGGAGGAGATTCATGGAGATTCATGGAGATTCATGGAGATTCATGGAGATTCATGGAGGAGATTCATGGAGATTCATGGAGATTCATGGAGATTCATGGAGGAGATTTATGGAGATTCATGGAGATTCATGGAGATTCATGGAGGAGATTCATGGAGGAGATTCATGGAGGAGATTCATGGAGATTCATGGAGGAGATTCATGGAGATTCATGGAGATTCATGGAGGAGTTTCATGGAGATTCATGGGGGAGATTCATGGAGATTCATGGAGATTCATGGAGATTCATGGAGGAGATTCATGGAGATTCATGGAGGAGATTCATGGAGATTCATGGAGATTCATGGAGGAGTTTCATGGAGATTCATGGAGGAGATTCATGGAGATTCATGGAGATTCATGGAGATTCATGGAGGAGATTTATGGAGATTCATGGAGATTCATGGAGATTCATGGAGATTCATGGGGGAGATTCATGGAGATTCATGGAGATTCATGGAGATTCATGGAGATTCATGGAGATTCATGGAGATTCATGGAGGAGATTCATGGAGATTCATGGAGATTCATGGAGATTCATGGAGGAGATTTATGGAGATTCATGGAGATTCATGGAGATTCATGGAGATTCATGGGGGAGATTCATGGAGATTCATGGAGATTCATGGAGATTCATGGAGATTCATGGAGGAGATTCATGGAGATTCATGGAGATTCATGGAGATTCATGGAGATTCATGGAGGAGATTCATGGAGATTCATGGAGATTCATGGAGATTCATGGAGGAGATTTATGGAGATTCATGGAGATTCATGGAGATTCATGGAGATTCATGGGGGAGATTCTTGGAGATTCATGGAGATTCGTGGAGATTCATGGAGATTCATGGAGATCCATGGAGATTCATAGAGGAGATTCATGGAGATTCATGGAGATTCATGGAGATTCATGGAGATTCATGGAGATTCATGGAGATTCATGGGGAGATTCATGGAGATTCATGGAGATTCATGGAGATTCATGGAGATTCATGGAGATTCATGGAGGAGATTCATGGAGATTCATGGAGATTCATGGAGATTCATGGAGATTCATGGAGGAGATTCATGGAGATTCATGGAGATTCATGGAGATTCATGGAGGAGATTCATGGAGATTCATGGAGGAGATTCATGGAGATTCATGGGGGAGATTCATGGAGATTCATGGAGATTCATGGAGATTCATGGAGATTCATGGAGATTCATGGAGATTCATGGAGATTCATGGAGGAGATTCATGGAGATTCATGGAGATTCATGGAGATTCATGGAGATTCATGGAGATTCATGGAGGAGATTCATGGAGATTCATGGAGATTCATGGAGATTCATGGAGGAGATTTATGGAGATTCATGGAGATTCATGGAGATTCATGGAGATTCATGGGGGAGATTCATGGAGATTCATGGAGATTCATGGAGATTCATGGAGATTCATGGAGGAGATTCATGGAGATTCATGGAGATTCATGGAGATTCATGGAGATTCATGGAGGAGATTCATGGAGATTCATGGAGATTCATGGAGATTCATGGAGATTCATGGAGGAGATTTATGGAGATTCATGGAGATTCATGGAGATTCATGGAGGAGATTCATGGAGGAGATTCATGGAGATTCATGGAGGAGATTCATGGAGATTCATGGAGATTCATGGAGGAGTTTCATGGAGATTCATGGGGGAGATTCATGGAGATTCATGGAGATTCATGGAGATTCATGGAGGAGATTCATGGAGATTCATGGAGATTCATGGAGGAGATTCATGGAGATTCATGGAGATTCATGGAGATTCATGGAGGAGATTCATGGAGATTCATGGAGATTCATGGAGATTCATGGAGGAGATTTATGGAGATTCATGGAGATTCATGGAGATTCATGGAGGAGATTCATGGAGGAGATTCATGGAGGAGATTCATGGAGATTCATGGAGGAGATTCATGGAGATTCATGGAGATTCATGGAGGAGTTTCATGGAGATTCATGGGGGAGATTCATGGAGATTCATGGAGATTCATGGAGATTCATGGAGGAGATTCATGGAGATTCATGGAGATTCATGGAGATTCATGGATATTCATGGAGATTCATTGAGGAGATTCATGGAGATTCATGGAGATTCATGGAGATTCATGGAGGAGATTTATGGAGATTCATGGAGATTCATGGAGATTCATGGAGATTCATGGGGGAGATTCATGGAGATTCATGGAGATTCATGGAGATTCATGGAGATTCATGGAGATTCATGGAGATTCATGGAGGAGATTCATGGAGATTCATGGAGATTCATGGAGATTCATGGAGGAGATTTATGGAGATTCATGGAGATTCATGGAGATTCATGGAGATTCATGGGGGAGATTCATGGAGATTCATGGAGATTCATGGAGATTCATGGAGATTCATGGAGGAGATTCATGGAGATTCATGGAGATTCATGGAGGAGTTTCATGGAGATTCATGGGGGAGATTCATGGAGATTCATGGAGATTCATGGAGATTCATGGAGGAGATTCATGGAGATTCATGGAGATTCATGGAGATTCATGGATATTCATGGAGATTCATTGAGGAGATTCATGGAGATTCATGGAGATTCATGGAGATTCATGGAGGAGATTTATGGAGATTCATGGAGATTCATGGAGATTCATGGAGATTCATGGGGGAGATTCATGGAGATTCATGGAGATTCATGGAGATTCATGGAGATTCATGGAGATTCATGGAGATTCATGGAGGAGATTCATGGAGATTCATGGAGATTCATGGAGATTCATGGAGGAGATTTATGGAGATTCATGGAGATTCATGGAGATTCATGGAGATTCATGGGGGAGATTCATGGAGATTCATGGAGATTCATGGAGATTCATGGAGGAGATTTATGGAGATTCATGGAGATTCATGGAGATTCATGGAGATTCATGGGGGAGATTCATGGAGATTCATGGAGATTCGTGGAGATTCATGGAGATTCATGGAGGTCCATGGAGATTCATAGAGGAGATTCATGGAGATTCATGGAGATTCATGGAGATTCATGGAGATTCATGGAGATTCATGGAGATTCATGGAGATTCATGGAGATTCATGGAGATTCATGGAGGAGATTTATGGAGATTCATGGAGATTCATGGAGATTCATGGAGATTCATGGGGGAGATTCATGGAGATTCATGGAGATTCATGGAGATTCATGGAGATTCATGGAGGAGATTCATGGAGATTCATGGAGATTCATGGAGATTCATGGAGATTCATGGAGGAGATTCATGGAGATTCATGGAGATTCATGGAGATTCATGGAGGAGATTTATGGAGATTCATGGAGATTCATGGAGATTCATGGAGGAGATTCATGGAGGAGATTCATGGAGGAGATTCATGGAGATTCATGGAGATTCATGGAGATTCATGGAGGAGTTTCATGGAGATTCATGGGGGAGATTCATGGAGATTCATGGAGATTCATGGAGATTCATGGAGGAGATTCATGGAGATTCATGGAGATTCATGGAGATTCATGGAGATTCATGGAGATTCATGGAGATTCATGGAGGAGATTCATGGAGATTCATGGAGATTCATGGAGATTCATGGAGGAGATTTATGGAGATTCATGGAGATTCATGGAGATTCATGGAGATTCATGGGGGAGATTCATGGAGATTCATGGAGATTCATGGAGATTCATGGAGATTCATGGAGGAGATTCATGGAGATTCATGGAGATTCATGGAGATTCATGGAGATTCATGGAGGAGATTCATGGAGATTCATGGAGATTCATGGAGATTCATGGAGGAGATTTATGGAGATTCATGGAGATTCATGGAGATTCATGGAGATTCATGGGGGAGATTCATGGAGATTCATGGAGATTCGTGGAGATTCATGGAGATTCATGGAGATCCATGGAGATTCATAGAGGAGATTCATGGAGATTCATGGAGATTCATGGAGATTCATGGAGATTCATGGAGATTCATGGAGATTCATGGAGGAGATTCATGGAGATTCATGGAGATTCATGGAGATTCATGGAGATTCATGGAGGAGATTCATGGAGATCCATGGAGATTCATGGGAGAGATTCATGGAGATTCATGGAGATTCATGGAGATTCATGGAGGAGATTCATGGAGATTCATGGAGATTCATGGAGATTCATGGAGATTCATGGAGGAGATTCATGGAGATTCATGGAGATTCATGGAGATTCATGGAGATTCACAGAGGAGATTCATGGAGATTCATGGAGATTCATGGAGGAGATTCATGGAGATTCATGGAGATTCATGGAGATTCATGGAGGAGATTCATGGAGATTCATGGAGATTCATGGAGATTCATGCAGGAGATTCTTGGAGATTCATGGAGATTCATGGAGGAGATTCATGGAGATTCATGGACATTCATGGAGGAGATTCATGGAGATTCATGGAGATTCATGGAGATTCATAGAGGAGATTCATGGAGATTCATGGAGATTCATAGAGGAGATTCATGGAGATTCATGGAGATTCATGGAGATTCATGGAGATTCATGGAGGAGATTCATGGAGATTCATGGAGATTCATGGAGATTCATGGAGATTCATGGAGGAGATTCATGGAGATTCATGGAGATTCATGGAGGAGATTTATGGAGATTCATGGAGATTCATGGAGATTCATGGGGGAGATTCATGGAGATTCATGGAGATTCGTGGAGATTCATGGAGATTCATGGAGATTCATGGAGATTCATGGAGATTCATAGAGGAGATTCATGGAGATTCATGGAGATTCATGGAGATTCATGGAGATTCATGGAGATTCATGGAGGAGATTCATGGAGATTCATGGAGATTCATGGAGATTCATGGAGGAGATTCATGGAGATTCATGGAGGAGATTCATGGAGATTCATGGAGATTCATGGGTGAGATTCATGGAGATTCATGGAGATTCATGGAGGAGATTCATGGAGATTCATGGAGATTCGTGGAGATTCATGGAGGAGATTCATGTACATTCATGGAGATTCATGGAGATTCATGGAGATTCATGGAGGAGATTCATGGAGATTCATGGAGATTCATGGAGATTCATGGAGGAGATTTATGGAGATTCATGGAGATTCATGGAGATTCATGGAGGAGATTCATGGAGGAGATTCATGGAGATTCATGGAGGAGATTCATGGAAATTCATGGAGATTCATGGAGATTCATGGAGGAGATTCATGGAGATTCATGGAGGAGATTCATGGAGATTCATGGGGGAGATTCATGGAGATTCATGGAGATTCATGGAGGAGATTCATGGAGATTCATGGAGATTCATGGAGATTCATGGAGATTCATGGAGGAGATTCATGGAGATTCATGGAGATTCATGGAGATTCATGGAGATTCATGGAGGAGATTCATGGAGATTCATGGAGATTCATGGAGATTCATGGAGGAGATTTATGGAGATTCATGGAGATTCATGGAGATTCATGGAGATTCATGGGGGAGATTCATGGAGATTCATGGGGGAGATTCATGGAGATTCATGGGGGAGATTCATGGAGGAGATTCATGGAGATTCATGGAGATTCATGGAGGAGATTCATGGAGATTCATGGGGGAGATTCATGGAGATTCATGGAGATTCATGGAGATTCATGGAGGAGATTCATGGAGATTCATGGAGATTCATGGGGAGATTCATGGAGATTCATAGAGATTCATGGAGGAGATTCATGGAGATTCATGGAGATTCATGGAGATTCATGGAGGAGATTCATGGAGATTCATGGAGATTCATGGAGATTCATGGAAGAGATTCATGGAGATTCATGGAGATTCATGGAGATTCATGGAGGAGATTCATGAAGATTCATGGAGATTCATGGAGATTCATGGGGGAGATTCATGGAGATTCATGGAGATTCTTGGAGATTCATGGAGATTCATGGAGATTCATGGAGATTCATAGAGGAGATTCATGGAGATTCATGGAGATTCATGGAGATTCATAGAGATTCATGGAGATTCATGGAGATTCATGGAGATTCATGGAGATTCATGGAGATTCATGGAGATTCATGGAGATTCATGGAGATTCATGGAGATTCATGGAGATTCATGGAGATTCATGGAGATTCATGGAGATTCATGGAGGAGATTCATGGAGATTCATGGAGATTCATGGAGATTCGTGGAGATTCATGGAGATTCATGGAGGAGATTCATGGAGATTCATGGAGATTCATGGAGATTCATGGAGATTCATGGAGGAGATTCATGGAGATTCATGGGGGAGATTCATGGAGATTCATGGAGATTCATGGAGGAGATTCATGGAGATTCATGGAGATTCATGGAGATTCATGGAGGAGATTCATGGAGATTCATGGAGATTCATGGAGATTCATGGAGGAGATTCATGGAGATTCATGGGGGAGATTCATGGAGGAGATTCATGGAGATTCATGGAGATTCATGGAGATTCATGGAGATTCATGGAGATTCATGGAGATTCATGGAGATTCATCGAGGAGATTCATGGAGATTCATGGGGGAGATTCATGGAGATTCATGGAGATTCGTGGAGATTCATGGAGATTCATGGAGGAGATTCATGGAGATTCATGGAGATTCATGGAGATTCATGGAGGAGATTCATGGAGATTCATGGGGGAGATTCATGGAGATTCATGGAGATTCATGGAGGAGATTCATGGAGATTCATGGAGATTCATGGAGATTCATGGAGGAGATTCATGGAGATTCATGGAGATTCATGGAGATTCATGGAGATTCATGGAGGAGATTCATGGAGATTCATGGAGATTCATGGAGATTCATGGAGGAGATTCATGGAGATTCATGGAGATTCATGGAGATTCATGGAGATTCATGGAGGAGATTCATGGAGATTCATGGAGATTCATGGAGATTCATGGAGGAGATTCATGGAGATTCATGGAGATTCATGGAGATTCATGGAGATTCATGGGAGAGATTCATGGAGATTCATGGAGATTCATGGAGATTCATGGAGGAGATTCATGGAGATTCATGGAGATTCATGGAGATTCATGGAGGAGATTCATGGAGATTCATGGAGATTCATGGAGATTCATGGAGATTCATGGAGATTCATGGAGGAGATTCATGGAGATTCATGGAGATTCATGGAGATTCATGGAGATTCATGGAGATTCATGGAGGAGATTCATGGAGATTCATGGAGATTCATGGAGATTCATGGAGATTCATGGAGGAGATTCATGGAGATTCATGGAGGAGATTCATGGAGATTCATGGAGATTCATGGAGGAGATTCCTGGAGATTCATGGAGGAGATTCATGGAGATTCATGGAGATTCATGGGAGAGATTCATGGAGATTCATGGAGATTCATGGAGGAGATTCATGGAGATTCATGGAGATTCATGGACATTCATGGAGGAGATTCATGGAGATTCATGGAGATTCATGGAGATTCATGGAGGAGATTCATGGAGATTCATGGAGATTCATGGAGATTCATGAAGATTCACAGAGGAGATTCATGGAGATTCATGGAGATTCATGAAGGAGATTCATGGAGATTCATGGGGGAGATTCATGGAGATTCATGGAGGTTCATGGAGATTCATGGAGGAGATTCTTGGAGATTCATGGAGATTCATGGAGATTCATGGAGATTCATGGAGATTCATAGAGGAGATTCATGGAGATTCATGGAGATTCATGGAGATTCATGGAGATTCATGGAGATTCATGGAGATTCATGGAGATTCATGGAGATTCATGGAGGAGATTCATGGAGATTCATGGAGATTCATGGAGATTCATGGAGGAGATTCATGGAGATTCATGGAGGAGATTCATGGAGATTCATGGAGATTCATGGGAGAGATTCATGGAGATTCATGGAGATTCATGGAGATTCATGGAGGAGATTCATGGAGATTCATGGAGATTCATGGAGATTCATGGAGGAGATTCATGGAGATTCATGGAGATTCATGGAGATTCATGGAGATTCATGGAGGAGATTCATGGAGATTCATGGAGATTCATGGAGATTCATGGAGATTCACAGAGGAGATTCATGGAGATTCATGGAGATTCATGGAGGAGATTCATGGAGATTCATGGAGATTCATGGAGATTCATGGAGGAGATTCATGGAGATTCATGGAGATTCGTGGAGATTCATGGAGGAGATTCATGTAGATTCATGGAGATTCATGGAGATTCATGGAGGAGATTCATGGAGATTCATGGAGATTCATGGAGATTCATGGAGGAGATTTATGGAGATTCATGGAGATTCATGGAGATTCATGGAGGAGATTCATGGAGGAGATTCATGGAGGAGATTCATGGAGATTCATGGAGGAGATTCATGGAGATTCATGGAGATTCATGGAGATTCATGGAGGAGATTCATGGAGATTCATGGAGGAGATTCATGGAGATTCATGGGGGAGATTCATGGAGATTCATGGAGATTCATGGAGATTCATGGAGGAGATTCATGGAGATACATGGAGATTCATGGAGATTCATGGAGATTCATGGAGGAGATTCATGGAGATTCATGGAGATTCATGGAGATTCATGGAGATTCATGGAGGAGATTCATGGAGGAGATTCATGGAGATTCATGGAGATTCATGGAGATTCATGGAGATTCATGGAGGAGATTCATGGAGATTCATGGAGATTCATGGGGGAGATTCATGGAGATTCATGGAGATTCATGGAGGAGATTCATGGAGATTCATGGAGATTCATGGAGATTCATGGAGGAGATTCATGGAGATTCATGGAGATTCATGGAGATTCATGGAGGAGATTTATGGAGATTCATGGAGATTCATGGAGAATCATGGAGATTCATGGAGATTCATGGAGGAGATTCATGGAGATTCATGGAGATTCATGGAGATTCATGGTGATTCACACAGGAGATTCATGGAGATTCATGGAGATTCATGGAGGAGATTCATGGAGATTCATGGAGATTCATGGAGATTCATGGAGGAGATTCATGGAGATTCATGGGGGAGATTCATGGAGATTCATGGGGGAGATTCATGGAGGAGATTCATGGAGATTCATGGAGATTCATGGAGGAGATTCATGGAGATTCATGGGGGAGATTCATGGAGATTCATAGAGATTCATGGAGATTCATGGAGATTCATGGAGGAGATTCATGGAGATTCATGGAGATTCATGGAGATTCATGGAGATTCATGGAGATTCATGGAGATTCATCGAGGAGATTCATGGAGATTCATGGGGGAGATTCATGGAGATTCATGGAGATTCATGGAGATTCGTGGAGATTCATGGAGATTCATGGAGGAGATTCATGGAGATTCATGGAGATTCATGGAGATTCATGGAGATTCATGGAGGAGATTCATGGAGATTCATGGAGGAGATTCATGTAGATTCATGGAGATTCATGGAGATTCATGGAGGAGATTCATGGAGATTCATGGAGATTCATGGAGATTCATGGAGGAGATTTATGGAGATTCATGGAGATTCATGGAGATTCATGGAGGAGATTCATGGAGGAGATTCATGGAGGAGATTCATGGAGATTCATGGAGGAGATTCATGGAGATTCATGGAGATTCATGGAGATTCATGGAGGAGATTCATGGAGATTCATGGAGGAGATTCATGGAGATTCATGGGGGAGATTCATGGAGATTCATGGAGATTCATGGAGATTCATGGAGGAGATTCATGGAGATACATGGAGATTCATGGAGATTCATGGAGATTCATGGAGGAGATTCATGGAGATTCATGGAGATTCATGGAGGAGATTCATGGAGGAGATTCATGGAGATTCATGGAGATTCATGGAGATTCATGGAGATTCATGGAGGAGATTCATGGAGATTCATGGAGATTCATGGGGGAGATTCATGGAGATTCATGGAGATTCATGGAGGAGATTCATGGAGATTCA
Organism: Lasioglossum villosulum; assembly: GCA_963971365.1. Lineage (NCBI taxonomy): Eukaryota > Metazoa > Arthropoda > Insecta > Hymenoptera > Halictidae > Lasioglossum > Lasioglossum villosulum. Next base: position 27,966,801 of record OZ020498.1, on the reverse strand, counting down.
TGGAGATTCATGGAGATTCATGGAGATTCATGGAGGAGATTCATGGAGATTCATGGAGATTCATGGAGATTCATGGAGGAGATTTATGGAGATTCATGGAGATTCATGGAGAATCATGGAGATTCATGGAGATTCATGGAGGAGATTCATGGAGATTCATGGAGATTCATGGAGATTCATGGTGATTCACACAGGAGATTCATGGAGATTCATGGAGATTCATGGAGGAGATTCATGGAGATTCATGGAGATTCATGGAGATTCATGGAGGAGATTCATGGAGATTCATGGGGGAGATTCATGGAGATTCATGGGGGAGATTCATGGAGGAGATTCATGGAGATTCATGGAGATTCATGGAGGAGATTCATGGAGATTCATGGGGGAGATTCATGGAGATTCATAGAGATTCATGGAGATTCATGGAGATTCATGGAGGAGATTCATGGAGATTCATGGAGATTCATGGAGATTCATGGAGATTCATGGAGATTCATGGAGATTCATCGAGGAGATTCATGGAGATTCATGGGGGAGATTCATGGAGATTCATGGAGATTCATGGAGATTCGTGGAGATTCATGGAGATTCATGGAGGAGATTCATGGAGATTCATGGAGATTCATGGAGATTCATGGAGATTCATGGAGGAGATTCATGGAGATTCATGGGGGAGATTCATGGAGATTCATGGAGATTCATGGAGGAGATTCATGGAGATTCATGGAGATTCATGGAGGAGATTCATGGAGATTCATGGAGATTCATGGAGATTCATGGAGATTCATGGAGGAGATTCATGGAGATTCATGGAGATTCATGGAGATTCATGGAGGAGATTCATGGAGATTCATGGAGATTCATGGAGATTCATGGGGGAGATTCATGGAGATTCATGGAGATTCTTGGAGATTCATGGAGATTCATGGAGATTCATGGAGATTCATAGAGGAGATTCATGGAGATTCATGGAGATTCATGGAGATTCATAGAGATTCATGGAGATTCATGGAGATTCATGGAGATTCATGGAGATTCATGGAGATTCATGGAGATTCATGGAGATTCATGGAGATTCATGGAGATTCATGGAGATTCATGGAGATTCATGGAGATTCATGGAGGAGATTCATGGAGATTCATGGAGATTCATGGAGATTCGTGGAGATTCATGGAGGAGATTCATGGAGATTCATGGAGGAGATTCATGGAGATTCATGGGAGAGATTCATGGAGATTCATGGAGATTCATGGAGATTCATGGAGGAGATTCATGGAGATTCATGGAGATTCATGGAGGAGATTCATGGAGATTCATGGAGATTCATGGAGATTCATGGAGGTTCATGGAGGAGATTCATGGAGATTCATGGAGATTCATGGAGATTCATGGAGATTCACAGAGGAGATTCATGGAGATTCATGGAGATTCATGAAGGAGATTCATGGAGATTCATGGGGGAGATTCATGGAGATTCATGGAGATTCATGGAGATTCATGGAGATTCATGGAGGAGATTCTTGGAGATTCATGGAGATTCATGGAGGAGATTCATGGAGATTCATGGACATTCATGGAGGAGATTCATGGAGATTCATGGAGATTCATGGAGATTCATAGAGGAGATTCATGGAGATCATGGAGATTCATGGAGATTCATGGAGATTCATGGAGGAGATTCATGGAGATTCATGGAGATTCATAGAGGAGATTCATGGAGATTCATGGAGATTCATGGAGATTCATGGAGGAGATTCATGGAGATTCATGGAGGAGATTCATGGAGATTCATGGAGATTCATAGAGGATATTCATGGAGATTCATGGAGATTCATGGAGATTCATGGAGATTCATGGAGGAGATTCATGGAGATTCATGGAGATTCATGGAGGAGATTCATGGAGATTCATGGAGATTCATGGAGGAGATTCATGGAGATTCATGGAGATTCATGGAGATTCATGGAGGAGATTCATGGAGATTCATGGGGGAGATTCATGGAGATTCATGGAGGAGATTCATGGAGATTCATGGAGATTCATGGAGATTCATGGAGATTCATGGAGATTCATGGAGATTCATCGAGGACATTCATGGAGATTCATGGGGGAGATTCATGGAGATTCATGGAGATTCATGGAGATTCGTGGAGATTCATGGAGATTCATGGAGGAGATTCATGGAGATTCATGGAGATTCATGGAGATTCATGGAGATTCATGGAGGAGATTCATGGAGATTCATGGGGGAGATTCATGGAGATTCATGGAGATTCATGGAGGAGATTCATGGAGATTCATGGAGATTCATGGAGATTCATGGAGGAGATTCATGGAGATTCATGGAGATTCATGGAGATTCATGGAGATTCATGGAGGAGATTCATGGAGATTCATGGAGATTCATGGAGATTCATGGAGATTCATGGAGGAGATTCATGGAGATTCATGGGGGAGATTCATGGAGATTCATGGAGATTCATGGAGGAGATTCATGGAGATTCTTGGAGATTCATGGAGATTCATGGAGATTCATGGAGATTCATAGAGGAGATTCATGGAGATTCATGGAGATTCATGGAGATTCATAGAGATTCATGGAGATTCATGGAGATTCATGGAGATTCATGGAGATTCATGGAGATTCATGGAGATTCATGGAGATTCATGGAGATTCATGGAGATTCATGGAGATTCATGGAGATTCATGGAGGAGATTCATGGAGATTCATGGAGATTCATGGAGATTCATGGAGATTCATGGAGGAGATTCATGGAGATTCATGGAGGAGATTCATGGAGATTCATGGAGATTCATGGGAGAGATTCATGGAGATTCATGGAGATTCATGGAGATTCATGGAGGAGATTCATGGAGATTCATGGAGATTCATGGAGATTCATGGAGATTCATGGAGGAGATTCATGGAGATTCATGGAGATTCATGGAGATTCATGGAGATTCATGGAGGAGATTCATGGAGATTCATGGAGATTCATGGAGATTCACAGAGGAGATTCATGGAGATTCATGGAGATTCATGAAGGAGATTCATGGAGATTCATGGGGGAGATTCATGGAGATTCATGGAGATTCATGGAGATTCATGGAGGAGATTCTTGGAGATTCATGGAGATTCATGGAGGAGATTCATGGAGATTCATGGACATTCATGGAGGAGATTCATGGAGATTCATGGAGATTCATGGAGATTCATAGAGGAGATTCATGGAGATTCATGGAGATTCATGGAGATTCATGGAGATTCATGGAGATTCATGGAGGAGATTCATGGAGATTCATGGAGATTCATAGAGGAGATTCATGGAGATTCATGGAGATTCATGGAGATTCATAGAGGAGATTCATGGAGATTCATGGAGATTCATGGAGATTCATGGAGGAGATTCATGGAGATTCATGGAGGAGATTCATGGAGATTCATGGAGATTCATAGAGGATATTCATGGAGATTGATGGAGATTCATGGAGATTCATGGAGATTCATGGAGATTCATGGAGATTCATGGAGGAGATTCATGGAGATTCATGGAGATTCATGGAGGAAATTCAAGGAGATTCATGGAGAATCATGGAGGAGATTCATGGAGATTCATGGAGATTCATGGAGATTCATGGAGGAGATTCATGGAGATTCATGGGGGAGATTCATGGAGATTCATGGAGGAGATTCATGGAGATTCATGGAGATTCATGGAGATTCATGGAGGAGATTCATGGAGATTCATGGAGGAGATTCATGGAGATTCATGGAGATTCATGGAGGAGATTCATGGAGATTCATGGAGATTCATGGAGGATATTCATGGAGATTCATGGAGATTCATGGAGATTCATGGAGGAGATTCATGGAGATTCATGGGGGAGATTCATGGAGATTCATGGAGATTCATGGACATTCATGGAGGAGATTCATGGAGGAGATTCATGGAGATTCATGGAGATTCATGGAGATTCATGGAGATTCATGGAGGAGATTCGTGGAGATTCATGGAGATTCATGGAGATTCATGGAGAAGATTCATGGAGATTCATGGGGGAGATTCATGGAGATTCATGGAGATTCATGGAGATTCATGGAGATTCATTGAGATCCATGGAGGAGATTCATGGAGATTCATGGAGATTCATGGAGATTCATGGAGGAGATACATGGAGATTCATGGGGGAGATTCATGGAGATTCATGGAGATTCATGGAGATTCATGAAGGAGATTCGTGGAGATTCATGGAGGAGATTCATGGAGATTCATGGAGATTCATGGAGATTCATGGAGATTCATGGAGATTCATGGAGGAGATTCATGGAGATTCATGGAGGAGATTCAAGGAGATTCATGGAGATTCATGGAGATTCATGGAGATTCATGGAGGAGATTTATGGAGATTTATGGAGATTCATGGAGATTCATGGAGGAGATTCATGGAGATTCATGGGGGAGATTCATGGAGATTCATGGAGATTCATGGAGATTCATGGAGATTCATGGAGGAGATTCATGGAGATTCATGGAGATTCATAGAGGAGATTCATGGAGATTCATGGAGATTCATGGAGATTCATAGAGGAGATTCATGGAGATTCATGGAGATTCATGGAGATTCATGGAGGAGATTCATGGAGATTCATGGAGGAGATTCATGGAGATTCATGGAGATTCATAGAGGATATTCATGGAGATTGATGGAGATTCATGGAGATTCATGGAGATTCATGGAGATTCATGGAGATTCATGGAGGAGATTCATGGAGATTCATGGAGATTCATGGAGGAAATTCAAGGAGATTCATGGAGAATCATGGAGGAGATTCATGGAGATTCATGGAGATTCATGGAGATTCATGGAGGAGATTCATGGAGATTCATGGGGGAGATTCATGGAGATTCATGGAGGAGATTCATGGAGATTCATGGAGATTCATGGAGATTCATGGAGGAGATTCATGGAGATTCATGGAGGAGATTCATGGAGATTCATGGAGATTCATGGAGGAGATTCATGGAGATTCATGGAGATTCATGGAGGATATTCATGGAGATTCATGGAGATTCATGGACATTCATGGAGGAGATTCATGGAGGAGATTCATGGAGATTCATGGAGATTCATGGAGATTCATGGAGATTCATGGAGGAGATTCGTGGAGATTCATGGAGATTCATGGAGATTCATGGAGATTCATGGAGATTCATGGAGGAGATTCATGGAGATTCATGGAGGAGATTCAAGGAGATTCATGGAGATTCATGGAGATTCATGGAGATTCATGGAGGAGATTTATGGAGATTTATGGAGATTCATGGAGATTCATGGAGGAGATTCATGGAGATTCATGGGGGAGATTCATGGAGATTCATGGAGATTCATGGAGATTCATGGAGATTCATGGAAGAGATTCATGGAGATTCATGGAGATTCATGGAGATTCATGGAGATTCATGGAGGAGATTCATGGAGATTCATGGGGGAGATTCATGGAGATTCATGGGGGAGATTCATGGGGGAGATTCATGGAGATTCATGGAGATTCATGGAGATTCATGGAGATTCATGGAGGAGATTCATGGAGATTCATGGAGGAGATTCATGGAGATTCATGGAGATTCATGGAGATTCATAGAGGAGATTCATGGAGATTCATGGAGATTCATAGAGATTCATGGAGATTCATGGAGGAGATTCATGGAGATTCATGGAGGAGATTCATAGAGATTCATGGAGATTCATGGAGATTCATGGAGGAGATTCATGGAGATTCATGGAGATTCATGGAGGAGATTCATGGAGATTCATGGAGATTCATGGAGGAGATTCATGGAGATTCATGGAGATTCATGGAGGAGATTCATGGAGGAGATTCGTGGAGATTCATGGAGATTCATGGAGATTCATGGAGGAGATTCATGGAGATTCATGGGGGAGATTCATGGAGATTCATGGAGATTCATGGAGATTCATGGAGGAGATTCATGGAGATTCATGGAGATTCATGGAGATTCCTGGGGGAGATTCATGGAGATTCATGGAGATTCATGGAGATTCATGGAGGAGATTCATGGAGATTCATGGAGGAGATTCATGGAGATTCATGGAGGAGATTCATGGAGATTCATGGAGATTCATGGAGATTCATGGAGATGCATGGAGGAGATTCATGGAGATTCATGGAGATTCATGAAGGAGATTCATGGAGATTCATGGAGATTCGTGGAGATTCATGGAGGAGATTCATGGAGATTCATGGAGGAGATTCATGGAGATTCGTGGAGATTCATGAAGGAGATTCATGGAGATTCATGGAGATTCATGGAGATTCATGGAGATTCATGGAGATTCATGGAGGAGATTCATGGAGGAGATTCGTGGAGATTCATGGAGATTCATGGAGATTCATGGAGGAGATTCATGGAGATTCATGGATATTCATGGAGATTCATGGAGATTCGTGGAGATTCATGGAGGAGATTCATGGAGATTCATGGAGATTCATGGAGATTCATGGAGGAGATTCATGGAGGAGATTCATGGAGATTCATGGAGATTCATGGAGATTCATGGAGGAGATTCATGGAGATTCATGGGGGAGATTCATGGAGATTCATGGAGATTCATGGAGATTCATGGAGGAGATTCATGGAGATTCATGGAGGAGATTCATGGAGATTCATGGAGATTCATGGAGATTCATGGATATTCATGGAGGAGATTCATGGAGATTCATGGAGATTCATGGAGATTCATGGAGATTCATGGAGATTCATGGAGATTCATGGAGGAGATTTATGGAGATTCATGGAGGAGATTCATGGAGATTCATGGAGATTCATGGAGATTCATGGAGATTCATGGAGGAGATTCATGGAGATTCATGGAGATTCATGGAGATTCATGGAGATTCATGGAGGAGATTCATGGAGATTCATGGAGATTCATGGAGATTCATGGAGGAGATTCATGGAGATTCATGGAGATTCATGGAGATTCATGGAGATTCATGGAGGAGATTCATGGAGATTCATGGGGGAGATTCATGGAGATTCATGGAGATTCATAGAGATTCATGGAGGAGATTCATGGAGATTCATGGAGATTCGTGGAGATTCATGAAGGAGATTCATGGAGATTCATGGAGATTCATGGAGGAGATTCATGGAGATTCATGGAGATTCATGGAGGAGATTCATGGAGGAGATTCGTGGAGATTCATGGAGATTCATGGAGATTCATGGAGGAGATTCATGGAGATTCATGGGGGAGATTCATGGAGATTCATGGAGATTCATGGAGATTCATGGAGGAGATTCATGGAGATTCATGGAGATTCATGGAGATTCCTGGGGGAGATTCATGGAGATTCATGGAGATTCATGGAGATTCATGGAGGAGATTCATGGAGATTCATGGAGGAGATTCATGGAGATTCATGGAGGAGATTCATGGAGATTCATGGAGATTCATGGAGATTCATGGAGATTCATGGAGATGCATGGAGGAGATTCATGGAGATTCATGGAGATTCATGGAGGAGATTCATGGAGATTCATGGGGGAGATTCATGGAGATTCATGGAGATTCATGGAGATTCATGGAGATTCACGGAGGAGATTCATGGAGATTCATGGAGATTCATGGAGATTCATGGAGGAGATTCATGGAGATTCATGGAGATTCATGGAGATTCATGGAGATTCATGGAGGAGATTCATGGAGATTCATGGAGATTCATGGAGGAGATTCATGGAGATTCATGGGGGAGATTCATGGAGATTCATGGAGATTCATGGAGATTCATGGAGATTCATGGAGATTCATGGAGGAGATTCATGGAGATTGATGGAGATTCATGGAGATTCATGGAGGAGATTCATGGAGATTCATGGGGGAGATTCATGGAGATTCATGGAGATTCATGGAGATTCATGAAGGAGATTCATGGAGATTCATGGAGATTCGTGGAGATTCATGGAGGAGATTCATGGAGATTCATGGAGGAGATTCATGGAGATTCGTGGAGATTCATGAAGGAGATTCATGGAGATTCATGGAGATTCATGGAGGAGATTCATGGAGATTCATGGAGATTCATGGAGATTCATGGAGGAGATTCATGCAGGAGATTCGTGGAGATTCATGGAGATTCATGGAGATTCATGGAGGAGATTCATGGAGATTCATGGATATTCATGGAGATTCATGGAGATTCGTGGAGATTCATGGAGGAGATTCATGGAGATTCATGGAGATTCATGGAGGAGATTCATGGAGGAGATTCATGGAGATTCATGGAGATTCATGGAGATTCATGGAGGAGATTCATGGAGATTCATGGGGGAGATTCATGGAGATTCATGGAGATTCATGGAGATTCATGGAGGAGATTCATGGAGATTCATGGAGGAGATTCATGGAGATTCATGGAGATTCATGGAGATTCATGGAGATTCATGGAGGAGATTCATGGAGATTCATGGGGGAGATTCATGGAGATTCATGGAGATTCATGGAGATTCGTGGAGATTCATGAAGGAGATTCATGGAGATTTATGGAGATTCATGGAGATTCATGGAGATTCATGGAGGAGATTCATGGAGATTCATGGGGGAGATTCATGGAGATTCATGGAGATTCATGGAGATTCATGGAGGAGATACATGGAGATTCATGGGGGAGATTCATGGAGATTCATGGAGATTCATGGAGATTCATGGAGATTCATGAAGGAGATTCATGGAGATTCATGGAGATTCGTGGAGATTCATGGAGATTCATGGAGGAGATTTATGGAGATTTATGGAGATTCATGGAGGAGATTTATGGAGATTTATGGAGATTCATGGAGATTCGTGGAAGAGATTCATGGAGATTCATGGAGATTCATGGAGATTGATGGAGATTCATGGAGGAGATTCATGGAGATTCATGGAGATTCATGGGGGAGATTCATGGGGGAGATTCATGGGGGAGATTCATGGAGATTCATGGAGATTCATGGAGATTCATGGAGATTCATGGAGATTCATGGAGATTCATGGAGGAGATTCATGGAGATTCATGGAGGAGATTCATGGAGATTCATGGAGATTCATGGAGATTCATAGAGGAGATTCATGGAGATTCATGGAGATTCATAGAGACTCATGGAGATTCATGGAGGAGATTCATGGAGATTCATGGAGGAGATTCATAGAGATTCATGGAGATTCATGGAGATTCATGGAGGAGATTCATGGAGATTCATGGAGATTCATGGAGGAGATTCATGGAGATTCATGGAGATTCATGGAGATTCATGGAGATTCATGGAGGAGATTCGTGGAGATTCATGGAGATTCATGGAGATTCATGGAGGAGATTCATGGAGATTCATGGAGATTCATGGAGATTCATGGAGATTCATGGAGATTCATGGAGGAGATTTATGGAGATTCATGGAGGAGATTCATGGAGATTCATGGAGGAGATTCATGGAGATTCATGGAGATTCATGGAGATTCATGGAGGAGATTCATGGAGATTCATGGAGATTCATGGAGATTCATGGAGATTCATGGAGGAGATTCATGGAGATTCATGGGGGAGATTCATGGAGATTCATGGAGATTCATGGAGATTCATGGAGATTCATGGAGATTCATGGAGATTCATGGAGATTCATGGAGGAGATTCATGGAGATTCATGGAGATTCATGGAGATTCATGGAGATTCATGGAGATTCATGGAGATTCATGGAGGAGATTCATGGAGATTCATGGGGGAGATTCATGGAGATTCATGGAGGAGATTTATGGAGATTTATGGAGATTCATGGAGGAGATTTATGGAGATTTATGGAGATTCATGGAGATTCGTGGAAGAGATTCATGGAGATTCATGGAGATTCATGGAGATTGATGGAGATTCATGGAGGAGATTCATGGAGATTCATGGAGATTCATGGGGGAGATTCATGGGGGAGATTCATGGGGGAGATTCATGGAGATTCATGGAGATTCATGGAGATTCATGGAGATTCATGGAGATTCATGGAGATTCATGGAGGAGATTCATGGAGATTCATGGAGATTCATGGAGATTCATGGGGGAGATTCATGGAGATTCATGGAGATTCATGGAGATTCATGGAGATTCACGGAGGAGATTCATGGAGATTCATGGAGATTCATGGAGATTCATGGAGGAGATTCATGGAGATTCATGGAGATTCATGGAGATTCATGGAGATTCATGGAGGAGATTCATGGAGATTCATGGAGATTCATGGAGGAGATTCATGGAGATTCATGGGGGAGATTCATGGAGATTCATGGAGATTCATGGAGATTCATGGAGATTCATGGAGATTCATGGAGATTCATGGAGGAGATTCATGGAGATTGATGGAGATTCATGGAGATTCATGGAGGAGATTCATGGAGATTCATGGGGGAGATTCATGGAGATTCATGGAGATTCATGGAGATTCATGAAGGAGATTCATGGAGATTCATGGAGATTCGTGGAGATTCATGGAGGAGATTCATGGAGATTCATGGAGGAGATTCATGGAGATTCGTGGAGATTCATGAAGGAGATTCATGGAGATTCATGGAGATTCATGGAGGAGATTCATGGAGATTCATGAAGATTCATGGAGATTCATGGAGGAGATTCATGGAGGAGATTCGTGGAGATTCATGGAGATTCATGGAGATTCATGGAGGAGATTCATGGAGATTCATGGATATTCATGGAGATTCATGGAGATTCGTGGAGATTCATGGAGGAGATTCATGGAGATTCATGGAGATTCATGGAGATTCATGGAGGAGATTCATGGAGGAGATTCATGGAGATTCATGGAGATTCATGGAGATTCATGGAGGAGATTCATGGAGATTCATGGGGGAGATTCATGGAGATTCATGGAGATTCATGGAGATTCATGGAGGAGATTCATGGAGATTCATGGAGGAGATTCATGGAGATTCATGGAGATTCATGGAGATTCATGGAGATTCATGGAGGAGATTCATGGAGATTCATGGGGGAGATTCATGGAGATTCATGGAGATTCATGGAGATTCGTGGAGATTCATGAAGGAGATTCATGGAGATTAATGGAGATTCATGGAGATTCATGGAGATTCATGGAGGAGATTCATGGAGATTCATGGGGGAGATTCATGGAGATTCATGGAGATTCATGGAGATTCATGGAGGAGATACATGGAGATTCATGGGGGAGATTCATGGAGATTCATGGAGATTCATGGAGATTCATGGAGATTCATGAAGGAGATTCATGGAGATTCATGGAGATTCGTGGAGATTCATGGAGGAGATTCATGGAGATTCATGGAGATTCATGGAGATTCATGGAGGAGATTCATGGAGATTCATGGAGGAGATTCAAGGAGATTCATGGAGATTCATGGAGATTCATGGAGATTCATGGAGGAGATTTATGGAGATTTATGGAGATTCATGGAGGAGATTTATGGAGATTTATGGAGATTCATGGAGATTCGTGGAAGAGATTCATGGAGATTCATGGAGATTCATGGAGATTGATGGAGATTCATGGAGGAGATTCATGGAGATTCATGGAGATTCATGGGGGAGATTCATGGGGGAGATTCATGGGGGAGATTCATGGAGATTCATGGAGATTCATGGAGATTCATGGAGATTGATGGAGGAGATTCATGGAGATTCATGGAGATTCATGGAGATTCATAGAGGAGATTCATGGAGATTCATGGAGATTCATAGAGACTCATGGAGATTCATGGAGGAGATTCATGGAGATTCATGGAGGAGATTCATAGAGATTCATGGAGATTCATGGAGATTCATGGAGGAGATTCATGGAGATTCATGGAGATTCATGGAGGAGATTCATGGAGATTCATGGAGATTCATGGAGATTCATGGAGATTCATGGAGGAGATTCGTGGAGATTCATGGAGATTCATGGAGATTCATGGAGGAGATTCATGGAGATTTATGGAGATTCATGGAGATTCATGGAGATTCATGGAGATTCATGGAGGAGATTTATGGAGATTCATGGAGGAGATTCATGGAGATTCATGGAGATTCATGGAGATTCATGGAGGAGATTCATGGAGATTCATGGAGATTCATGGAGGAGATTCATGGAGATTCATGGAGATTCATGGAGATTCATGGAGATTCATGGAGGAGATTCATGGAGATTCATGGGGGAGATTCATGGAGATTCATGGAGATTCATGGAGATTCATGGAGATTCATGGAGATTCATGGAGATTCATGGAGATTCATGGAGGAGATTCATGGAGATTCATGGAGATTCATGGAGATTCATGGAGATTCATGGAGATTCATGGAGATTCATGGAGGAGATTCATGGAGATTCATGGGGGAGATTCATGGAGATTCATGGAGATTCATGGAGATTCATGGAGATTCATGGAGGAGATTCATGGAGATTCATGGAGATTCGTGGAGATTCATGAAGGAGATTCATGGAGATTCATGGAGATTCATGGAGGAGATTCATGGAGATTCATGGAGATTCATGGAGGAGATTCATGGAGATTCATGGAGATTCATGGAGATTCATGGAGGAGATTCATGGAGATTCATGGAGGAGATTCAAGGAGATTCATGGAGATTCATGGAGATTCATGGAGATTCATGGAGGAGATTTATGGAGATTTATGGAGATTCATGGAGGAGATTTATGGAGATTTATGGAGATTCATGGAGATTCGTGGAAGAGATTCATGGAGATTCATGGAGATTCATGGAGATTGATGGAGATTCATGGAGGAGATTCATGGAGATTCATGGAGATTCATGGGGGAGATTCATGGGGGAGATTCATGGGGGAGATTCATGGAGATTCATGGAGATTCATGGAGATTCATGGAGATTCATGGAGATTCATGGAGATTCATGGAGGAGATTCATGGAGATTCATGGAGGAGATTCATGGAGATTCATGGAGATTCATGGAGATTCATAGAGGAGATTCATGGAGATTCATGGAGATTCATAGAGACTCATGGAGATTCATGGAGGAGATTCATGGAGATTCATGGAGGAGATTCATAGAGATTCATGGAGATTCATGGAGATTCATGGAGGAGATTCATGGAGATTCATGGAGATTCATGGAGGAGATTCATGGAGATTCATGGAGATTCATGGAGATTCATGGAGATTCATGGAGGAGATTCGTGGAGATTCATGGAGATTCATGGAGATTCATGGAGGAGATTCATGGAGATTTATGGAGATTCATGGAGATTCATGGAGATTCATGGAGATTCATGGAGGAGATTTATGGAGATTCATGGAGGAGATTCATGGAGATTCATGGAGATTCATGGAGATTCATGGAGGAGATTCATGGAGATTCATGGAGATTCATGGAGGAGATTCATGGAGATTCATGGAGATTCATGGAGATTCATGGAGATTCATGGAGGAGATTCATGGAGATTCATGGGGGAGATTCATGGAGATTCATGGAGATTCATGGAGATTCATGGAGATTCATGGAGATTCATGGAGATTCATGGAGATTCATGGAGGAGATTCATGGAGATTCATGGAGATTCATGGAGATTCATGGAGATTCATGGAGATTCATGGAGATTCATGGAGGAGATTCATGGAGATTCATGGGGGAGATTCATGGAGATTCATGGAGATTCATGGAGATTCATGGAGGAGATTCATGGAGATTCATGGAGATTCGTGGAGATTCATGAAGGAGATTCATGGAGATTCATGGAGATTCATGGAGGAGATTCATGGAGATTCATGGAGATTCATGGAGGAGATTCATGGAGGAGATTCGTGGAGATTCATGGAGATTCATGGAGATTCATGGAGGAGATTCATGGAGATTCATGGGGGAGATTCATGGAGATTCATGGAGATTCATGGAGATTCATGGAGGAGATTCATGGAGATTCATGGAGATTCATGGAGATTCCTGGGGGAGATTCATGGAGATTCATGGAGATTCATGGAGATTCATGGAGGAGATTCATGGAGATTCATGGAGGAGATTCATGGAGATTCATGGAGATTCATGGAGATTCATGGAGATTCATGGAGATTCATGGAGGAGATTCATGGAGATTCATGGGGGAGATTCATGGAGATTCATGGAGATTCATGGAGATTCGTGGAGATTCATGAAGGAGATTCATGGAGATTTATGGAGATTCATGGAGATTCATGGAGATTCATGGAGGAGATTCATGGAGATTCATGGGGGAGATTCATGTAGATTCATGGAGATTCATGGAGATTCATGGAGGAGATACATGGAGATTCATGGGGGAGATTCATGGAGATTCATGGAGATTCATGGAGATTCATGGAGATTCGTGGAGATTCATGGAGGAGATTCATGGAGATTCATGGAGATTCATGGAGATTCATGGAGGAGATTCATGGAGATTCATGGAGGAGATTCAAGGAGATTCATGGAGATTCATGGAGATTCATGGAGGAGATTCATGGAGATTCATGGGGGAGATTCATGGAGATTCATGGAGATTCATGGAGGAGATTCATGCAGATTCATGGGGGAGATTCATGGAGATTCATGGAGATTCATGGAGATTCATGGAGGAGATACATGGAGATTCATGCAGATTCATGGGGGAGATTCATGGAGATTCATGGAGATTCATGGAGATTCATGGAGGAGATACATGGAGATTCATGGGGGAGATTCATGGAGATTCATGGAGATTCATGGAGATTCATGGAGATTCATGAAGGAGATTCATGGAGATTCATGGAGATTCGTGGAGATTCATGGAGGAGATTCATGGAGATTCATGGAGATTCATGGAGATTCATGGAGGAGATTCATGGAGATTCATGGAGGAGATTCAAGGAGATTCATGGAGATTCATGGAGATTCATGGAGATTCATGGAGGAGATTTATGGAGATTTATGGAGATTCATGGAGGAGATTTATGGAGATTTATGGAGATTCATGGAGATTCGTGGAAGAGATTCATGGAGATTCATGGAGATTCATGGAGATTGATGGAGATTCATGGAGGAGATTCATGGAGATTCATGGAGATTCATGGGGGAGATTCATGGGGGAGATTCATGGGGGAGATTCATGGGGGAGATTCATGGAGATTCATGGAGATTCATGGAGATTCATGGAGATTCATGGAGATTCATGGAGATTCATGGAGGAGATTCATGGAGATTCATGGAGGAGATTCATGGAGATTCATGGAGATTCATGGAGATTCATAGAGGAGATTCATGGAGATTCATGGAGATTCATAGAGACTCATGGAGATTCATGGAGGAGATTCATGGAGATTCATGGAGGAGATTCATAGAGATTCATGGAGATTCATGGAGATTCATGGAGGAGATTCATGGAGATTCATGGAGATTCATGGAGGAGATTCATGGAGATTCATGGAGATTCATGGAGATTCATGGAGATTCATGGAGGAGATTCGTGGAGATTCATGGAGATTCATGGAGATTCATGGAGGAGATTCATGGAGATTCATGGAGATTCATGGAGATTCATGGAGATTCATGGAGGAGATTCATGGAGATTCATGGAGGTGATTCATGGAGATTCATGGAGATTCATGGAGGAGATTCATGGAGATTCATGGAGATTCATGGAGATTCATGGAGATTCATGGAGGAGATTCATGGAGATTCATGGGGGAGATTCATGGAGATTCATGGAGATTCATGGAGATTCATGGAGATTCATGGAGATTCATGGAGATTCATGGAGATTCATGGAGGAGATTCATGGAGATTCATGGAGATTCATGGAGATTCATGGAGATTCATGGAGATTCATGGAGATTCATGGAGGAGATTCATGGAGATTCATGGGGGAGATTCATGGAGATTCATGGAGATTCATGGAGATTCATGGAGGAGATTCATGGAGATTCATGGAGATTCGTGGAGATTCATGAAGGAGATTCATGGAGATTCATGGAGATTCATGGAGGAGATTCATGGAGATTCATGGAGATTCATGGAGGAGATTCATGGAGGAGATTCGTGGAGATTCATGGAGATTCATGGAGATTCATGGAGGAGATTCATGGAGATTCATGGGGGAGATTCATGGAGATTCATGGAGATTCATGGAGATTCATGGAGATTCGTGGAGATTCATGAAGGAGATTCATGGAGATTTATGGAGATTCATGGAGATTCATGGAGATTCATGGAGGAGATTCATGGAGATTCATGGGGGAGATTCATGTAGATTCATGGAGATTCATGGAGATTCATGGAGGAGATACATGGAGATTCATGGGGGAGATTCATGGAGATTCATGGAGATTCATGGAGATTCATGGAGATTCGTGGAGATTCATGGAGGAGATTCATGGAGATTCATGGAGATTCATGGAGATTCATGGAGGAGATTCATGGAGATTCATGGAGGAGATTCAAGGAGATTCATGGAGATTCATGGAGATTCATGGAGGAGATTCATGGAGATTCATGGGGGAGATTCATGGAGATTCATGGAGATTCATGGAGGAGATTCATGCAGATTCATGGGGGAGATTCATGGAGATTCATGGAGATTCATGGAGATTCATGGAGGAGATACATGGAGATTCATGCAGATTCATGGGGGAGATTCATGGAGATTCATGGAGATTCATGGAGATTCATGGAGGAGATACATGGAGATTCATGGGGGAGATTCATGGAGATTCATGGAGATTCATGGAGATTCATGGAGATTCATGAAGGAGATTCATGGAGATTCATGGAGATTCGTGGAGATTCATGGAGGAGATTCATGGAGATTCATGGAGATTCATGGAGATTCATGGAGGAGATTCATGGAGATTCATGGAGGAGATTCAAGGAGATTCATGGAGATTCATGGAGATTCATGGAGATTCATGGAGGAGATTTATGGAGATTTATGGAGATTCATGGAGGAGATTTATGGAGATTTATGGAGATTCATGGAGATTCGTGGAAGAGATTCATGGAGATTCATGGAGATTCATGGAGATTGATGGAGATTCATGGAGGAGATTCATGGAGATTCATGGAGATTCATGGGGGAGATTCATGGGGGAGATTCATGGGGGAGATTCATGGGGGAGATTCATGGAGATTCATGGAGATTCATGGAGATTCATGGAGATTCATGGAGATTCATGGAGATTCATGGAGGAGATTCATGGAGATTCATGGAGGAGATTCATGGAGATTCATGGAGATTCATGGAGATTCATAGAGGAGATTCATGGAGATTCATGGAGATTCATAGAGACTCATGGAGATTCATGGAGGAGATTCATGGAGATTCATGGAGGAGATTCATAGAGATTCATGGAGATTCATGGAGATTCATGGAGGAGATTCATGGAGATTCATGGAGATTCATGGAGGAGATTCATGGAGATTCATGGAGATTCATGGAGATTCATGGAGATTCATGGAGGAGATTCGTGGAGATTCATGGAGATTCATGGAGATTCATGGAGGAGATTCATGGAGATTCATGGAGATTCATGGAGATTCATGGAGATTCATGGAGGAGATTCATGGAGATTCATGGAGGTGATTCATGGAGATTCATGGAGATTCATGGAGGAGATTCATGGAGATTCATGGAGATTCATGGAGATTCATGGAGATTCATGGAGGAGATTCATGGAGATTCATGGGGGAGATTCATGGAGATTCATGGAGATTCATGGAGATTCATGGAGATTCATGGAGATTCATGGAGATTCATGGAGATTCATGGAGGAGATTCATGGAGATTCATGGAGATTCATGGAGATTCATGGAGATTCATGGAGATTCATGGAGATTCATGGAGGAGATTCATGGAGATTCATGGGGGAGATTCATGGAGATTCATGGAGATTCATGGAGATTCATGGAGGAGATTCATGGAGATTCATGGAGATTCGTGGAGATTCATGAAGGAGATTCATGGAGATTCATGGAGATTCATGGAGGAGATTCATGGAGATTCATGGAGATTCATGGAGGAGATTCATGGAGGAGATTCGTGGAGATTCATGGAGATTCATGGAGATTCATGGAGGAGATTCATGGAGATTCATGGGGGAGATTCATGGAGATTCATGGAGATTCATGGAGATTCATGGAGGAGATTCATGGAGATTCATGGAGATTCATGGAGATTCCTGGGGGAGATTCATGGAGATTCATGGAGATTCATGGAGATTCATGGAGGAGATTCATGGAGATTCATGGAGGAGATTCATGGAGATTCATGGAGATTCATGGAGATTCATGGAGATTCATGGAGATTCACGGAGGAGATTCATGGAGATTCATGTTGATTCATGGAGATTCATGGAGGAGATTCATGGAGATTCATGGAGATTCATGGAGATTCATGGAGGAGATTCATGGAGATTCATGGGGGAGATTCATGGAGATTCATGGAGATTCGTGGAGATTCATGAAGGAGATTCATGGAGATTTATGGAGATTCATGGAGATTCATGGAGATTCATGGAGGAGATTCATGGAGATTCATGGGGGACATTCATGGAGATTCATGGAGATTCATGGAGATTCATGGAGATTCATGGAGATTTATGGAGATTCATGGAGATTCATGGAGATTCATGGAGATTCATGGAGATTCATGGAGGAGATTCATGGAGATTCATGGGGGAGATTCATGGAGATTCATGGAGATTCATGGAGATTCATGGAGGAGATTCATGGAGATACATGGAGATTCGTGGAGATTCATGAAGGAGATTCATGGAGATTCATGCAGATTCATGGAGATTCATGGAGGAGATTCATGGAGATTCATGGAGGAGATTCATGGAGGAGATTCGTGGAGATTCATGGAGATTCATGGAGGAGATTCATGGAGATTCATAGAGATTCATGGAGATTCATGGAGGAGATTCATGGAGATTCATGGAGGAGATTCATAGAGATTCATGGAGATTCATGGAGATTCATGGAGGAGATTCATGGAGATTCATGGAGATTCATGGAGATTCATGGAGATTCATGGAGGAGATTCATGGAGATTCATGGAGATTCATAGAGGAGATTCATGGAGATTCATGGAGATTCATGGAGATTCATGGAGGAGATTCATGGAGATTCATGGAGGAGATTCATGGAGATTCATGGAGATTCATGGAGATTCATGGAGGAGATTCATGGAGATTCATGGGGGAGATTCATGGAGATTCATGGAGATTCATGGAGATTCATGGAGGAGATTCATGGAGATTCATGGAGATTCGTGGAGATTCATGAAGGAGATTCATGGAGATTCATGGAGATTCATGGAGGAGATTCATGGAGATTCATGGAGATTCATGGAGGAGATTCATGGAGGAGATTCGTGGAGATTCATGGAGATTCATGGAGATTCATGGAGGAGATTCATGGAGATTCATGGGGGAGATTCATGGAGATTCATGGAGATTCATGGAGATTCATGGAGGAGATTCATGGAGATTCATGGAGATTCATGGAGATTCCTGGGGGAGATTCATGGAGATTCATGGAGATTCATGGAGATTCATGGAGGAGATTCATGGAGATTCATGGAGGAGATTCATGGAGATTCATGGAGATTCATGGAGATTCATGGAGATTCATGGAGATTCATGGAGATTCACGGAGGAGATTCATGGAGATTCATGTTGATTCATGGAGATTCATGGAGGAGATTCATGGAGATTCATGGAGATTCATGGAGATTCATGGAGGAGATTCATGGAGATTCATGGGGGAGATTCATGGAGATTCATGGAGATTCGTGGAGATTCATGAAGGAGATTCATGGAGATTTATGGAGATTCATGGAGATTCATGGAGATTCATGGAGGAGATTCATGGAGATTCATGGGGGACATTCATGGAGATTCATGGAGATTCATGGAGATTCATGGAGATTCATGGAGATTTATGGAGATTCATGGAGATTCATGGAGATTCATGGAGATTCATGGAGATTCATGGAGGAGATTCATGGAGATTCATGGGGGAGATTCATGGAGATTCATGGAGATTCATGGAGATTCATGGAGGAGATTCATGGAGATTCATGGAGATTCGTGGAGATTCATGAAGGAGATTCATGGAGATTCATGCAGATTCATGGAGATTCATGGAGGAGATTCATGGAGATTCATGGAGGAGATTCATGGAGGAGATTCGTGGAGATTCATGGAGATTCATGGAGGAGATTCATGGAGATTCATAGAGATTCATGGAGATTCATGGAGGAGATTCATGGAGATTCATGGAGGAGATTCATAGAGATTCATGGAGATTCATGGAGATTCATGGAGGAGATTCATGGAGATTCATGGAGATTCATGGAGATTCATGGAGATTCATGGAGGAGATTCATGGAGATTCATGGAGATTCATAGAGGAGATTCATGGAGATTCATGGAGATTCATGGAGATTCATGGAGGAGATTCATGGAGATTCATGGAGGAGATTCATGGAGATTCATGGAGATTCATAGAGGATATTCATGGAGATTCATGGAGATTCATGGAGATTCATGGAGATTCATGGAGATTCATGGAGATTCATGGAGGAGATTCATGGAGATTCATGGAGATTCATGGAGGAGATTCATGGAGATTCATGGAGATTCATGGAGGAGATTCATGGAGATTCATGGAGATTCATGGAGATTCATGGAGGAGATTCATGGAGATTCATGGACATTCATGGAGGAGATTCATGGAGGAGATTCATGGAGATTCATGGAGATTCATGGAGATTCATGGAGATTCATGGAGGAGATTCGTGGAGATTCATGGAGATTCATGGAGATTCATGGAGATTCATGGAGGAGATTCATGGAGATTCATAGGGGAGATTCATGGAGATTCATGGAGATTCATGGAGATTCATGGAGGAGATTCATGGAGATTCATGGAGGAGATTCATGGAGATTCATGGAGATTCATGGAGATTCATGGAGATTCATGGAGGAGATTCATGGAGATTCATGGGGGAGATTCATGGAGATTCATGGAGATTCGTGGAGATTCATGAAGGAGATTCATGGAGATTTATGGAGATTCATGGAGATTCATGGAGATTCATGGAGATTCATGGAGATTCATGGAGGAGATTCATGGAGATTCAATGGGGGAGATTCATGGAGATTCATGGAGATTCATGGAGATTCATGGAGGAGATTCATGGAGATTCATGGAGATTCGTGGAGATTCATGAAGGAGATTCATGGAGATTCATGCAGATTCATGGAGATTCATGGAGGAGATTCATGGAGATTCATGGAGGAGATTCATGGAGGAGATTCGTGGAGATTCATGGAGATTCATGGAGGAGATTCATGGAGATTCATAGAGATTCATGGAGATTCATGGAGGAGATTCATGGAGATTCATGGAGGAGATTCATAGAGATTCATGGAGATTCATGGAGATTCATGGAGGAGATTCATGGAGATTCATGGAGATTCATGGAGATTCATGGAGATTCATAGAGGAGATTCATGGAGATTCATGGAGATTCATGGAGATTCATGGAGGAGATTCATGGAGATTCATGGAGGAGATTCATGGAGATTCATGGAGATTCATAGAGGATATTCATGGAGATTCATGGAGATTCATGGAGATTCATGGAGATTCATGGAGATTCATGGAGATTCATGGAGGAGATTCATGGAGATTCATGGAGATTCAGGGAGGAGATTCATGGAGATTCATGGAGATTCATGGAGGAGATTCATGGAGATTCATGGAGATTCATGGAGATTCATGGAGGAGATTCATGGAGATTCATGGACATTCATGGAGGAGATTCATGGAGATTCATGGAGATTCATAGAGGAGATTCATGGAGATTCATGGAGATTCATGGAGATTCATGGAGGAGATTCATGGAGGAGATTCATGGAGATTCATGGAGATTCATGGAGATTCATGGAGATTCATGGAGATTCATGGAGATGCATGGAGGAGATTCATGGAGATTCATGGAGATTCATGGAGGAGATTCATGGAGATTCATGGGGGAGATTCATGGAGATTCATGGAGATTCATGGAGATTCATGGAGATTCACGGAGGAGATTCATGGAGATTCATGTTGATTCATGGAGATTCATGGAGGAGATTCATGGAGATTCATGGAGATTCATGGAGATTCATGGAGGAGATTCATGGAGATTCATGGGGGAGATTCATGGAGATTCATGGAGATTCGTGGAGATTCATGAAGGAGATTCATGGAGATTTATGGAGATTCATGGAGATTCATGGAGATTCATGGAGGAGATTCATGGAGATTCATGGGGAGATTCATGGAGATTCATGGAGATTCATGGAGATTCATGGAGGAGATTCATGGAGATTCATGGAGATTCATGGAGATTCCTGGGGGAGATTCATGGAGATTCATGGAGATTCATGGAGATTCATGGAGGAGATTCATGGAGATTCATGGAGGAGATTCATGGAGATTCATGGAGATTCATGGAGATTCATGGAGATTCATGGAGATTCATGGAGATTCATGGAGATGCATGGAGGAGATTCATGGAGATTCATGGAGATTCATGGAGGAGATTCATGGAGATTCATGGGGGAGATTCATGGAGATTCATGGAGATTCATGGAGATTCATGGAGATTCACGGAGGAGATTCATGGAGATTCATGTTGATTCATGGAGATTCATGGAGGAGATTCATGGAGATTCATGGAGATTCATGGAGATTCATGGAGGAGATTCATGGAGATTCATGGGGGAGATTCATGGAGATTCATGGAGATTCGTGGAGATTCATGAAGGAGATTCATGGAGATTTATGGAGATTCATGGAGATTCATGGAGATTCATGGAGGAGATTCATGGAGATTCATGGGGGAGATTCATGGAGATTCATGGAGATTCATGGAGGAGATTCATGGAGATTCATAGGGGAGATTCATGGAGATTCATGGAGATTCATGGAGATTCATGGAGGAGATTCATGGAGATTCATGGAGGAGATTCATGGAGATTCATGGAGATTCATGGAGATTCATGGAGATTCATGGAGGAGATTCATGGAGATTCATGGGGGAGATTCATGGAGATTCATGGAGATTCGTGGAGATTCATGAAGGAGATTCATGGAGATTTATGGAGATTCATGGAGATTCATGGAGATTCATGGAGGAGATTCATGGAGATTCATGGGGGAGATTCATGGAGATTCATGGAGATTCATGGAGATTCATGGAGATTCATGGAGATTCATGGAGATTCATGGAGATTCATGGAGATTCATGGAGATTCATGGAGATTCATGGAGGAGATTCATGGAGATTCAATGGGGGAGATTCATGGAGATTCATGGAGATTCATGGAGATTCATGGAGGAGATTCATGGAGATTCATGCAGATTCATGGAGATTCATGGAGGAGATTCATGGAGATTCATGGAGGAGATTCATGGAGGAGATTCGTGGAGATTCATGGAGATTCATGGAGGAGATTCATGGAGATTCATAGAGATTCATGGAGATTCATGGAGGAGATTCATGGAGATTCATGGAGGAGATTCATAGAGATTCATGGAGATTCATGGAGATTCATGGAGGAGATTCATGGAGATTCATGGAGATTCATGGAGATTCATGGAGATTCATAGAGGAGATTCATGGAGATTCATGGAGATTCATGGAGATTCATGGAGGAGATTCATGGAGATTCATGGAGGAGATTCATGGAGATTCATGGAGATTCATAGAGGATATTCATGGAGATTCATGGAGATTCATGGAGATTCATGGAGATTCATGGAGATTCATGGAGATTCATGGAGGAGATTCATGGAGATTCATGGAGATTCAGGGAGGAGATTCATGGAGATTCATGGAGATTCATGGAGGAGATTCATGGAGATTCATGGAGATTCATGGAGATTCATGGAGGAGATTCATGGAGATTCATGGACATTCATGGAGGAGATTCATGGAGATTCATGGAGATTCATAGAGGAGATTCATGGAGATTCATGGAGATTCATGGAGATTCATGGAGGAGATTCATGGAGGAGATTCATGGAGATTCATGGAGATTCATGGAGATTCATGGAGATTCATGGAGGAGATTCGTGGAGATTCATGGAGATTCATGGAGATTCATGGAGGAGATTCATGGACATTCATGGACATTCATGGAGGAGATTCATGGAGATTCATGGAGATTCATAGAGGAGATTCATGGAGATTCATGGAGATTCATGGACATTCATGGAGGAGATTCATGGAGGAGATTCATGGAGATTCATGGAGATTCATGGAGATTCATGGAGATTCATGGAGGAGATTCGTGGAGATTCATGGAGATTCATGGAGATTCATGGAGGAGATTCATGGAGATTCATGGAGATTCATGGAGGAGATTCATGGAGATTCATGGAGATTCATGGAGATTCATGGAGGAGATTCATGGAGATTCATGGAGGAGATTCATGGAGATTCATGGAGATTCATGGAGATTCATGGAGGAGATTCATGGAGATTCATGGAGATTCATGGAGGATATTCATGGAGATTCATGGAGATTCATGGAGATTCATGGAGATTCATGGAGGAGATTCATGGAGATTCATGGAGGAGATTCATGGAGATTCATGGAGATTCATGGAGATTCATGGAGATTCATGGAGATTCATGGAGATTCATGGAGGAGATTCATGGAGATTCATGGAGATTCATGGAGATTCATGGAGATTCATGGAGATTCATGGAGGAGATTCATGGAGATTCATGGGGGAGATTCATGGAGATTCATGGAGATTCATGGAGGAGATTCATGGAGATTCATGGACATTCATGGAGGAGATTCATGGAGGAGATTCATGGAGATTCATGGAGATTCATGGAGATTCATGGAGATTCATGGAGGAGATTCGTGGAGATTCATGGAGATTCATGGAGATTCATGGAGAAGATTCATGGAGATTCATGGCGGAGATTCATGGAGATTCATGGAGATTCATGGAGATTCATGGAGATTCATGGAGATTCATGGAGATTCATGGAGATTCATGGAGGAGATTCATGGAGATTCATGGAGATTCATGGAGATTCATGGAGATTCATGGAGATTCATGGAGGAGACTCATGGAGATTCATGGAGATTCATGGAGGATATTCATGGAGATTCATGGAGATTCATGGAGATTCATGGAGATTCATGGAGGATATTCATGGAGATTCATGGACATTCATGGAGGAGATTCATGGAGGAGATTCATGGAGATTCATGGAGATTCATGGAGATTCATGGAGATTCATGGAGATTCATGGAGGAGATTCGTGGAGATTCATGGAGATTCATGGAGATTCATGGAGAAGATTCATGGAGATTCATGGGGGAGATTCATGGAGATTCATGGAGATTCATGGAGATTCATGGAGATTCATGGAGATTCATGGAGATTCATGGAGGAGATTCATGGAGATTCATGGAGATTCATGGAGGATATTCATGGAGATTCATGGAGATTCATGGAGATTCATGGAGATTCATGGAGGAGATTCATGGAGATTCATGGAGGAGATTCATGGAGATTCATGGAGATTCATGGAGGAGATTCATGGAGATTCATGGAGGAGATTCATGGAGATTCATGGAGATTCATGGAGATTCATGGAGATTCATGGAGGAGATTCATGGAGATTCATGGAGATTCATGGAGGATATTCATGGAGATTCATGGAGATTCATGGAGATTCATGGAGGAGATTCATGGAGATTCATGGGGGAGATTCATGGAGATTCATGGAGATTCATGGAGATTCATGGACATTCATGGAGGAGATTCATGGAGGAGATTCATGGAGATTCATGGAGATTCATGGAGATTCATGGAGATTCATGGAGGAGATTCGTGGAGATTCATGGAGATTCATGGAGATTCATGGAGAAGATTCATGGAGATTCATGGGGGAGATTCATGGAGATTCATGGAGATTCATGGAGATTCATGGAGATTCATGGAGATTCATGGAGATTCATGGAGGAGATTCATGGAGATTCATGGAGATTCATGGAGATTCATGGAGGAGATACATGGAGATTCATGGGGGAGATTCATGGAGATTCATGGAGATTCATGGAGATTCATGGAGATTCATGGAGATTCGTGGAGATTCATGGAGGAGATTCATGGAGATTCATGGAGATTCATGGAGATTCATGGAGGAGATTCATGGAGATTCATGGAGGAGATTCAAGGAGATTCATGGAGATTCATGGAGATTCATGGAGATTCATGGAGGAGATTTATGGAGATTTATGGAGATTCATGGAGATTCATGGAGGAGATTCATGGAGATTCATGGGGGAGATTCATGGAGATTCATGGAGATTCATAGAGGATATTCATGGAGATTCATGGAGATTCATGGAGATTCATGGAGATTCATGGAGATTCATGGAGATTCATGGAGGAGATTCTTGGAGATTCATGGAGATTCAGGGAGGAGATTCATGGAGATTCATGGAGGAGATTCATGGAGATTCATGGAGATTCATGGAGATTCATGGAGGAGATTCATGGAGATTCATGGACATTCATGGAGGAGATTCATGGAGATTCATGGAGATTCATAGAGGAGATTCATGGAGATTCATGGAGATTCATGGAGATTCATGGAGGAGATTCATGGAGGAGATTCATGGAGATTCATGGAGATTCATGGAGATTCATGGAGATTCATGGAGGAGATTCGTGGAGATTCATGGAGATTCATGGAGATTCATGGAGGAGATTCATGGACATTCATGGACATTCATGGAGGAGATTCATGGAGATTCATGGAGATTCATAGAGGAGATTCATGGAGATTCATGGAGATTCATGGACATTCATGGAGGAGATTCATGGAGGAGATTCATGGAGATTCATGGAGATTCATGGAGATTCATGGAGATTCATGGAGGAGATTCGTGGAGATTCATGGAGATTCATGGAGGAGATTCATGGAGATTCATGGAGATTCATGGAGGAGATTCATGGAGATTCATGGAGATTCATGGAGATTCATGGAGGAGATTCATGGAGATTCATGGAGGAGATTCATGGAGATTCATGGAGATTCATGGAGATTCATGGAGGAGATTCATGGAGATTCATGGAGATTCATGGAGGATATTCATGGAGATTCATGGAGATTCATGGAGATTCATGGAGATTCATGGAGGAGATTCATGGAGATTCATGGAGATTCATGGAGGAGATTCAATGAGATTCATGGAGATTCATGGAGGAGATTCATGGAGATTCATGGAGGAGATTCATGGAGATTCATGGAGATTCATGGAGATTCATGGAGATTCATGGAGATTCATGGAGGAGATTCATGGAGATTCATGGAGATTCATGGAGATTCATGGAGATTCATGGAGATTCATGGAGGAGATTCATGGAGATTCATGGGGGAGATTCATGGAGATTCATGGAGATTCATGGAGGAGATTCATGGAGATTCATGGACATTCATGGAGGAGATTCATGGAGGAGATTCATGGAGATTCATGGAGATTCATGGAGATTCATGGAGATTCATGGAGGAGATTCGTGGAGATTCATGGAGATTCATGGAGATTCATGGAGAAGATTCATGGAGATTCATGGCGGAGATTCATGGAGATTCATGGAGATTCATGGAGATTCATGGAGATTCATGGAGATTCATGGAGATTCATGGAGGAGATTCATGGAGATTCATGGAGATTCATGGAGGATATTCATGGAGATTCATGGAGATTCATGGAGATTCATGGAGATTCATGGAGGATATTCATGGAGATTCATGGACATTCATGGAGGAGATTCATGGAGGAGATTCATGGAGATTCATGGAGATTCATGGAGATTCATGGAGATTCATGGAGGAGATTCGTGGAGATTCATGGAGATTCATGGAGATTCATGGAGAAGATTCATGGAGATTCATGGGGGAGATTCATGGAGATTCATGGAGATTCATGGAGATTCATGGAGATTCATGGAGATTCATGGAGATTCATGGAGATTCATGGAGGAGATTCATGGAGATTCATGGAGATTCATGGAGGATATTCATGGAGATTCATGGAGATTCATGGAGATTCATGGAGATTCATGGAGGAGATTCATGGAGATTCATGGAGGAGATTCATGGAGATTCATGGAGATTCATGGAGATTCATGGAGATTCATGGAGGAGATTCATGGAGATTCATGGAGATTCATGGAGGATATTCATGGAGATTCATGGAGATTCATGGAGATTCATGGAGGAGATTCATGGAGATTCATGGGGGAGATTCATGGAGATTCATGGAGATTCATGGAGATTCATGGACATTCATGGAGGAGATTCATGGAGGAGATTCATGGAGATTCATGGAGATTCATGGAGATTCATGGAGATTCATGGAGGAGATTCGTGGAGATTCATGGAGATTCATGGAGATTCATGGAGAAGATTCATGGAGATTCATGGGGGAGATTCATGGAGATTCATGGAGATTCATGGAGATTCATGGAGATTCATGGAGATTCATGGAGATTCATGGAGGAGATTCATGGAGATTCATGGAGATTCATGGAGATTCATGGAGGAGATACATGGAGATTCATGGGGGAGATTCATGGAGATTCATGGAGATTCATGGAGATTCATGGAGATTCATGAAGGAGATTCATGGAGATTCATGGAGATTCGTGGAGATTCATGGAGGAGATTCATGGAGATTCATGGAGATTCATGGAGATTCATGGAGATTCATGAAGGAGATTCATGGAGATTCATGGAGATTCGTGGAGATTCATGGAGGAGATTCATGGAGATTCATGGAGATTCATGGAGATTCATGGAGGAGATTCATGGAGATTCATGGAGGAGATTCAAGGAGATTCATGGAGATTCATGGAGATTCATGGAGATTCATGGAGGAGATTTATGGAGATTTATGGAGATTCATGGAGATTCATGGAGGAGATTCATGGAGATTCATGGGGGAGATTCATGGAGATTCATGGAGATTCATGGCGATTCATGGAGATTCATGGAGATTCATGGAGATTCATGGAGGAGATTCATGGAGATTCATGGAGATTCATGGAGATTCATGGAGGAGATACATGGAGATTCATGGGGGAGATTCATGGAGATTCATGGAGATTCATGGAGATTCATGGAGATTCATGAAGGAGATTCATGGAGATTCATGGAGATTCGTGGAGATTCATGGAGGAGATTCATGGAGATTCATGGAGATTCATGGAGATTCATGGAGGAGATTCATGGAGATTCATGGAGGAGATTCAAGGAGATTCATGGAGATTCATGGAGATTCATGGAGATTCATGGAGGAGATTTATGGAGATTTATGGAGATTCATGGAGATTCATGGAGGAGATTCATGGAGATTCATGGGGGAGATTCATGGAGATTCATGGAGATTCATGGCGATTCATGGAAGAGATTCATGGAGATTCATGGAGATTCATGGAGATTCATGGAGATTCATGGAGGAGATTCATGGAGATTCATGGGGGAGATTCATGGAGATTCATGGGGGAGATTCATGGAGATTCATGGAGATTCATGGAGATTCATGGAGATTCATGGAGATTCATGGAGATTCATGGAGGAGATTCATGGAGATTCATGGAGGAGATTCATGGAGATTCATGGAGATTCATGGAGATTCATAGAGGAGATTCATGGAGATTCATAGAGATTCATGGAGATTCATGGAGATTCATGAAGGAGATTCATGGAGATTCATGGAGATTCGTGGAGATTCATGGAGGAGATTCATGGAGATTCATGGAGATTCATGGAGATTCATGGAGGAGATTCATGGAGATTCATGGAGATTCATGGAGATTCATGCAGATTCATGGAGATTCATGGAAGAGATTCATGGAAGAGATTCATGGAGATTCATGGAGGAGATTCGTGGAGATTCATGGAGATTCATGGAGATTCATGGAGGAGATTCATGGAGATTCGTGGACATTCATGGAGGAGATTCATGGAGATTCATGGAGGAGATTCATGGAGATTCATGGAGATTCATGGAGATTCATGGAGATTCATGGACATTCATGGAGGAGATTCATGGAGGAGATTCATGGAGATTCATGGAGATTCATGGAGATTCATGGAGATTCATGGAGGAGATTCGTGGAGATTCATGGAGATTCATGGAGGAGATTCATGGAGATTCATGGAGATTCATGGAGGAGATTCATGGAGATTCATGGAGATTCATGGAGATTCATGGAGGAGATTCATGGAGATTCATGGAGGAGATTCATGGAGATTCATGGAGATTCATGGAGATTCATGGAGGAGATTCATGGAGATTCATGGAGATTCATGGAGGATATTCATGGAGATTCATGGAGATTCATGGAGATTCATGGAGATTCATGGAGGAGATTCATGGAGATTCATGGAGATTCATGGAGGAGATTCAATGAGATTCATGGAGATTCATGGAGGAGATTCATGGAGATTCATGGAGGAGATTCATGGAGATTCATGGAGATTCATGGAGATTCATGGAGATTCATGGAGATTCATGGAGGAGATTCATGGAGATTCATGGAGATTCATGGAGATTCATGGAGATTCATGGAGATTCATGGAGGAGATTCATGGAGATTCATGGGGGAGATTCATGGAGATTCATGGAGATTCATGGAGGAGATTCATGGAGATTCATGGACATTCATGGAGGAGATTCATGGAGGAGATTCATGGAGATTCATGGAGATTCATGGAGATTCATGGAGATTCATGGAGGAGATTCGTGGAGATTCATGGAGATTCATGGAGATTCATGGAGAAGATTCATGGAGATTCATGGCGGAGATTCATGGAGATTCATGGAGATTCATGGAGATTCATGGAGATTCATGGAGATTCATGGAGATTCATGGAGGAGATTCATGGAGATTCATGGAGATTCATGGAGGATATTCATGGAGATTCATGGAGATTCATGGAGATTCATGGAGATTCATGGAGGATATTCATGGAGATTCATGGACATTCATGGAGGAGATTCATGGAGGAGATTCATGGAGATTCATGGAGATTCATGGAGATTCATGGAGATTCATGGAGGAGATTCGTGGAGATTCATGGAGATTCATGGAGATTCATGGAGAAGATTCATGGAGATTCATGGGGGAGATTCATGGAGATTCATGGAGATTCATGGAGATTCATGGAGATTCATGGAGATTCATGGAGATTCATGGAGATTCATGGAGGAGATTCATGGAGATTCATGGAGATTCATGGAGGATATTCATGGAGATTCATGGAGATTCATGGAGATTCATGGAGATTCATGGAGGAGATTCATGGAGATTCATGGAGGAGATTCATGGAGATTCATGGAGATTCATGGAGATTCATGGAGATTCATGGAGGAGATTCATGGAGATTCATGGAGATTCATGGAGGATATTCATGGAGATTCATGGAGATTCATGGAGATTCATGGAGGAGATTCATGGAGATTCATGGGGGAGATTCATGGAGATTCATGGAGATTCATGGAGATTCATGGACATTCATGGAGGAGATTCATGGAGGAGATTCATGGAGATTCATGGAGATTCATGGAGATTCATGGAGATTCATGGAGGAGATTCGTGGAGATTCATGGAGATTCATGGAGATTCATGGAGAAGATTCATGGAGATTCATGGGGGAGATTCATGGAGATTCATGGAGATTCATGGAGATTCATGGAGATTCATGGAGATTCATGGAGATTCATGGAGGAGATTCATGGAGATTCATGGAGATTCATGGAGATTCATGGAGGAGATACATGGAGATTCATGGGGGAGATTCATGGAGATTCATGGAGATTCATGGAGATTCATGGAGATTCATGAAGGAGATTCATGGAGATTCATGGAGATTCGTGGAGATTCATGGAGGAGATTCATGGAGATTCATGGAGATTCATGGAGATTCATGGAGGAGATTCATGGAGATTCATGGAGGAGATTCAAGGAGATTCATGGAGATTCATGGAGATTCATGGAGATTCATGGAGGAGATTTATGGAGATTTATGGAGATTCATGGAGATTCATGGAGGAGATTCATGGAGATTCATGGGGGAGATTCATGGAGATTCATGGAGATTCATGGCGATTCATGGAAGAGATTCATGGAGATTCATGGAGATTCATGGAGATTCATGGAGATTCATGGAGGAGATTCATGGAGATTCATGGGGGAGATTCATGGAGATTCATGGGGGAGATTCATGGAGATTCATGGAGATTCATGGAGATTCATGGAGATTCATGGAGATTCATGGAGATTCATGGAGGAGATTCATGGAGATTCATGGAGGAGATTCATGGAGATTCATGGAGATTCATGGAGATTCATGGAGATTCATGGAGGAGATTCATGGAGATTCATGGAGATTCATGGAGATTCATGCAGATTCATGGAGATTCATGGAAGAGATTCATGGAAGAGATTCATGGAGATTCATGGGGGAGATTCATGGAGATTCATGGAGATTCATGGAGGAGATTCATGGAGATTCATGGAGATTCGTGGACATTCATGGAGGAGATTCATGGAGATTCATGGAGGAGATTCATGGAGATTCATGGAGATTCATGGAGATTCATGGAGATTCATGGAGATGCATGGAGGAGATTCATGGAGATTCATGGAGATTCATGCAGGAGATTCATGGAGATTCATGGGGGAGATTCATGGAGATTCATGGAGATTCATGGAGATTCATGGAGATTCATGGAGATTCATGGAGGAGATTCATGGAGATTCATGGAGATTCATGGAGGAGATTCATGGAGATTCATGGGGGAGATTCATGGAGATTCATGGAGATTCATGGAGATTCATGAAGGAGATTCATGGAGATTCATGGAGATTCGTGGAGATTCATGGAGGAGATTCATGGAGATTCATGGAGATTCATGGAGATTCATGGAGATTCATGGAGGAGATTCATGGAGGAGATTCATGGAGATTCATGGAGATTCATGGAGATTCATGGGGGAGATTCATGCAGATTCATGGAGATTCATGGAGATTCGTGGAGATTCATGGAGGAGATTCATGGAGATTCATGGAGATTCATGGAGATTCATGGAGATTCATGGAGGAGATTCATGGAGATTCATGGAGATTCATGGAGATTCATGGAGATTCATGGAGGAGATTCATGGAGATTCATGGAGATTCGTGGACATTCATGGAGGAGATTCATGGAGATTCATGGAGGAGATTCATGGAGATTCATGGAGATTCATGGAGATTCATGGAGATTCATGGAGATGCATGGAGGAGATTCATGGAGATTCATGGAGATTCATGGAGGAGATTCATGGAGATTCATGGGGGAGATTCATGGAGATTCATGGAGATTCATTCAGATTCATGGAGATTCATGGAGATTCATGGAGGAGATTCATGGAGATTCATGGAGATTCATGGAGGAGATTCATGGAGATTCATGGGGGAGATTCATGGAGATTCATGGAGATTCATGGAGATTCATGAAGGAGATTCATGGAGATTCATGGAGATTCGTGGCGATTCATGGAGGAGATTCATGGAGATTCATGGAGATTCATGGAGATTCATGGAGGAGATTCATGGAGATTCATGGAGATTCGTGGACATTCATGGAGGAGATTCATGGAGATTCATGAAGGAGATTCATGGAGATTCGTGGAGATTCATGGAGGAGATTCATGGAGATTCATGGAGGAGATTCATGGAGATTCATGGAGGAGATTCATGGAGATTCATGGAGATTCATGGAGATTCATGGAGGAGATTCATGGAGATTCATGGGGGAGATTCATGGAGATTCATGGAGATTCATGGAGGAGATTCATGGAGATTCATGGAGATTCATGGAGGATATTCATGGAGATTCATGGACATTCATGGAGGAGATTCATGGAGGAGATTCATGGAGATTCATGGAGATTCATGGAGATTCATGGAGATTCATGGAGGAGATTCGTGGAGATTCATGGAGATTCATGGAGATTCATGGAGAAGATTCATGGAGATTCATGGGGGAGATTCATGGAGATTCATGGAGATTCATGGAGATTCATGGAGATTCATGGAGATTCATGGAGATTCATGGAGATTCATGGAGGAGATTCATGGAGATTCATGGAGATTCATGGAGGATATTCATGGAGATTCATGGAGATTCATGGAGATTCATGGAGATTCATGGAGGAGATTCATGGAGATTCATGGAGGAGATTCATGGAGATTCATGGAGATTCATGGAGATTCATGGAGATTCATGGAGGAGATTCATGGAGATTCATGGAGATTCATGGAGGATATTCATGGAGATTCATGGAGATTCATGGAGATTCATGGAGGAGATTCATGGAGATTCATGGGGGAGATTCATGGAGATTCATGGAGATTCATGGAGATTCATGGACATTCATGGAGGAGATTCATGGAGGAGATTCATGGAGATTCATGGAGATTCATGGAGATTCATGGAGATTCATGGAGGAGATTCGTGGAGATTCATGGAGATTCATGGAGATTCATGGAGAAGATTCATGGAGATTCATGGGGGAGATTCATGGAGATTCATGGAGATTCATGGAGATTCATGGAGATTCATGGAGATTCATGGAGATTCATGGAGGAGATTCATGGAGATTCATGGAGATTCATGGAGATTCATGGAGGAGATACATGGAGATTCATGGGGGAGATTCATGGAGATTCATGGAGATTCATGGAGATTCATGGAGATTCATGAAGGAGATTCATGGAGATTCATGGAGATTCGTGGAGATTCATGGAGGAGATTCATGGAGATTCATGGAGATTCATGGAGATTCATGGAGGAGATTCATGGAGATTCATGGAGGAGATTCAAGGAGATTCATGGAGATTCATGGAGATTCATGGAGATTCATGGAGGAGATTTATGGAGATTTATGGAGATTCATGGAGATTCATGGAGGAGATTCATGGAGATTCATGGGGGAGATTCATGGAGATTCATGGAGATTCATGGCGATTCATGGAAGAGATTCATGGAGATTCATGGAGATTCATGGAGATTCATGGAGATTCATGGAGGAGATTCATGGAGATTCATGGGGGAGATTCATGGAGATTCATGGGGGAGATTCATGGAGATTCATGGAGATTCATGGAGATTCATGGAGATTCATGGAGATTCATGGAGATTCATGGTGGAGATTCATGGAGATTCATGGAGGAGATTCATGGAGATTCATGGAGATTCATGGAGATTCATAGAGGAGATTCATGGAGATTCATAGAGATTCATGGAGATTCATGGAGATTCATGAAGGAGATTCATGGAGATTCATGGAGATTCGTGGAGATTCATGGAGGAGATTC
Source organism: Lasioglossum villosulum (assembly GCA_963971365.1). Lineage (NCBI taxonomy): Eukaryota > Metazoa > Arthropoda > Insecta > Hymenoptera > Halictidae > Lasioglossum > Lasioglossum villosulum. The sequence continues at coordinate 27,931,300 of OZ020498.1, read as the reverse complement.
ATGGAGATTCATGGAGATTCATGGAGATTCATGGAGGAGATTCATGGAGATTCATGGAGATTCATGGAGATTCATGCAGATTCATGGAGATTCATGGAAGAGATTCATGGAAGAGATTCATGGAGATTCATGGGGGAGATTCATGGAGATTCATGGAGATTCATGGAGGAGATTCATGGAGATTCATGGAGATTCGTGGACATTCATGGAGGAGATTCATGGAGATTCATGAAGGAGATTCATGGAGATTCGTGGAGATTCATGGAGGAGATTCATGGAGATTCATGGAGGAGATTCATGGAGATTCATGGAGATTCATGGAGATTCATGGAGGAGATTCATGGAGATTCATGGGGGAGATTCATGGAGATTCATGGAGATTCATGGAGGAGATTCATGGAGATTCATGGAGATTCGTGGAGATTCATGAAGGAGATTCATGGAGATTTATGGAGATTCATGGAGATTCATGGAGATTCATGGAGAAGATTCATGGAGATTCATGGGGGAGATTCATGGAGATTCATGGAGATTCATGGAGATTCATGAAGGAGATTCATGGAGATTCATGGAGATTCGTGGAGATTCATGGTGGAGATTCATGGAGATTCATGGAGATTCATGGAGATTCATGGAGGAGATTCATGGAGATTCATGGAGATTCATGGAGATTCATGCAGATTCATGGAGATTCATGGAAGAGATTCATGGAAGAGATTCATGGAGATTCATGGGGGAGATTCATGGAGATTCATGGAGATTCATGGAGATTCATGGAGGAGATTCATGGTGATTCATGGAGATTCGTGGACATTCATGGAGGAGATTCATGGAGATTCATGGAGGAGATTCATGGAGATTCATGGAGATTCATGGAGATTCATGGAGATTCATGGAGATGCATGGAGGAGATTCATGGAGATTCATGGAGATTCATGGAGGAGATTCATGGAGATTCATGGGGGAGATTCATGGAGATTCATGGAGATTCATGGAGATTCATGGAGATTCATGGAGATTCATGGAGATTCATGGAGGAGATTCATGGAGATTCATGGAGATTCATGGAGATTCATGGAGGAGATTCATGGAGATTCATGGAGATTCATGGAGGAGATTCATGGAGATTCATGGGGGAGATTCATGGAGATTCATGGAGATTCATGGAGATTCATGGAGATTCATGGAGATTCATGGAGGAGATTCATGGAGATTCATGGAGGAGATTCATGGAGATTCATGGAGATTCATGGAGATTCATGGAGATTCATGGAGATGCATGGAGGAGATTCATGGAGATTCATGGAGATTCATGGAGGAGATTCATGGAGATTCATGGGGGAGATTCATGGAGATTCATGGAGATTCATGGAGATTCATGGAGATTCATGGAGATTCATGGAGGAGATTCATGGAGATTCATGGAGATTCATGGAGATTCATGGAGGAGATTCATGGAGATTCATGGAGATTCATGGAGATTCATGGAGATTCATGGAGGAGATTCATGGAGATTCATGGAGATTCATGGAGGAGATTCATTGAGATTCATGGGGGAGATTCATGGAGATTCATGGAGATTCATGGAGATTCATGGAGATTCATGGAGGAGATTCATGGAGATTCATGGAGATTCATGGAGATTCATGGAGGAGATTTATGGAGATTCATGGGGGAGATTCATGGAGATTCATGGAGATTCATGAAGGAGATTCATGGAGATTCATGGAGATTCGTGGAGATTCATGGAGATTCATGGAGGAGATTCATGGAGATTCATGGAGGAGATTCATGGAGATTCATGGAGATTCATGGAGATTCATGGAGATTCATGGAGATTCATGGAGGAGATTCATGGAGATTCATGGGGGAGATTCATGGAGATTCATGGAGATTCATGGAGATTCATGGAGGAGATTCATGGAGATTCATGGAGATTCGTGGAGATTCATGAAGGAGATTCATGGAGATTCATGGAGATTCATGGAGGAGATTCATGGAGATTCATGGAGATTCATGGAGATTCATGGAGGAGATTCATGGGGGAGATTCATGGAGATTCATGGAGATTCATGGAGGAGATTCATGGAGATTCATGGAGATTCATGGAGATTCATGGAGGAGATTTATGGAGATTCATGGAGATTCATGGAGGAGATTCATGGAGATTCATGGGGGAGATTCATGGAGATTCATGGAGATTCATGGAGATTCATGGAGGAGATTCATGGAGATTCATGGAGATTCGTGGAGATTCATGAAGGAGATTCATGGAGATTCATGGAGATTCATGGAGATTCATGGAGATTCATGGAGGAGATTCATGGAGATTCATGGAGATTCATGGAGGAGATTCATGGAGGAGATTCGTGGAGATTCATGGAGATTCATGGAGATTCATGGAGGAGATTCATGGAGATTCATGGAGATTCATGGAGGAGATTCATGGAGATTCATGGAGATTCATGGAGGAGATTCATGGAGATTCATGGAGGAGATTCATGGAGGAGATTCGTGGAGATTCATGGAGATTCATGGAGATTCATGGAGGAGATTCATGGAGATTCATGGAGATTCATGGAGATTCATGAAGGAGATTCATGGAGATTCATGGGGGAGATTCATGGAGATTCATGGAGATTCATGGAGATTCATGGAGGAGATTCATGGAGATTCATGGAGGAGAGTCATGGAGATTCATGGAGATTCATGGAGATTCATGGAGATTCATGGAGATTCATGGAGATTCATGGAGATTCATGGAGATTCATGGAGGAGATTCATGGAGATTCATGGGGGAGATTCATGGAGATTCATGGAGATTCATGGAGATTCATGGAGGAGATTCATGGAGATTCATGGAGATTCGTGGAGATTCATGAAGGAGATTCATGGAGATTCATGGAGGAGATTCATGGAGATTCATGGAGATTCATGGAGGAGATTCATGGAGGAGATTCGTGGAGATTCATGGAGATTCATGGAGGAGATTCATGGAGATTCATGGGGGAGATTCATGGAGATTAATGGAGATTCATGGAGATTCATGGAGGAAATTCATGGAGATTCATGGGGGAGATTCATGGAGATTCATGGAGATTCATGGAGATTCATGGAGGAGATTCATGGAGATTCATGGAGATTCGTGGAGATTCATGGAGGAGATTCATGGAGATTCATGGAGATTCATGGAGATTCATGGAGATTCATGGAGGAGATTCATGGAGATTCATGGGGGAGATTCATGGAGGAGATTCATGGAGATTCATGGAGGAGATTCATGGAGATTCATGGGGGAGATTCATGGAGATTCATGGAGATTCATGGAGATTCATGGAGGAGATTCGTGGAGATTCATGGAGATTCATGGAGATTCATGGAGGAGATTCATGGAGATTCATGGGGGAGATTCATGGAGATTCATGAAGATTCATGGAGATTCATGGAGATTCATGGAGATTCATGGAGATTCATGGAGATTCATGGAGGAGATTCATGGAGATTCATGGAGATTCATGGAGATTCATGGCGATTCATGGAGGAGATTCATGGAGATTCATGGAGATTCGTGGAGATTCATGGAGGAGATTCATGGAGATTCATGGAGATTCATGGAGATTCATGGAGGAGATTCATGGAGGAGATTCATGGAGATTCATGGAGATTCATGGAGATTCATGGAGGAGATTCATGGAGATTCATGGGGGAGATTGATGGAGATTCATGGAGATTCATGGAGATTCATGGAGGAGATTCATGGAGATTCATGGAGGAGATTCATGGAGATTCATGGAGATTCATGGAGATTCATGGAGATTCATGGAGGAGATTCATGGAGATTCATGGGGGAGATTCATGGAGATTCATGGAGATTCATGGAGATTCATGGAGGAGATTCATGGATATTCATGGAGATTCATGAAGATTCATGGAGATTCATGGAGATTCATGGAGATGCATGGAGGAGATTCATGGAGATTCATGGGGGAGATTCATGGAGATTCATGGAGATTCGTGGAGATTCATGAAGGAGATTCATGGAGATTTATGGAGATTCATGGAGATTCATGGAGATTCATGGAGGAGATTCATGGAGATTCATGGAGATTCATGGAGATTCATGGAGATTCATGGAGATTCATGGAGGAGATTCATGGAGATTCATGGAGATTCATGGAGATTCATGGAGGAGATTCATGGAGATTCATGGGGGAGATTCATGGAGATTCATGGAGATTCATGGAGATTCATGGAGGAGATTCATGGAGATTCATGGAGATTCATGGAGATTCATGGAGGAGATTCATGGAGATTCATGGAGATTCGTGGAGATTCATGGAGGAGATTCATGGAGATTCATGGGGGAGATTCATGGAGATTCATGGAGATTCATGGAGATTCATGAAGGAGATTCATGGAGATTCATGGAGATTCGTGGAGATTCATGGAGGAGATTCATGGAGATTCATGGAGATTCATGGAGATTCATGGAGGAGATTCATGGAGGAGATTCATGGAGATTCATGGATATTCATGGAGATTCATGGAGGAGATTCATGGAGATTCATGGGGGAGATTCATGGAGATTCATGGAGATTCATGGAGATTCATGGAGGAGATTCATGGAGATAGATTCATGGAGATTCATGGAGGAGATTCATGGATGAGATTCGTGGAGATTCATGGAGATTCATGGAGATTCATGGAGGAGATTCATGGAGATTCATGGGGGAGATTCATGGAGATTCATGGAGATTCATGGAGATTCATGGAGATTCATGGAGATTCATGGAGGAGATTCATGGAGATTCATGGAGATTCATGGAGGAGATTTTTTTTGAATTGATTGATTAATTGTTTATTAGCTTTCTCAGCTACTTTGGTTTACATTTACAGTACATTACTTTACATTTGTTATAACGAATTCCTTTAGCATTCTCTTGAATATGTCTAAATGTTCACATCGCTTTACTTCTTCTGGTAGTGCATTATACATTAATATTCCTTCATAAAATAAACTTTTTTGGGCACTTCGTGTTTTACGAAATTCTACTACAATATTACCAGCTTGTCTTGTTTGCATTACACTTCCCTCGGCTACTATCCTCAGCTTATTTGTTAAATACTGCGGTAACATATTTTTTAATATCTTAAAGACAAATATACTTATATTATAGTATAGCCTCTGTCTTATTGCCATGAACTGCAACGCTTGCAGCATATTTTCTACTTTGGTTCGTCTGTCACATTGTAATATGACTCTCATGGCCCGGTTCTGCGCTTTTTGCAACCTACTTATCTGTGTTTCCCCCATATTAATTAATAACGTGGCACAATACTCAAAATGAGGTGCTATGATTGTCTTATATATAGTACATCTAGTATATGCTGTAATATAATTTCCCACTCGATTCAGAAAACCTATTTTCTTCCCGATTTTCTTTAGCATGTAATCGCAATGCTCGTTAAATCATGGAGATTCATGGAGATTCATGGAGATTCATGGAGATTCATGGAGGAGATTCATGGAGATTCATGGGGGAGATTCATGGAGATTCATGGAGATTCATGGAGATTCATGGAGATTCATGGAGATTCATGGAGGAGATTCATGGAGATTCATGGAGATTCATGGAGATTCATGGAGGAGATTCATGGAGATTCATGGGGGAGATTCATGGAGATTCATGGAGATTCATGGAGATTCATGAAGGAGATTCATGGAGATTCATGGAGATTCGTGGAGATTCATGGAGGAGATTCATGGAGATTCATGGAGGAGATTCATGGAGATTCATGAAGGAGATTCATGGAGATTCATGGAGATTCGTGGAGATTCATGGAGGAGATTCATGGAGATTCATGGAGATTCATGGAGATTCATGGAGGAGATTCATGGAGGAGATTCATGGAGATTCATGGAGATTCATGGAGATTCATGGAGGAGATTCATGGAGATTCATGGGGGAGATTCATGGAGATTCATGGAGATTCATGGAGATTCATGGAGGAGATTCATGGAGATTCATGGAGGAGATTCATGGAGATTCATGGAGATTCATGGAGATTCATGGAGATTCATGGAGGAGATTCATGGAGATTCATGGGGGAGATTCATGGAGATTCATGGAGATTCATGGAGCAGATTCATGGAGATTCATGGAGATTCGTGGAGATTCATGAAGGAGATTCATGGAGATTTATGGAGATTCATGGAGATTCATGGAGATTCATGGAGGAGATTCATGGAGATTCATGGAGATTCATGGATATTCATGGAGGAGATTCATGGAGATTCATGGAGGAGATTCATGGAGATTCATGGAGATTCGTGGAGATTCATGGAGGAGATTCATGGAGATTCATGGGGGAGATTCATGGAGATTCATGGAGATTCATGGAGATTCATGAAGGAGATTCATGGAGATTCATGGAGCTTCGTGGAGATTCATGGAGGAGATTCATGGAGATTCATGGAGATTCATGGAGATTCATGGAGGAGATTCATGGAGGAGATTCATGGAGATTCATGGATATTCATGGAGATTCATGGAGGAGATTCATGGAGATTCATGGGGGAGATTCATGGAGATTCATGGAGATTCATGGAGATTCATGGAGGAGATTCATGGAGATTCATGGAGATTCATGGAGGAGATTCATGGATGAGATTCGTGGAGATTCATGGAGATTCATGGAGATTCATGGAGGAGATTCATGGAGATTCATGGGGGAGATTCATGGAGATTCATGGAGATTCATGGAGATTCATGGAGATTCATGGAGGAGATTCATGGAGATTCATGGAGATTCATGGAGGAGATTCATGGAGATTCATGGAGATTCATGGAGATTCATGGAGATTCATGGAGGAGATTCATGGAGATTCATGGGGGAGATTCATGGAGATTCATGGAGATTCATGGAGATTCATGGAGATTCATGGAGATTCATGGAGGAGATTCATGGAGATTCATGGAGATTCATGGAGATTCGTGGAGATTCATGGAGATTCATGGGGGAGATTCATGGAGATTCATGGAGATTCATGGAGATTCATGAAGGAGATTCATGGAGATTCATGGAGATTCGTGGAGATTCATGGAGGAGATTCATGGAGATTCATGGAGATTCATGGAGATTCATGGAGGAGATTCATGGAGGAGATTCATGGAGATTCATGGATATTCATGGAGATTCATGGAGGAGATTCATGGAGATTCATGGGGGAGATTCATGGAGATTCATGGAGATTCATGGAGATTCATGGAGGAGATTCATGGAGATTCATGGAGATTCATGGAGGAGATTCATGGATGAGATTCGTGGAGATTCATGGAGATTCATGGAGATTCATGGAGGAGATTCATGGAGATTCATGGGGGAGATTCATGGAGATTCATGGAGATTCATGGAGATTCATGGAGATTCATGGAGATTCATGGAGGAGATTCATGGAGATTCATGGAGATTCATGGAGGAGATTCATGGAGATTCATGGATATTCATGGAGATTCATGGAGGAGATTCATGGAGATTCATGGGGGAGATTCATGGAGATTCATGGAGATTCATGGAGATTCATGGAGGAGATTCATGGAGATTCATGGAGATTCATGGAGGAGATTCATGGATGAGATTCGTGGAGATTCATGGAGATTCATGGAGATTCATGGAGGAGATTCATGGAGATTCATGGGGGAGATTCATGGAGATTCATGGGGGAGATTGATGGAGATTCATGGAGATTCATGGAGATTCATGGAGGAGATTCATGGAGATTCATGGAGGAGATTCATGGAGATTCATGGAGATTCATGGAGATTCATGGAGATTCATGGAGGAGATTCATGGAGATTCATGGGGGAGATTCATGGAGATTCATGGAGATTCATGGAGATTCATGGAGGAGATTCATGGATATTCATGGAGATTCATGAAGATTCATGGAGATTCATGGAGATTCATGGAGATGCATGGAGGAGATTCATGGAGATTCATGGGGGAGATTCATGGAGATTCATGGAGATTCGTGGAGATTCATGAAGGAGATTCATGGAGATTTATGGAGATTCATGGAGATTCATGGAGATTCATGGAGGAGATTCATGGAGATTCATGGAGATTCATGGAGATTCATGGAGATTCATGGAGATTCATGGAGGAGATTCATGGAGATTCATGGAGATTCATGGAGATTCATGGAGGAGATTCATGGAGATTCATGGGGGAGATTCATGGAGATTCATGGAGATTCATGGAGATTCATGGAGGAGATTCATGGAGATTCATGGAGATTCATGGAGATTCATGGAGGAGATTCATGGAGATTCATGGAGATTCGTGGAGATTCATGGAGGAGATTCATGGAGATTCATGGGGGAGATTCATGGAGATTCATGGAGATTCATGGAGATTCATGAAGGAGATTCATGGAGATTCATGGAGATTCGTGGAGATTCATGGAGGAGATTCATGGAGATTCATGGAGATTCATGGAGATTCATGGAGGAGATTCATGGAGGAGATTCATGGAGATTCATGGATATTCATGGAGATTCATGGAGGAGATTCATGGAGATTCATGGGGGAGATTCATGGAGATTCATGGAGATTCATGGAGATTCATGGAGGAGATTCATGGAGATAGATTCATGGAGATTCATGGAGGAGATTCATGGATGAGATTCGTGGAGATTCATGGAGATTCATGGAGATTCATGGAGGAGATTCATGGAGATTCATGGGGGAGATTCATGGAGATTCATGGAGATTCATGGAGATTCATGGAGATTCATGGAGATTCATGGAGGAGATTCATGGAGATTCATGGAGATTCATGGAGGAGATTCATGGAGATTCATGGAGATTCATGGAGATTCATGGAGATTCATGGAGGAGATTCATGGAGATTCATGGGGGAGATTCATGGAGATTCATGGAGATTCATGGAGATTCATGGAGATTCATGGAGATTCATGGAGGAGATTCATGGAGATTCATGGAGATTCATGGAGATTCATGGAGGAGATTCATGGAGATTCATGGGGGAGATTCATGGAGATTCATGGAGATTCATGGAGATTCATGAAGGAGATTCATGGAGATTCATGGAGATTCGTGGAGATTCATGGAGGAGATTCATGGAGATTCATGGAGGAGATTCATGGAGATTCATGAAGGAGATTCATGGAGATTCATGGAGATTCGTGGAGATTCATGGAGGAGATTCATGGAGATTCATGGAGATTCATGGAGATTCATGGAGGAGATTCATGGAGGAGATTCATGGAGATTCATGGAGATTCATGGAGATTCATGGAGGAGATTCATGGAGATTCATGGGGGAGATTCATGGAGATTCATGGAGATTCATGGAGATTCATGGAGGAGATTCATGGAGATTCATGGAGGAGATTCATGGAGATTCATGGAGATTCATGGAGATTCATGGAGATTCATGGAGGAGATTCATGGAGATTCATGGGGGAGATTCATGGAGATTCATGGAGATTCATGGAGCAGATTCATGGAGATTCATGGAGATTCGTGGAGATTCATGAAGGAGATTCATGGAGATTTATGGAGATTCATGGAGATTCATGGAGATTCATGGAGGAGATTCATGGAGATTCATGGAGATTCATGGATATTCATGGAGGAGATTCATGGAGATTCATGGAGGAGATTCATGGAGATTCATGGAGATTCGTGGAGATTCATGGAGGAGATTCATGGAGATTCATGGGGGAGATTCATGGAGATTCATGGAGATTCATGGAGATTCATGAAGGAGATTCATGGAGATTCATGGAGCTTCGTGGAGATTCATGGAGGAGATTCATGGAGATTCATGGAGATTCATGGAGATTCATGGAGGAGATTCATGGAGGAGATTCATGGAGATTCATGGATATTCATGGAGATTCATGGAGGAGATTCATGGAGATTCATGGGGGAGATTCATGGAGATTCATGGAGATTCATGGAGATTCATGGAGGAGATTCATGGAGATTCATGGAGATTCATGGAGGAGATTCATGGATGAGATTCGTGGAGATTCATGGAGATTCATGGAGATTCATGGAGGAGATTCATGGAGATTCATGGGGGAGATTCATGGAGATTCATGGAGATTCATGGAGATTCATGGAGATTCATGGAGATTCATGGAGGAGATTCATGGAGATTCATGGAGATTCATGGAGGAGATTCATGGAGATTCATGGAGATTCATGGAGATTCATGGAGATTCATGGAGGAGATTCATGGAGATTCATGGGGGAGATTCATGGAGATTCATGGAGATTCATGGAGATTCATGGAGATTCATGGAGATTCATGGAGGAGATTCATGGAGATTCATGGAGATTCATGGAGATTCGTGGAGATTCATGGAGATTCATGGGGGAGATTCATGGAGATTCATGGAGATTCGTGGAGATTCATGGAGGAGATTCATGGAGATTCATGGAGATTCATGGAGATTCATGGAGGAGATTCATGGAGGAGATTCATGGAGATTCATGGATATTCATGGAGATTCATGGAGGAGATTCATGGAGATTCATGGGGAGATTCATGGAGATTCATGGAGATTCATGGAGATTCATGGAGGAGATTCATGGAGATTCATGGAGATTCATGGAGGAGATTCATGGATGAGATTCGTGGAGATTCATGGAGATTCATGGAGATTCATGGAGGAGATTCATGGAGATTCATGGGGGAGATTCATGGAGATTCATGGAGATTCATGGAGATTCATGGAGATTCATGGAGATTCATGGAGGAGATTCATGGAGATTCATGGAGATTCATGGAGGAGATTCATGGAGATTCATGGATATTCATGGAGATTCATGGAGGAGATTCATGGAGATTCATGGGGGAGATTCATGGAGATTCATGGAGATTCATGGAGATTCATGGAGGAGATTCATGGAGATTCATGGAGATTCATGGAGGAGATTCATGGATGAGATTCGTGGAGATTCATGGAGATTCATGGAGATTCATGGAGGAGATTCATGGAGATTCATGGGGGAGATTCATGGAGATTCATGGAGATTCATGGAGATTCATGGAGATTCATGGAGATTCATGGAGGAGATTCATGGAGATTCATGGAGATTCATGGAGGAGATTCATGGAGATTCATGGAGATTCATGGAGATTCATGGAGATTCATGGAGGAGATTCATGGAGATTCATGGGGGAGATTCATGGAGATTCATGGAGATTCATGGAGATTCATGGAGATTCATGGAGATTCATGGAGGAGATTCATGGAGATTCATGGAGATTCATGGAGATTCATGGAGGAGATTCATGGAGATTCATGGGGGAGATTCATGGAGATTCATGGAGATTCATGGAGATTCATGGAGATTCATGGAGATTCGTGGAGATTCATGGAGGAGATTCATGGAGATTCATGGAGGAGATTCATGGAGATTCATGAAGGAGATTCATGGAGATTCATGGAGATTCGTGGAGATTCATGGAGGAGATTCATGGAGATTCATGGAGGAGATTCATGGAGGAGATTCATGGAGATTCATGGAGATTCATGGAGATTCATGGAGGAGATTCATGGAGATTCATGGGGGAGATTCATGGAGATTCATGGAGATTCATGGAGATTCATGGAGGAGATTCATGGAGATTCATGGAGGAGATTCATGGAGATTCATGGAGATTCATGGAGATTCATGGAGGAGATTCATGGAGATTCATGGGGGAGATTCATGGAGATTCATGGAAATTCATGGAGCAGATTCATGGAGATTCATGGAGATTCGTGGAGATTCATGAAGGAGATTCATGGAGATTTATGGAGATTCATGGAGATTCATGGAGATTCATGGAGGAGATTCATGGAGATTCATGGAGATTCATGGATATTCATGGAGGAGATTCATGGAGATTCATGGAGATTCATGGAGATTCATGGAGGAGATTCATGGAGATTCATGGGGGAGATTCATGGAGATTCATGGAGATTCATGGAGATTCATGGAGGAGATTCATGGAGATTCATGGAGATTCATGGAGATTCATGGAGGAGATTCATGGAGATTCATGGAGATTCGTGGAGATTCATGGAGGAGATTCATGGAGATCCATGGGGGAGATTCATGGAGATTCATGGAGATTCATGGAGATTCATGAAGGAGATTCATGGAGATTCATGGAGATTCGTGGAGATTCATGGCGGAGATTCATGGAGATTCATGGAGATTCATGGAGATTCATGGAGGAGATTCATGGAGGAGATTCATGGAGATTCATGGATATTCATGGAGATTCATGGAGGAGATTCATGGAGATTCATGGGGGAGATTCATGGAGATTCATGGAGATTCATGGAGATTCATGGAGGAGATTCATGGAGATTCATGGAGATTCATGGAGATTCATGGAGATTCATGGAGGAGATTCATGGAGATTCATGGGGGAGATTCATGGAGATTCATGGAGATTCATGGAGATTCATGGAGATTCATGGAGGAGATTCATGGAGATTCATGGAGATTCATGGAGATTCATGGAGATTCATGGGGGAGATTCATGGAGATTCATGGAGATTCATGGAGATTCATGAAGGAGATTCATGGAGATTCATGGAGATTCGTGGAGATTCATGGAGGAGATTCATGGAGATTCATGGAGGAGATTCATGGAGATTCATGAAGGAGATTCATGGAGATTCATGGAGATTCGTGGAGATTCATGGAGGAGATTCATGGAGATTCATGGAGATTCATGGAGATTCATGGAGGAGATTCATGGAGGAGATTCATGGAGATTCATGGAGATTCATGGAGATTCATGGAGGAGATTCATGGAGATTCATGGGGGAGATTCATGGAGATTCATGGAGATTCATGGAGATTCATGGAGGAGATTCATGGAGATTCATGGAGGAGATTCATGGAGATTCATGGAGATTCATGGAGATTCATGGAGGAGATTCATGGAGATTCATGGGGGAGATTCATGGAGATTCATGGAAATTCATGGAGCAGATTCATGGAGATTCATGGAGATTCGTGGAGATTCATGAAGGAGATTCATGGAGATTTATGGAGATTCATGGAGATTCATGGAGATTCATGGGAGAGATTCATGGAGATTCATGGAGATTCATGGATATTCATGGAGGAGATTCATGGAGATTCATGGAGATTCATGGAGATTCATGGAGGAGATTCATGGAGATTCATGGAGGAGATTCATGGAGATTCATGAAGGAGATTCATGGAGATTCATGGAGATTCGTGGAGATTCATGGAGGAGATTCATGGAGATTCATGGAGATTCATGGAGATTCATGGAGGAGATTCATGGAGGAGATTCATGGAGATTCATGGAGATTCATGGAGATTCATGGAGGAGATTCATGGAGATTCATGGGGGAGATTCATGGAGATTCATGGAGATTCATGGAGATTCATGGAGGAGATTCATGGAGATTCATGGAGGAGATTCATGGAGATTCATGGAGATTCATGGAGATTCATGGAGATTCATGGAGGAGATTCATGGAGATTCATGGGGGAGATTCATGGAGATTCATGGAGATTCATGGAGCAGATTCATGGAGATTCATGGAGATTCGTGGAGATTCATGAAGGAGATTCATGGAGATTTATGGAGATTCATGGAGATTCATGGAGATTCATGGAGGAGATTCATGGAGATTCATGGAGATTCATGGATATTCATGGAGGAGATTCATGGAGATTCATGGAGATTCATGGAGATTCATGGAGGAGATTCATGGAGATTCATGGGGGAGATTCATGGAGATTCATGGAGATTCATGGAGATTCATGGAGGAGATTCATGGAGATTCATGGAGATTCATGGAGATTCATGGAGGAGATTCATGGAGATTCATGGAGATTCGTGGAGATTCATGGAGGAGATTCATGGAGATTCATGGGGGAGATTCATGGAGATTCATGGAGATTCATGGAGATTCATGAAGGAGATTCATGGAGATTCGTGGAGATTCATGGAGGAGATTCATGGAGATTCTTGGAGATTCATGGAGATTCATGGAGGAGATTCATGGAGGAGATTCATGGAGATTCATGGATATTCATGGAGATTCATGGAGGAGATTCATGGAGATTCATGGGGGAGATTCATGGAGATTCATGGAGATTCATGGAGATTCATGGAGGAGATTCATGGAGATTCATGGAGATTCATGGAGGAGATTCATGGATGAGATTCGTGGAGATTCATGGAGATTCATGGAGATTCATGGAGGAGATTCATGGAGATTCATGGGGGAGATTCATGGAGATTCATGGAGATTCATGGAGATTCATGGAGATTCATGGAGGAGATTCATGGAGATTCATGGAGATTCATGGAGGAGATTCATGGAGATTCATGGAGATTCATGGAGATTCATGGAGATTCATGGAGGAGATTCATGGAGATTCATGGGGAGATTCATGGAGATTCATGGAGATTCATGGAGATTCATGGAGATTCATGGAGATTCATGGAGGAGATTCATGGAGATTCATGGAGATTCATGGAGATTCATGGAGATTCATGGAGGAGATTCATGGAGATTCATGGGGGAGATTCATGGAGATTCATGGAGATTCATGGAGATTCATGAAGGAGATTCATGGAGATTCATGGAGATTCGTGGAGATTCATGGAGATTCATGGAGGAGATTCATGGAGATTCATGGAGATTCATGGAGATTCATGGAGATTCATGGAGGAGATTCATGGAGATTCATGGGGGAGATTCATGGAGATTCATGGAGATTCATGGAGATTCATGGAGGAGATTCATGGAGATTCATGGAGATTCGTGGAGATTCATGAAGGAGATTCATGGAGATTCATGGAGATTCATGGAGATTCATGGAGGAGATTCATGGAGATTCATGGAGATTCATGGAGATTCATGGAGGAGATTCATGGAGGAGATTCATGGAGATTCATGGAGATTCATGGAGGAGATTCATGGCGATTCATGGGGGAGATTCATGGGGAGATTCATGGAGATTCATGGAGATTCATGGAGATTCATGGAGGAGATTAATTGGAGATTCATGGAGGAGATTCATGGAGATTCATGGAGATTCATGGAGATTCTTGGAGGAGATTCATGGAGATTCATGGGGGAGATTCATGGAGATTCATGGAGATTCATGGAGATTCATGGAGGAGATTCATGGAGATTCATGGAGATTCATGGAGATTCATGGAGATTCATGGAGATTCATGGAGGAGATTCATGGAGATTCATGGAGATTCGTGGAGATTCATGGAGGAGATTCATGGAGATTCATGGGGGAGATTCATGGAGATTCATGGATATTCATGGAGATTCATGAAGGAGATTCATGGAGATTCATGGAGATTCGTGGAGATTCATGGAGGAGATTCATGGAGATTCATGGAGATTCATGGAGATTCATGGAGGAGATTCATGGAGGAGATTCATGGAGATTCATGGAGATTCATGGAGATTCATGGAGATTCATGGAGGAGATTCATGGAGATTCATGGGGGAGATTCATGGAGATTCATGGAGATTCATGGAGATTCATGGAGGAGATTCATGAGATTCATGGAGATTCATGGAGGAGATTCATGGAGATTCATGAGGAGATTCATGGAGATTCATGGGGGAGATTCATGAAGATTCATGGAGATTCATGGAGGAGATTCATGGAGATTCATGGGGGAGATTCATGGAGATTCATGAAGATTCATGGAGATTCATGGAGGAGATTCATGGAGATTCATGGAGATTCATGAAGATTCATGGAGATTCATGGAGGAGATTCATGGAGAATCATGGGGGAGATTCATGGAGATTCATGGAGATTCATGGAGATTCATGGAGATTCATGGAGATTCATGGAGGAGATTCATGGAGATTCATGGAGATTCATGGAGATTCATGGAGGAGATTCATGGAGATTCATGGGGGAGATTCATGGAGATTCATGGAGATTCATGGAGATTCATGAAGGAGATTCATGGAGATTCATGGAGATTCGTGGAGATTCATGGAGGAGATTCATGGAGATCCATGGAGGAGATTCATGGAGATTCATGGAGATTCATGGAGATTCATGGAGATTCATGGAGGAGATTCATGGAGATTCATGGAGATTCATGGAGATTCATGAGATTCATGGAGGAGATTCATGGAGATTCATGGAGATTCATAGAGGAGATTCATGGAGATTCATGGAGATTCATGGAGATTCGTGGAGGAGATTCATGGAGATTCATGTAGGAGATTCATGGAGATTCATGGAGATTCATGGAGATTCATGGAGATTCATGGAGATTCATGGAGGAGATTCATGGAGATTCATGGAGATTCATGGAGATTCATGGAGGAGATTCATGGAGATTCATGGGGGAGATTCATGGAGATTCATGGAGATTCATGGAGATTCATGAAGGAGATTCATGGAGATTCATGGAGATTCGTGGAGATTCATGGAGGAGATTCATGGAGATTCATGGAGGAGATTCATGGAGATTCATGGAGATTCATGGAGATTCATGGAGATTCATGGAGATTCATGGAGGAGATTCATGGAGATTCATGGGGAGATTCATGGAGATTCATGGAGATTCATGGAGATTCATGGAGATTCATGGAGGAGATTCATGGAGATTCATGGAGAATCGTGGAGATTCATGAAGGAGATTCATGAAGGAGATTCATGGAGATTCATGGAGATTCATGGAGGAGATTCATGGAGATTCATGGAGATTCATGGAGGAGATTCATGGAGATTCATGGGGGAGATTCATGGAGATTCATGGAGATTCATGGAGATTCATGGAGGAGATTCATGGAGATTCATGGAGATTCATGGAGGAGATTCATGGATGAGATTCGTGGAGATTCATGGAGATTCATGGAGATTCATGGAGGAGATTCATGG